>OZ024741.1:324908895-324931395 GCA_964016885.1 Eledone cirrhosa | reverse complement strand
AAATCACCTAATACATTCTGTAAAAGCGGTTGGCGATCGAACGGAAACAATATAGTGTAGAGAAGACTCTTCAGTCTGGCATATGACAACCTCTCTAGAAATGGTACCATGATAAGAATGCTTTGTAAAGTGTCAGTGCTGGTGTCACGATAAAATGCACGATAAAATGCACCTAGCACACCCTGTAAAATGGTAGCGCTGGTGCCACGATACAAATGCACCTATTACACCTTTTAAAGTGTTAGAGCTGGTGCCATGGTAAATACATTAGGCACACAATTTAAAATGGTAGTGCTGGTGCCACTTTAAAATGCACCCATTATGCTCTGTAAAATAGTTGATGTTAGGAAGGGCATCCAGCCGTAGAAACCATGCCACTCATGGAACGTAATGAACAAGATGAGGTCCCTCTGGCTCGTCTAATCTCGGACCGTGACAACCCTTCCAGCCCATGCCAGCATGGAAAGCAGACATAAAAGGTTGTTGATCGTGATGACGATGATTATGATGATGACGACGATGACGGCAACGACGATGATGACGATGATGACGATGATGACGATAATCTAGTTTTAGTGATATCATTCTTACTCACTATTAAATTTATCGATGGATTTTGCATCCATCTACTGGTTTACTTTTAATGATATAATCCGCTATGATCCGAATTTTAGCGATATAATCCCTACCGTTGGTTCAATATTTCTTTGTCTTTACGATGATTCAATTTTAGTCTTAAATTATTTCCCATGATTCAATGTAAAAACCCGGAACTAAAATATTAAAACAATATTATAACAAAACAAAATACAAAACAACAATTTAAATTACATTGCTATAAATTACGTTGGTTCGACCTTTTGTGTAACTAATAAGCTGTTTTGTTTCTGTTGCAGACGACAATAATTTCCCGCTCAATGGCTACGTTGTGGCTTGTTTTATTAAATATCCTGGTTTTGGCCCAGGGTGAATTGGACATGAATGGACCGAACGTGTGTCAGAAAATCTTAACGTAAGTATAATTCTTTAAACTATCATCAGCCTTACAAAATCTCTTAAAAGAAAAAACAAACAAACAGACCCCTATTCTCTCTTATGCCCTAATCCTCTCTACCTTATCTCCCTCACCCTTTCTCTTATCCCCCCTCTCTCTTTCTCACTTGTTCTCTCCTTCTCTACTTTTACTGGTACTATATTTTATCGACCACGAAAGGATGAAAGGCAAAGTTAACTTTGGCGGGATTTGAACTAAAACCACAAAGAACTGTCCGACACTCTAACGATTCTGCCAATGCACCACCACCACCACCAACAACAACAATCATAACAAAATAACATTGATAAAGAGATTTTTTCCTCTTTTTTTTTCCTTCTTTCCTTTTTGTTTTTGTTCATTGTTGTTGTCATTGTTGTTGTCATTGTTGTTGTCATTGTTGTTGTCATTGTTGTTGTCATTGTTGTTGTCATTGTTGTTATTGCTTTAATAATCTTTTGTCAAAGTCAGAATATGTTGTAGGAAAGAAGAAAAAAAACAACCTATTTCTTTATGTCCAGTGATGTTCTTGTCCAGACTTGTTCCATGCTTGTGGGTCATCTTCCCCTGGTGGCGATAACACACACACACACACACACACACACACACACACACACACACACACACACACACACACACACAGGTGGTAGTGATAGATGGTTTTTAGTGATACTGATACAGAAGGTTGCAATAATGGTGGTGGTTAAGGAGGTTGTAGCTGTAGTGGCATTTGTGGTGGTACTTGTGAAGGTGGTGGTGACTGCAGTGGTGGTTTCAGTGACAGTGGTAGATGTGGTGGTAGTAGTAGTGGTGGTGGTGGTTTCAGTGACAGTGGTAGATGTGGTGGTAGTAGTAGTGGTGGTGGTGATTTTGGTGAGAGTGGTAGATGTGGTGGTAGTAGTAGTGGTGGTGGTGGTTTCAGTGACAGTGGTAGATGTGGTGGTAGTAGTAGTGGTGGTGGTGGTTTCAGTGACAGTGGTAGATGTGGTGGTAGTAGTAGTGGTGGTGGTGGTTTCAGTGACAGTGGTAGATGTGGTGGTAGTAGTAGTGGTGGTGGTGGTTTCAGTGACAGTGGTAGATGTGGTGGTAGTAGTAGTGGTGGTGGTGGTTTTGGTGAGAGTGGTAGATGTGGTGGTAGTAGTAGTGGTGGTGGTGGTTTTGGTGAGAGTGGTAGATGTGGTGGTAGTAGTAGTGGTGGTGGTGGTGGTTTTGGTGAGAGTGGTAGATGTGGTGGTAGTAGTAGTGGTGGTGGTGGTGGTTTTGGTGAGAGTGGTAGATGTGGTGGTAGTAGTAGTGGTGGTGGTGGTTTCAGTGACAGTGGTAGATGTGGTGGTAGTAGTGGTGGTGGTGGTGGTTTTGGTGAGAGTGGTAGATATGGTGGTAGTAGTAGTGGTGGTGGTGGTTTCAGTGACAGTGGTAGATGTGGTGGTAGTAGTAGTGGTGGTGGTGGTTTTGGTGAGAGTGGTAGATGTGGTGGTAGTAGTAGTGGTGGTGGTGGTTTCAGTGACAGTGGTAGATGTGGTGGTAGTAGTAGTGGTGGTGGTGGTTTTGGTGAGAGTGGTAAATGTGGTGATGGTGGTGGTGGTGGTTGTCACAGTAGTAGTGGTTTTGGGGATGGTGGTAAATGTGGTGGGGGTGGTTGTGTCAGTAGTGGTTGTTTTGGTGAGGGTGGAAGAGGTTGTGGTGGTGGCAATAGTGGTAGTAAAGGTGATAGTGGGTAAATAGGGTGATTTTTTTGTAGTTTTCAATCATCCAATTTTCATGTACTCCCCCCCTCCACACACACTACATAACCTCACCCTATAATGTCTCTCCCATCCACACGCACTATGTAACCTCACCTTGTAATGTCCCTTCCATCCGATACCCTTGTGATAAATAAATAAATCATTATCTAGCCATGGTTTTGAGTTCATTCTTCTGGTGGTCGATAAAATAGTATCAGTCAAGTACTGGGGTTGATGTTTCCTCTCCCCCCCCGAAAAAATTTTTTGGCCTTGTGCCTAAATTAGAAACCATTAATATTAGCCTCAGACAACATGCTTAACAGCATAGAGCTAAGGCTGTTTACGTTCTGTGTTCAAATCTCGTTGAGGTTAGCTTTACCTTTCATCCTTACGGGGTCGATAAAATAAAGTACCAGTAATGCACTGGGGTCGATTTAATCGACTTTCCCCTCCTCCAAATTTGTTGGCCTTGTACCTAAATCAGAAATAATAATTATTAATATTTGAAACTTCCGTTGAATTCTGCTTCCTTCCCAAATCATGCCGAGTGTCAACCTGACACTCGAGGCAAAATATATTATACATATTTTACAACCAATTGTCAAACAAATGATTCCACAAGGGCACACACAACAGTAAATATATTGGCAAAGTTTTTAAATTGATAATGTCTTGTTGCAAGCAGGGAAAAGCGGACATAAAATGATGATGATGAATGCCCTTTTCATGATATGGACAGTACCAATCAGCACTATTTTTTGTATCTCTTGCAGAGAGGGTTTTCCAGGTATATTGTCCAAATAATTTTTAGTTCCCTTTTTTATCATTCCAAGTACACCAACTATCACTGGTAATTTACAGGTCTTAAGGTGCCACATTTTCTCAATTTCAGTTGAAAGATCTATATACTTACTGAGCTTTCCAAACTCTTTTGAGATGTTACGATCTGAGATATGGTTTTTTTTATGGTCCTTCACAATTATATCAGGTTTGTTGGCCTTGATTGTTTGGTCAGTATTCACAGGGAAATTCCATAGGATTCTTATGATCTCGCCTCCTGTTACTGCATTTGGGTGATTTCCCCTCTGTTTTCAGACCATAGGATCTGTACATTACCCAGTGTAAGTATTGCACTACTCTATCATGCCTCATTTTATATTCCTGGGGAGCTAATACTTTGTAGGTGGTCAATGGCCTCAACTTGCTCATCACAGAATCGGTACTTTAGGTCAGTTCCATTTCTGATCACATAGGTTTGAAAGTTGTGTGTTGAAAGACTGGTATTGTGCAGCCAAAATGAAGCCCCTGCTCTCTGCCTTTAGCCCAGAACTCTGCAGCCACTGATTGGTGATAGTTTGATCTACAGCAGGTTCTTAGCTACAGAGAACATACCGTCCATGCAGTGGTTTTTGCTCCCATTTAGTGCACAGTCTCTGGAGCCCTTCATGTTTTGCCAATACTTTGATGTTCTTTGTAGGTTTAATTGCAGATTTGCCATCATTTTCAAACTGTATTCTCAATTCTTCTGCAAACTTCTTACTTTCTTTTGGCAACTGAATGTAACCTCTTTTTCCTTTCGTAATCTGCAACCATTTTTCATCATCCAGTCATCTGTGGTTTTAAGGTATTGATCAAGTCCAATGGCTGATATCTTGCATGATAGATCGAGCTGGATCATTCCTCTACCTCCATTTTGTCTAGGGAGATACAGATGATCCATATTTGCTTTTGGATGATGTATTTTATTACAGGCCTAAAGTTTCATGATTTTGATGTCCATTCTCTTAATTTCATTACCATTCCAATTTATGATATTGAAGCTGTAGGTGACAACTGGGGTTGCAAGCACATTTATGGCAGATAGCTTATTCCTCGAGTTAAGGTCAGTTTTTAAGACAGCATGTACTCTCCATTATTATAATTATAATTTTAATTATAATTATTATTGTCTTGGAGTCTCAGTCATTGATGTTATTTAACTGGAAAGTTTTTGTTTCAAATGAACATCAAGTCGCTACCTGCAACCACAGATATTCAGGATCTATCGGAGGGATTTGCTGTTCCCAGCAAGCATACTTTTGAAGTGTTCCAAAAAAAGGGGGCTGGACTAATGTTCTTTAACCAGTATTATTATTATTATTATTATCATTATTATTAGTCTCCCCCCTATTGGGGAATTTTTCATTGTTATTTTCATTGTTATTTTTGTTACATCCTCTGTTTTTGTTTTTTACACGCAGAAATGCCCATTTGTACCGTCCTGCATTGTCCTGCACTGTCCTTAATGTCTACTTTATGTAAACCCTTGTGGTTAATAAAGAAATCATTATTATTATTAAAATCAGGGTAGAGAGGGAAGTACTCTCTTCCCAGCATTTTGTTGAAAGATGGGTGAGAGAGGCAAGCATGGCCCGAGTGAATGGGCCTACTCTGAGTATGCGCCTGTAAATTGAAGGTGGAAAACTGGGAGAGGGCACTTGCCCTGGTGGTCAGGGTCACCATGGCGTTTTTAAAGGGCTTTCTCCACGAATGTCCCTCGGAAGTCTTCCCCCTATTGTGGAATTTTTCATTGTTTCTTTTTTTGTCACATACTCTGTTTTTTTTTTTTTACACGCAGAAATGCCCATTTGTACCGTCCTGTATTGTCCTGTGTTGTCCTTATTGTTATACTTTGTGTCAACCCTTGTGGTTAATAAAGACAACATTATTATTATTATTATTATTATTATTATTATTATAAAGGAAAACGCAAACCCGCTTGATGACATATCGTGAGCCTTACAAAGTGAAAACGACCACCTGGTGTTTATCATTTCCACCAAGATGTACAGAATGGATGTAAGTATGTCCTTAAATATATTCCTGTTGTTATCTTTTATACAGCTTAGCTTAGCCCTGGAAAAATGAGGTGGGGTGGAGAAAGCTTTATCCATGATTTATGAGCTGGAACTAGAAATAGGAAGGAATACTGTTATTCATATATCAGATCAATCGGTATGGTGTATTTTCACTGCCATTAGAATGACAGGATGAGAGAAGAGGATAGCAGTTTCATGGATAGAGGAGCCTCTAGTTGGCTATGAAGCAAGAGAGAGGGGATAGATTTGTATGTATAAACCCCATAATTCCTGATGGAATTGTAGGGGTGCTGTCTTCACATATGGTGCGTCTGAGGCACTTTAAACTAGTTGGAGCTCATCTCCTCTTCCTGTCTAAAGAAGCAGAAAGAGATATAGAGGAAGAATCAACCTCTGGTACGTTTTTTATTGATCTCAGAAAAATGAAGGCAAAGTTGACCTTGGCAGGAATTGACCTCAGAAGGTACAGAGAGCTCAAACAAATACCATCTGATGTTCTAACAACTCAACAAATGTGTCTAAATTAGAAACTGTTATTATCATATATTCCAAGGGCCGTCGATTGGTAGTATCAGTAGAGCATCGGACAACATGCTTTGCAGCATAGAGTTATGTCCCTTTACATTCTGAGTTCATATCCCACCGAGGTTAGCTTCACCTATCATCCTTATGGAGTTAATAAAATAAAGCACCAGTAATGTACTGGGGGCAATTTAATTAAATTTCCCATCCCCCAAAATTGTTGACCTTGCATCAGAATCAGAAACTGTTAATATCATTCATCTTTATCTTTTGATCAGCACAAAATATCGGCTGGGAAGGAAAGTAAGATCATCTCTAGTCTACAAGAAGATGGCTACATGTTGTATGAACTATGAAGAAATCAAAGGTCGCTGCCATCGTAAGTATATATTATATATAAACTTATATATATATGTGTGTGTGTGTGTTAAGTATTTCCGTAGAAAAGGTAAAGGAAAGAAGAGTGCTCTGTGTATAGTACAGAGCTATTTAATTACATAATAAACAACACAATATAATCATTTCATTACCGAAGGTTTCAAGAAACTAGATGATTTTTGCAAGAAACATCTAGCTCGTTAGTCAGACAAAACAATTATCTATCTATCTATGAGGAAGATGAAAGACCAAGGGAGCACCCCTTCTCTGTGCTCCTGAGGAAAAGGGTTGCACACTTTTTTTCGGGGGTGTGTGCAACCCTCCAAGGCGCCTCCTCTCTATTGAGGACTTTGTTATAAATTTTATTTTTTGTTATATTTTATTTTATTTTTATATATTGTTATTGCCTCCTCCTTATTGAGGACGCCTTGTTTTGTAAACTCCCCCCATTGTACTTGTCCCACTTTTGATGCCCTAGTGGCAAATAAAAGAAACATATCTATCTATCTATCTATCTATCTATCTACCTCTCTCTCTCTCTCTCTCTCTCTCTCTCTCTCTCTCTCTCTCTCTCTCTCTCTATATATATATATATATATATATATATATATATATATATATATATATATATATAAGAGAGTATTGAAGTTTGCTTGAAGCATTGTAGAATAATAAGATTTATTTTCTTTTGGTCGTTTTGGAAGCCTCAACAAGGCAGATGGGTAATTCTCTGGGTAACAGAATCCGGTGGTGAAGAGAGAGGTGTAAGGGAATGTAGAACTAGATGTATAGTGTGTAGAGGAACGTAGGAAAGAGCGTAAAAAATAAAAATAATAACACGAGATAGAGTTACCTTGGGAGAGATTTAATTGTCCCTATATTTCGGATTCACATCCATTAGCTGGGGTTCGGGGGGTTCGGGGGGGGGGGTTATCTGTCGGAGAGGAACGGTACATGTCCTCTGCTGTTCACTGATTGTGACTAACTATGAGTTAGTTGTGACTAGCTCATAGTTAGTCACAAACAACGAACAGCAGAGGACACATACCGTTCCTTTCCGACAGATAACCTTCCCCCTGGAAAACCCCCCAGTTGATGGATGCGAATCCGAAATATAGGGACAATTAAACCTCTCCCAAGGTAACTCTATCTCGTGTTATTATTTTTTATTTTTTACGCTCTTTCCTACGTTCCTCTACACACTATACATCTAGTTCTACATTCCCTTACACCTCTCTCTTCACCACCGGATCCTGTTACCCGGAGAATTACCCATCTGCCTTGTTGAGGCTTCCAAAATGACCAAAAGAATATATATATATATATATATATATATATATATATATTGTTAATAAATGAAACAAAACAAATTCAGGGATGCAAAAAAACAAAGTCATATTAGGATCACGCTTGGAGGAAGTGGAGGAGGGTTCTAAGTTTTGGACATGTCGTGTATGTGTATAGAGCTTTTTTCTATTGTTTCTACGTATGTGTGTATGATTGTATGTATGTGTGTGTGTATTTTCCCATGTGTGTCTGATGAGTGTGTGTAAGTGTATCTTCACATGTGTGTGTGTATATGTGATGAGGGATCATCATCATGGTGTATATTTTTAGAAATGAAGTAAAAATCGAATTTGAGTGGTACAGATTTCGATTCTCTGTAGTAGCTGCTGGCCACTTCTTTTAGATACAGGGTATTTTTGCTATTTTCTAAAGCCATTAGAGCAGTGGTTCGCAACTTTTTTTTACCCATGGACCACTTTTACTCTTAATTACTTTTTGCTGGACCCCAATAAACATTTGATGAAAAAAAAATTATTTTATTTTTTATTTTATGTTTAGATAAGTTTAAGAATTGTATTATAGAAATAAAGTAACTAATTTAATGATTATAAACTTGTATTTAATTAAATACTACGGAATATTTTGCACATTTATAAAATAGTTCATGATTACTATTTTATTGTCTTCATTTTTGTTTTGTTTTTGTTTTGTTTTTGTTTTCAGCTATTTGTGAATTTGGCTGTAACAATGGTATCTGCCTGGCACCAAATATGTGCCACTGTCACCCAGGATGGAGAGGACATACTTGCGCATCTCGTAAGTAAAAATTGGTTTTTGATTTAGGCACAAGGCCAACAATTTTTTGGGGTGGGGTTGATTATCTAAACCAGTGCATGACTGGTACTTTATTATATTGGTGTGATTTCAACTCAGAATGTAAAGGGATGTAACTAAATGCTGCAAAGCATATTGTCCAATGCTCTAACAATTCTGATTTAGGCACAAGGCCAGCAATTTTGGGGGAAGCGAAAGTCGATTAAATCAACCCCAGTGCATGACTGGTATTTTATTTTATCGACCTTGTAACGATGAAAGTCACAGTTAACCTCAGCGGGGTTTTAACTCGGAATTTAAAGGGACCTAAGTATATGCTATGAAGCATATTGTCTGACGCTCTACTGATACTACTGCTCCACAATAAAAAGCATTTATTGCTGATTTTTTTTAGACAAGGAGACAATAGAACCAAGGCCATCACCATAAATCCTCACAAGAAACCATTTGAGGTGTATTATTTAAGTGAAAGCATGAGGCTAAGAGGTCAGGAGAGTTGAATTCACAATCATGAGGTTACAAGTTCGATTACCAGACCACGTATGTGTTATGCTCTTGAGCAAGATACTAGGATACTTTATTTCATGTTGCTCTTTCTGTTAGATGAAAAACATTGTTTTCTTGGTCTGATCTGACAAGTTCCACCTGACTCAGTAAGTGAATTAGGTCTGGGATTTTGTATAGATTCAGATCATCATTTAAGGTTTAGAGTTAATAGTAGTGGTGGTGTCAATTGTTATCTGCTTTAGTTCTATTGGATTACTTTTGCCCTGAATTAGGGCCTCAGTTTCTGATAGAGATGTAGGGGTGCTGCCCTTACATACAGTGCATCAAGGACTTTTTAAAACCTGGTGGAGACTATTCCTCTCCAGGTCTAACCATAGCAACATTTTTAGAGAGAGACAGAAATAGAATAGAAGAGAGGGAGAGAAAGAAAGAGAGAGAGAGAATAGAAAAGAGGGAGAGAAAGAAAGGGATAAGGTCACAGAGAGACAGGGACAAAGAGCGACAGAGAGAAAGAAGGGGAGATACAAAAAGAGATAGTGAAAGAGGGGAAGAGATATGTGGGAAACATCCACCCCAGCACTGAACTGGTAGGGAGGTGTTACTCAATTAAATTATCCAATATGTGACTGGCACTTTTATTTATCAACTTTAATACGATTAAAAGCAATGTTGATGTCGGTGGTGTTTGAACTCAGAACAAGAAAGAATTGGAACAAATACCACAAAACATTCTACCCCATGTTCTAATTATTCTGTCACGTCACTGCTTTAATTGATCCTTCAAAATACCACCAAAAGCCCAACCCCTTTTTTACACTTAGTAATTCTCCTCAATCTATCAATATAAAATATGAAACTTAGTTTCAGGAGAAACCATTTTATTATTATATATATATATATATATATTATATATATCAGGAGAAGTACCTAGCTAAAGGTAAACCCCTCTACTTAGCTTTTGTCGACTTGGAGAAAGCCTTCGACAGAGTCCCCCGCTCCATTATCTGGTGGGCTCTTAGAAAACTAGGCGTTGACGAATGGCTTGTGAGGGCTATACAAGCCATGTATAAAGAAACAGTCAGCAAGGTTAGAATTAACAACGAATATAGTGAAGAGTTTAGCGTAAAAGTTGGCGTCCATCAGGGCTCTGTTCTCAGCCCCCTACTATTTATTATTGCCCTTCAGGCTATAACAGAGGAGTTCAAGACAGGCTGCCCATGGGAACTCCTATACGCAGACGACCTGACACTCATAGCGGAATCAATGGCCGAGCTAGAGAAGAAATTCCAAACATGGAAGCACGGCCTAGAGTCAAAAGGACTTAAAATTAACCTGGCTAAGACCAAAGTACTAGTTTGTAGGAAAGAAAACAAGGCGGCGGTCCCTTCCGGGAAATGGTCGTGCTCGGTGTGTAGGAAAGGCGTAGGTAGAAACTCCATTTTATGTCCTAAATGCAAAGTATGGGTGCATAAAAGATGTAGTGGGATCACAGGTAAGCTAACTAAGAACATAGATTTTACATGTGGCCGGTGTTCTGGTGCAATAAGTAGCAGCAAGTGCCCACAAAATACTAGCTCTTTCAATTGCGCAGAGGGTTCTCCCTAAAAATGAAAGGCAGGTTGTACGATGCCTGCATACGAACAGCAATGCTGCATGGCAGTGAGACCTGGGCATTGTGTGCAGAGGATATACGCAGACTAGAGAGGAACGAAGCTTGCATGCTCCGCTGGATCTGTAACAGTAATATACGTGAACGGCAAAGCATAAACGAACTAAGGAAAAAATTAGAGATAAGAGGGATCAGATGTTGTTTACTCGAGAGAAGGCTACGTTGGTATGGACACGTGATGCGCATGAAAGTCGATAGCTGTATAACAAAGTGCAGGGCAATAAAGATAGATGGTAGTCACGGAATAGGCAGACCTAGAAAAACCTGGGACGAGCTGATAAACTCCGACATCACACACTTACACCTCTCCAAGACAATGTCACTGGACCGAGACTTTTGGCGGTACTCATTAACAGAGAAGACCCCGCCTTACCTAAATATATAGTAAAACCTACTCCAGCCAGTAGGCATCTCTAACAAAATACATCCCGTCCCACCACCACCACCCCCACCCCATCCACACCATCCCGTTCTATGTAAAGTTATGTTGGTGCCGCACCATCCAGGCCGAAACAAATGAGATCGTGTAGGTGTCACGACAAAAAAACACACAGTCCACGCTGTAATGTGGCCGTGTAGGCAACACGGTAAAAACCTCCCAGACCCACACTGTAAATGTGGTTGGTGTTAGGAAGGGCATCCAACTGTAGAAAACCTGCCAGACAGTCCTATGCGAGCAAGACAATCACTCTTGCCTCAAGTGGGACTACCCCCGTCCAAACCCATGCAAGCGTAGAACACGGACGTTAAACGTTGATGATGATGATGATGATGATATATATATATATATATATATATATATATATATATATATATATAAATGTGTATATTTCATTATATATCTATGTATAGTTTTTTAAATATATATATATATATCTATTATATATATACATGTCTTTTATATATATATATGTCTGTGTGTCTTTTTCATATGTATGTATCTTTTTATTTATATATATATGTGTATCTTTATATGTGTGTGTGTGTGTGTATTTTATATATACATGTATCCTTTTTTATGTATGTGTCTTTCTTTTTTTATATATATGTATATTGTTTTTTTGTTTGTTTCTGATATAATAGATTGTTCCAATGGAACCTGGGGAGTAAACTGTGTGGAGAAATGTGACTGTAATGGACATGGGACATGTGAACCAATTACCGGCATCTGCCAGTGTATACCAGGTAAGGTTTCTTTCTTCTCTCTCTAAACTACCCTGAGAACCTCGCTAAGAGTGCACATGTTTGTGGAATGCTCAGCCACTTGCAGGTTAATTTCACAAGCAAACAGTTAGTTGATACATTGCTCAAAGAACTAGAACATTCATTGTCAGAACCAATGGAGGTCCAACAACAAGATGTGTGTGTATCTGCGAACATGTGTCTGTCCAAGCTACTCAATGTTTTGTGACAAAAGCACCTCGTCCACTCTATAAGCTAGTCATGCTAGTGACACGATGATAAAGTACCCAGTCCAACATATCAGTTGGTCATTTTGATGATATGATAAAATGCAACCAGTCCTCACTGTAAATGTGGTTGGCATAGGGAAGGGCATTCAGCTACAGAGATAAAGCCAGAAACAGTTCTATATAAGCAAGATATGGTCACCTAATCTGACTTTTCTCACAACATCAGGGTAACTTGTCTAACCCATGCTAGCACAGAAAATAGTCGTTAAACGATGATAATGATGAGTGACAACAGAAGCCCATCAACAATATATATCATAGCTTCAATGCTTATTATGTTTTTAGTGTATTAGAATTAGGATTATGTATTTAGGGGAAGGGAAATTGGGATTATGGATTTAGGGGCGAGATTATTATATGTTTAAGAGAATAGGAGATTATATATGATTATGTAGGTAGGGAAAATGGGATGTTGTAACGTCCATGGCTTTCAGGAGGTAATTTACAGTGTAAGTAGGCTGAGAGGCATAGCTACCAGATTAAGAGTTTTGCTTTGTGACCATGTCGTTTAAAGTTTTGTTCCCATTGTGTAGAACCTTGGACAAATTTCCCCTACTATATTATAGCCTCAGGTAAACTAATGATGTCTTTTGACTGAAATTTGGCAGATGGAAACTGGGCAGAAACCTGGTGTATATTTGCTAGCATGGAAAATGGACATTAAATAATTGTTTCTACTTTTGGCACAAGGCCAGCAATTACCCAGTGCATTACTGGTACTTTATTTTATCGACCCCGTAAGGATGAAAGGCAAAGTTAACCTCGGCGAGATAATGATAATGATGATGACAATGGTAATGATAATAATGATGTTGATGATAATGATGATGATGTTGATAAAAATGCTGATGAGGGTATGGCTGGATAATCATAATTTTTTGGTACTCTCGAAAATAGTCAGTTAGCATTTATATACATATATATATATAATCATATATACATATATATATATATATATATGTAAAATATAAAAAAAATAATGAATAAAACAAAGAAACAGTTCCTTATATTAAACAAAAAAAGTTCATTATTTTACGATCGTTTCTAGGACATATATGTGTTAGAATTGGCATACATATTCAAAAGATCTATGTACAAAATTATACAAACTATCAAGGAGAATATACATACCATCACATATATATGCGCATATATATGTGATGGTATGTATATTCTCCTTGATAGTTTGTATAATTTTGTACATAGATCTTTTGAATATGTATGCCAATTCTAACACATATATGTCCTAGAAACGATCGTAAAATAATGAACTTTTTTTGTTTAATATAAGGAACTGTTTCTTTGTTTTATTCATTATTTTTTAAATATTTTATCTTGACTCTGTATTCCGTCGTTTATCTTTCACCGAAAGTGATTTTTGAATGCATCTCTTCTTTCCATGATATCCGGATTACATTGAGTTCTTCATACGGATTGGACACTACCGTAAACTTTTGGTAGATTTATCTATATATATATGTATATATATATATATGTATATATATATATATATATATATATATATATATATATATATATATATATATATATATATATATATATATATATATATATTGGTAAACGGAATAGAAAATGCTGACAAATTGTTCACTGTGAACAATTTGTCAGAATTTTCTATTCCGTTTACCAATATATAATAACTTGTGTGTTACACCTCTATTCTTTTAACTATATATATATATATATATATATATATATATGCTGATTGGGAGAGGAGATGGTGTATATATTTTATCAAATGATTCTATGGACATACTTTATTGTATATTGCTCTGATTGTTGATTATTTAATTAATTAATTCGTCATTGAGCCACATCGTGAATGGTTGTCAAAAACATATATATATATCTATGACTTTGTCTAGTTTGTGTATATGTAAATCTTTATATTTGATAATCTCCCAAATGGTTGAGATGCAATTTAGGCAATATTAGGCTGCGCTTTCTAGCAACCAGCCCACTCGCCGTAAGGCACCAATCACATTCTTTCTGACTTGACCACTGCCATGTCACAGTTCTTAGCCATTTTGAATTCGTTTCTGTCGGGGGATCATTTAAGAAAAATCTTTGTCCAGGTGTGTTTGTTTCCTGATGATTTCGAAGCTCGTGAATTTATCCTTGATCGAATATTTACAAAAGCGAATGAAACTCCATGGGGTAGAAACGTAATCTTGGTATGTTTATATATATTTTTTCTTCTAACTTTGATTTTATACCTAATTGTGTATGGTTGACGATATATTTAATAAATTTCCACGTGCTATTGAAATGCTGGGTAAATATTCTATAGCTGTTGATCGCGAATAGATGGCTGTCGTTTATTTATCTATTATTTCTTCATAGGTGCCTTTTAATCTTATAGCCTTGTTTAATTGGTTTTTTGTGTGGTTGATTATGCTGATTGGGAGAGGAGATGGTGTATATATTTTATCAAATGATTCTATGGACATACTTTATTGTATATATATATGTATATATATATATATAAATTTTGAGTAAGTGTTGGTTGTTTAGTGAGACCTCAGGTTGGAGCACTCGACAAAGTACGCAGATTGGTTTGTTTACTCCGGAGTAATGTAAAGTAATATGTGTAAGTCAAACATGTTAAAGTTTGACTTCGTTTATTCTAATTCACAGCGAATTAGAATAAACGAAGCCAACTTTAACATGTTTGACTTACACATATTATTTGTATATATATATGTGTGTGTGTGTGTGTGTGTATGTATCTATGTAAAGGTAAATAGAAATAACAAAAATAACAAAACAAATGGAAGAGAGTTTTAACATTTTGGACACTAGTCCTTCACCAGAAGATAGAGTTAGAACTAGAAGATAAATAGAAAGTAAAGAGTGATGAGAGGAAGGAACAGGGAAAATGAGAAAAAAATTTTTGGAAAATTAAACACACGTATGTATTCAGTCGGCCATCTTGGAGAGTGAGGTATGTATATATATATATATATATATATATATATATATATATATATATATATACATATATATATATACACACACACATATATTTTAATAGTTTATATATATGTTTTGATATTCCTGCATACAAAAATAAAACAATTTTTATACTTGTTTTAATGTTTTTTTCTTCTGTCATTGTTCATTCTCCCAGGGTGGACTGGTGGAAAATGCCAGAATGAGTGTCCTGGGGAGACATATGGTGTCAACTGTCAGTCCATGTGTAAATGTAAAAATGGGGCCATTTGTGACCATTTGAATGGTGCATGTCTCTGCCAAGATGGTTTTAAGGGAATATTGTAAGTATATACATATATATCTAAAGATATTTGCCTATTATTTTTACTATTTTATGTACATAGACATACACACACACATGCACGTGTGTGTACAGGTAGCCTCAGACACACACTCTCTCTCTCTATATATATATAGTTTTATCAATCTATTAATATTATTATTTTTGTTGTATTTTTCTTGTTTATTGTTATTTTCGATTTTTACTTGATTTCATTGTAAAACCCCACTGTCCCTATCTTTGAATTGTCCTCTATTTATCAGTCCTTGTGGCCAATAAATGAAAACATTATTATTATTTTTATTTTCACTACCTTCGTTATACTCTATTGATGTTATTTTTATTATCATTTTTATTGTTATTTTTATTTTTATTCTATCTTTATTTTACTTCGGTTTGGTATATTTTACTTGATACGGTATTTTTGCTTTGTTTCACTTTATTTTATATACCTTTATGTTGGACAATATATCCCTTCCCCTAAATGTCACTCCCTACTTTTCATCCCACCCTCCTTTCTTATTTTCTTTCACATTATTTCCTTCCTTTTTTCTCCCCACCATCTTTCATTCTCATACCCTATCTCTCCTAAACAACACAACCAGTCAAAATAGAGAACGACAGAATACCATAATTGGATAAGAAATGGAATTTTTTAGAGCTGTACGCAGATATCTCCCATCATTACTGAATCAAGCGTTTGATAAACTTTTGATTCCAGAGTCTGGCCTGATTGATACAGATCAAACCTTGAGCTGATCAATAGCAAAACACGTGTCAAACCTGAATAAACTTAATGATGACACTTTGACACCCCGTTCCTACTTATTATATATATATATTACACTCTGCTTATGAGGGACCATAGTTTAACACCAAATGTGTAACACCAAATTAAACAGACTTAAACAGACCCAACTATGCATTGAGTGCTCAAGTTGGTGAATCAACAGGAATCTAAAGTCATACACACACACACACACACACACGAGTGTCAGACACCATGCTTTGCAGCATAGTTATGGCCCTTTGCATTCTGAGTTCAAATCCGCCGAAGTTAACTATACCTTTCATCCTTACGAGGTCGATAAAATAAAGTACCAGTGATGCACTGGGGTAATCGCTGGCCTTGGGCCAAAAGTAGAAACTATATATATATATATATATATATATATACAGGTATAGTGTATTTATGACCTAAACAAACCCACCTACGCATCAAGTGCTCAAGTTAGTGAATCAACAGGAATCTAAAGCTACACACACACACACACTCATATATATATACATATATATCTAGGGTGGGTAAAATATATATATACAGGTATAGTGTATTTATGACTGGATTGACCAATGCCTCCTTCCAATTTTAAGGCAGTAATTGGAGGGAGATTTAGCTACTGTTTCCAGCAGTTTGAAAGACTATGCAGCGTTCTCCTTCATTATTATTGTGTTTGGTGGATTGGCAGTATCGGTATAGGGTCGGATGCCATGCTTTGCAGTATAGAGTTACGCCCCTTTACGGTTTGGGTTCAAATCCCGCCGAGGTTAACTTTACCTTTCATCCTTACGGGGTCGATAAAATAAAGTACCAGTAATGCCACTGGGTAATTGTTTGCCTTGTGTCAAATGTAGAAACAATTATTATTGTGTTTTCTTTTCTTGCTGAAAATCATCACCATCATCATCATCACCATACCACATCACCTCCACCAGCGTCACTGCCGTCACCACTCTCACCATCACCACCACCACAACAACAATCCCCACCACTACCACCACTACCATCTTTAGTCAGTGTATTTTGAATAGATTTTAATAGCTGACTTACAACATTACAATTACAGCTGTTGCCAGGAATCGAACTCAGAACGACCTCCACCAGCTTAACCAAATAATCTACATTAGTATAACTGTGAAGAATTCATATATCATCATCATCATCATAATAATTATCATGTTGATTTTTCCATGTTGGAATGGGTTGGATGGGACTCTTTAAAGCAATGATTTACAGCCGGATACCTTTCCTGACACATTCATGTATCTATATATGTATGTATTTATGTATGTATTTATGTATGCATGCATGCATGTATGTTTGTGTGTATGTATGTATATATGTATTTATGTATGTGTATATATGTCAGGTCGCTTTCGAGTACTACTAGTAACATGTAACCCAGTACAACCTGTCTAATGGTCGGGTCATCAGCAACTAAACCGGCAACCCCACCAAGCTTTCTTGAGGAGGAGGGTGATATTTGGACACCTTGCAGAATGAAATACAAGACCTGGTGAAGAGCGGAGGAACTCAGCAGAGCCAACGGCCATCCAAATAGTACTTTTTTTTTTCACCTAAGAGTGACAGGCCCCCTAAGAGAGGGAAACTCTGAAAAGAACCTGCGACTTCAGAAGCATCCGATGATGTTGACCAGTTCTTTTCAGATAGTGTTTTCGATGTTCAGAGAGTGGGATTGGTCGAGTGCAAGGCCTTTCCTCACTTAAAAAACCTTCAAAGCACAGGCATTCCTTGTTCAGGAAATGTTACAGGTTTGTGTGGCTGGCTGTAGCCTAAAGGTGCACCAGTTTCTGTAATCTGACAAGCGATTGCAATACTCTTAGCAGAGTTTGCAACCATCATGTATTTATGTATGCATGTGTTTGTTTGTTTATAAAAAAGGGTCAAGTCCTATCAAGGACATGCCAACCTCCCTAGGGTTGGTGATCTACATGATAAACACATCCAAGTAGTTAGTGATATGAAGGGCATCAAACCATAGAAAGCTTGCCAAACAAAGGGTTGTGAGGACCCTTCAGTTGTATCAAAGACATGACAACCTCTTCTGAACACTCGGTAGAACATGAGACCGTACATAAGCAAGATAACAGAACCCTTGGTTTGTTTGGGAGATCAGTAGATCCGCATTAGTACTTACACAGTTTGTGAAGATCCATCCAGCCCTTGCTAGCAGGGAAAGCTGACATTAAAATGACGATGATGATAATGATGATATATATATATAATTTGTAGTTTTAAATGCAATAAAAATTGTTCTTAATATATATAGTAACTCCTCTTTCTTTTGTCTTAGCTCAAAGTGAATAAAAACTTACATATCATTAATGAATAAGTTAAGAATATTTTCATTAAAAATGCTTTTGCGATATGAGTATATATGCACACATCCAGTGAGATATACATACATACATACATACATACATACAAAGATATGTACATGTACACACATATCCATCTATCAAGCCATATATTTGTACATCATCTCATCTCAGTTGATCTACTGATTGAACAAAGGAAATATATATATATGTGTGTGTGTGTGTGTGTGTATATATATATGTGTATATATATATGTGTGTGTGTGTGTAATCAACCAACCAGGCAAGGACAAGACACATACTAAATTTTCCAATGTAAACCTATATACATATATATAGAGGTAAACAATTTTCGAACAATAGGTTAAGAATCATGAAATGGACAATCCAAATGAGGACAATCACAGAATTGGTTAATGAAATGAGATAGCATAACAATGATGCAAAAATATATGCATTAAATAAGAAATTACAGCCCAGATACAATAGTAAAGTTGACCAATGGAAACGGTAATAATGCACAAATGGGTGAACTCATTCTCATGGATATAAAACAAGCTTGAATTTCTGAACATAAAAGCAACAACAATCAGTTTGCCTTATGATTATAGTGGTATAGAGTTTGAATCTCAAGTGTATATATGTGTATATATATATAGTGTGTATATATATTTAGTATGTGTGTGTATATATATATAGTGTGTATATATATATAGGCACATGGCTTAGTGGTTAGAGCATTGGCCTTGCAATCGAAAGGTTGTGAGTTCAATTCTCAGACCGGGTGATGTGTTGTTTCCTTGAGCAAGACACTTTATTTCACATTGCTCCAGTTTACTCAGCTGTAGAAATGAGATATTAGGACTGGGGTCCCTATCATTCCACTGCAAAGTGGTCGTGGAGGTGCTACAGCAAAAAAGCATCCAGCACTCACTGTAAAGTGGTTGAGGAGGTGCCACGGAAAAAAAGTACCCAGCACTCACTGTAAATGAGGTTGGTGTTAGGAAGGGCATCCAGCTGTAGAAATCAAGCCAAAATCAGTTCCCGTCCCACCCTTGCAAGCAGGGAAAAGCGGACATAAAATGATGATGATGATGATGATATATATATATATATATATATTATTGAGTAAAATGACAGGAGGCTGGACTGGTGAAATTCTTTAAACGTTTATTATAAACACTATGCACATTTCAATGACCGGGCTCTGCAAGAACCTGGTGACATCATCAGGTGTTATGAAATTTATCTAATAAATGAATATAATAATGGTAGACACAATCCAAGTGAAGGTGGTCACCCAGGCTGGCATCGGTTGGCTCTGGCGCCTTCAGGTCTTAAATATTTCTCTCTAGTTTTCAGCCCCTTGGATTGTGTCTACCATTATTATATTCCTTTATTAGATAAATTTCGTAACACTTGATGATGTCACCGGGTTTTGCAGAGCCTGCTCATTGAAATGTGCATAGTGTTTATAATAAACCTTTAAGGAATTTCACCAGTCCAGCCTCCTGTCATTTTACTCAATAATAATTAACTCCGTTCTCGCACCACCAACAAGATTTAACATAAACGAAGATGGGTGAGTTGCATTACGTTGAGTGCTTTTCCTAATATTACATCACGGTTGACTATATGGAATGAGCAGTTCTATCCAGTGGTGAACCAACAAACCTAAATGAATACATATATATATATATAGGGTATCTCAAAAAATGTATATACACTTTTATTAGAATGCTGTGGAAGTGTGTATACAATTTTTGGACACACACACACACATATATATATATATATATATATATAGAGAGAGAGAGAGAGAGAGAGATTGCCTGTGGGATGCTGTGGGACACATTTATATGCAATTATCTATATCTATCTCTATATATATATAATATAAAATATTGGATGATATTCTGCAGAGGGTATATATTTCATCAGCAGTGAAACTGAAACTGCTCAAGCTCACAGCTGAATCTCTGCCTCATTAATATACTCCCTCTGTATCCTTCAAAGCATCGAATACTACTCTGAATTGTGGTCTTCCTGGTCCACGCACTGCAGACACTCAATATATATTATATGAATAAGATTTCATATAACCAAAACCAACTGGCAGGAGACCTAAGGGTAGACCTTGAGCAACATGGTTGGATAACATCTCCATGAGCTCAGCTAGTCTTGCTTGGGTAACCACCTAGATTAATTGGAGACAGTTTCTTCTGTCAGGACCTGCTGAAAAAAGTGTATCAGGACTCTTCCCCGCACAACCCTCTCAGGAATAAGTGGGTGAAGAAGAAGATATATGATATAACTCTTTGCACTATATATATATACCTATTATATGTGTATATATATATATATATGAGACTTTGGCAGCAACTGTGGAGGTTATGTGATGGCTGGAGAGAAATGAAGTAAGCATGCTCCGATGGATGTGCAATGTCAATGTGCATGAACGACTAAGTATAGACGAGTTCAGAGAGAAACTGTGTATAAGAGGGATAGGCTGTAGTGTGCGGGAGAGAAGACTGCATTGGTATAGACATCTGATGCACATGGAGGATGACTGCTGGGTAAAGAAGTGCCAAGAAATCCCAGTGGAAGGAAGACACAGTAGTGGAAGACCAGGAAAATCATAGGCGGAGGTGGTGAGAGCTGACCTCAGATCGGTGAGGCTCACAGAGGAAATGATGAAGGACTGTGATGAATGGAGAGATGCTATGCTGAAAAGGACCCGTCCCACCCTTGCACTATGCTATAGTGTGGTATATTATATAAAGTGACAAATATGGCTTAAAACTTCCTGACACTAATTACCAAATATTTTCTGACCAAACAGAAGCCATAAGCTATTCAGTATGACAGGACAAATGTTAGCTACAGTTGCACAAGAAAGCAAAAATATGCCATTCAATTTATTTACAAAAACCTACATTAGAAAATAGATTCAACTTTAACAGATCAGAGCCAAGCCAACTGTGTTGAAATTACCTAAAAAGGAATTCATTTATAAGACAACAATATTACGAGCGGAGATTAACAATCAAAAACTATATCAAAGCAATGAATGGGATGTTCAAAGCCAAATACAGCAACACATAAACTCGTTCTGCAATATGTACAGATCAAACACATCTCTCAAGGCACATATGAGACAAAAAGCAGAATAATAATAATAATCATCATCATCACTATTTAACATCCATTTTCCATGATAGCATGGGTTAGACAAGTTGTCCTGTTGTGAGATCAGGTGACTATGTCTTGCTCATGCAAAACTGTTTTTGGCTTTGTTTCAATAGCTGGATGCCTTTCCTAACATCAACCACATTTACAGTGTGGACTGGATGCTTTTTATTGTGGTACCAAAGTGACCACTTTACAGTGTGGACTGGTCGTTTTTTGTGCTATCACTGACATGACCACTCTACAGTGTGGACTGGGCGCTTTTTATCATGCAGAAATATACATATAATAAACTGGGCAATAATAGTTCCAGGACATATCTCTTGAGCACTACAAAAAAATATACAATGTTGCTAATGTCAGATTAAATTCACCTTTAAATACTGAGCTGAATTACAACCAAAACAAACACCTGATTATGTAATCTGATCTAAATCAACAGGATCCCAGACCTCATTCACTTACTGAGTGGGGTGGAACTCAAAAACTGAGGCTGAGCCTCAGAGCAAAAGTGATCCAATAGAACTAAGGCATATAACAACTGACACCACCGCCACCTTAAATGATGATCTAAATCTAAACAACAACATCAATATATTTATTCACATG
>OZ024741.1:324818895-324903895 GCA_964016885.1 Eledone cirrhosa | reverse complement strand
TGGTTGGTTTGATAACCGGAAGGTTGTTTATATATTGTCAAAGCTCTTTCGTCACACATTCTGTGACCTCCTCAGTGACTAGGTTTTTATTTTGTGTGTCCCTCCTTTGTTCTGTCCTACACTATTTTGTTTCAAAAACGAATTATATATATATATATAAATTCAAAAACGAATTATATATATATATATATAAATTCAAAAACGAATTATATATACTAGCAGAAAAACCACCCTTTGTGTGGTTTCCTGCTATCATGTGTAGTGTGTATATTGATATTATACGCAAGTATATACACATGTAGATATGATATGTAAAATAAAATCGTAATTGACAATATACACAGAAATTGAACGAAGACTGTGTTACAGTGTCTTATGTAATCAGTAACGTAATCCATGATACATTAAAAAAGACGATATTATATATAAACTGCATTAGGAGAAAATTAGTGACAGAAAATTAATGTTTATTTAAGCGATCGCCACCGGAAGTGTTGACATTTGAAAATTTTAAAGAAGTGAATCTTTAAATAAATAATAAAATATATTTAATGAACAGCCACGAAATTTTGTAGATAAATTATGTAATATTCATTCATTATTAATTCGAATAATTGTTTCTACCCTTGGCACAAGGCCAGCAATTATCCCAGTACCAGTAATACACTGGGATAATTGCTGGCCTTGTGCCAAGGGTAGAAACAATTATTTATTCAAAGTAATCCAACTTGTTTTACTAATGGGATAAAAAATTATAAACCGTAAGCAGTCCTGCGCTTCTTACTTTATTATAGTTTAGATATATATATATATACACATAATTAAGTAAAGTATGTATTAGTTAATCACTGACACTATTGTATGCAGGATAGAGTACTCTATGAAGTACACAAGTGGGTACTCTGGAGTATATTTATAATCATGAAGTACAAGTCAACAGGTTATAATTCATTTCATTTATTAACAATCGCTGTTATATATATTTCAGTGATAATGCAACAGTTATGACCTCATCAGACAGCTAGAAGTTGAACAGAAAAAACAAAAAGATGAAAAAGGAATAAAAATTACTCCTGTTGCTTCGATTCATTGATATGCTCCAGGCTGATATTTGGTGTTACTTTCTCAAAGCACCTGTAACATATGACTTAGAATAAATAGCCTCACATCATCAGCAAAAGGCATATAGAAGGTCGCTATCTATTGGTCAGAGGTAGTTTCACCACAATATTATCAAGCCATTGTAAATTCCTTAGTACCACCATGGTTTGAGACTTGCCTTCTACTTGTTCAGGAACCAGGTTAATCAGGGTTGCTTTAGCAGTGTTGCAGCACATGTACAAACTTTATTTGCATATTACAATTGTTTTCATATCGATCAGCTCACAGTACAATCAAGGTGATGGGACCCGACTCTTTTCTGACATCTCATCAGGTATGCGAGCTTTAGATGTGTCTATGCATATATAGGCTTGCATGTACCATGAGCTGATTGATATGGAAACAATTGTAATATGCAAATAAAGTCTGTACATATGCTACAACACTGACTTCGACTCTTTTATATCTATTTACACTCTGAACACTACAACCATAACACTGGAATACAACCCAAATGAAATGGATCTCGTAGCAGCATCCAGTGTTTGGATAGAACTTTCCATTGAATGGAGAAATTCACCTTTGCATCCTCAAGTGATCATATGTGGTTTGCTAGCTTCATTAATGATTGCTTATCAAAGTGTCTAAAGGTCATCTGGTGGTTAAGGAAGCATTCTTTAAACCAGCCCTCTGAATACCTATATAAATTTTGATCTCCTGCTGTTGATTAGGCCGAATGAATGTAACTTCAGCCTCATAAATGATTGCAGTTGTGTTACACTGTTGTAGAAGAGGTCATCATTCTGGCTTTCTGCAAGATCATCCGGGTGTGTATATATATATATATATGGGAGGCACATAGCTTAGTGGTTAAAGCATTGGCCTTGCAATTGAAAGGTTGTGAGTTCAATTTTCAGACCGGGTGATGTGTTGTTTCCTTGAGCAAAACACTTTATTTCACATTGCTCCAGTTTACTCAGCTGTAGAAATGAGATGATAGGGACTGGGGTCCCTATCATTCCACTGCAAAGTGGTCGTGGAGGTGCCACGGCAAAAAAGTACCCAGCCCACACTGTAAAAGTGGATGTGTAGGCACCACGGAAAAAAAGCACCCAGCACTCACTGTAAATGAGGTTGGTGTTAGGAAGGGTATCCAGCTGTAGAAATCAAGCCAGAATCAGTTCCCATCCCACCCTTGCAAGCAGGGAAAAGCGGATGTAAAATGAAATGATGAATAATGATGATGATGATATATCTATGTAAAAGGT
The DNA here is from genome assembly GCA_964016885.1 of Eledone cirrhosa. NCBI lineage: Eukaryota > Metazoa > Mollusca > Cephalopoda > Octopoda > Eledonidae > Eledone > Eledone cirrhosa. The sequence goes on along the minus strand of OZ024741.1, from coordinate 324,901,526 downwards.
TAACAGAAATAACAACACATTTGGTACAGTATATGGAAGGAATATATTAGGTTAACGCTTGAAATAGCAGGAAGAGGGCCTTAACATTTCGGATGCTAGTCCTTCATCAGAAGAAAGAGTGAGAAATTAGAAAGATTGAAGGGATGGGCAGGGTGGAATTTGAAAAGATGTTTTTAGAGAAAAATAACAGGTCCATTCATGTTGCCATCTCTTGGAAAACTATTGATGCTGGCGTTTTGTGTATGATACACATTTTTAGAAAAGTGAAATGAAAAAAAAAACGTTTTGTATAAAGAACTATACTTGTTCGTGTGTGTATGCATGTGTGTGTGTGTATGTGTACAAACACGCATGACATATTATAATTGATCATATCCTTTATGTTATTTTAGGGAAATATTTGTTCTCTGCCCTGCCCTAAGAATCACTATGGCAAAAACTGTAAACAAGTCTGTAGTTGCTATAATGGAGGAACCTGTGATCCATTTACAGGAGACTGTAAATGCCCTCCTGGGGCAAGTGGAGATAGGTATGTAGCCAAGATTATTTTGTTTGTTAGTTAATAACTAGACACACACACACATTCATGCACACAGATATAATATATATATAATATACAAAGGTTGATTATATCAACTCCAGTACTTGACTGGTACTTTATTTTATCAACCTCAAAAAGATGAAAGGCGAAGTTGACCACAATTGGATTTAACTCAGAGTAAAAAGAGCTAGAGTAATTGCTATGAAATATCTGCCCAAAACACCGCCATCTCTGCATAAAAAAATAATGATTTCTCATCTAGAAAAAAATGCCTGCAATTTTAGAGGAGAAGAAAGCTGATTAAATAAAATACCAGTATTTAATTGGTATTTTATTTCATCGAACCTGTAAGGATGAAAGGCAAAGCTAACCTTGGCTGGATTTGAACTCAGAATGTAAAGAGCAGAAAAAAATGCCACAAAACATTTTATCTGATGCTCTAATGATTCTGCCAATCTACCATCCTTCTGTGTAAGAAATAATGGTTTCTGATTTAGGTACAAGACCAACAATTTGGGGGAAGGAGGAAGTTGATTAAATCAACCCCAGTGCATTACTGGTACTTTATTTTATCAACCCCATATGGATGAAACGTAAAACTAGCTTTGGCAGGATTTGAACTCAGAATGTAAGGGACTGTAACTATATGCCACAAAGCATGTTGTTCGACGCTCTACCGATTCTGTCAATCCACCACCCTTCTTTGTAAGAAATAATAATGATATTTTTGTGTCCTGTTGCTAAGATGTTGAGATTTAAATGTAAATTGAAAAAAATTCTAAACCCATGAGGGTTAGAATACTACTATATATTGTAGGGAATAAAAGCCCCTCAATTACCTATTTCCTTGTGGTTGTTTAGATGATATACATACCTTCTGATGAAAGCCCATAAAGTATACAGATCGTTTCATTGTCGAAACCGCGTGGTGTCCAACATGTTGCTTTGTTGAACTATTAAATGAACAAATCTCTCTATATATATTAAGACAATGCAACAGGCTTATAATGACGCTAGAATTAGCAGCCAAAAAACTATCTAAATCAACTCTACAATGAAGGAGTTGTTAATATTAATTAAAAAGTTATTTGTCTCTGATACTTAGACATCTCAATGAATGGATAAAATATACAGATAAAAAGAATAATACTCTCCTGATTTTTTCATAACAAGAATATGATTTTTCCATAGCAAAAATTTTTTCTTCTCGCTCCACATAATGATGTAATTCTCCTTGCATACATTTCGCTCATCGCAAGAGAACGTCTTCATGCACTACTGTTATGTCTTCCTGTTTTCTAAAGACATTTGATTATGACTTTTTTGAAATATTTATTTATGCATCTACAGATTGATTTTTCTCAGTTTCAAATGATCCTGCTCAGGGTGAAAGCAGAAAATGTTTGCTTAACTTTTAGTCTGTACTAATAATAATATATATATATATATATATATATGAAAATGTTCAAGACCCCGACGGCAGAGCTCAAGCCATTTCGACGGCTATATGTATATTTATGTATATATATTTATATATATGTATGTCTGTATGTATGTACTCATTTTTCTCTTTTCTTTGGTATTTCCAGATGCCAAATACAGTGTCCTGTTGGTACTTGGGGTCCAAATTGTTCCTATGTTTGTGAATGTCGCAATGCTGGTATCTGTTCCCCAGAAGATGGTTCCTGTGACTGTCCACCTGGATTCTCTGGTCGACTCTGTTCCAGTAGACGTGAGAATATCCTTAAAATTCTTTTCTTTATATCTAGCATTCCTTCATTTTAAGTCCCTTTTAAATATCACCAAAATTCATCAATCTCTGGTAATTGTCATATATCTATTTGTGGGTGGGGAATGTTGATTACATCTGCACCAGTACTTGACTTGAATTCTATTTTATTAACCCCGAAGGTGTGAAAGGCAAAGTTGATCTTGGTGGGATTTGAGCTCAGAATATACAAGAACCTTCTATGTACACCCTTCACCAATATACAAGTATATGTACCCTTAACTAATATACAAGTGCTTTCTCATAAGCGTATTGCTCCTATCATTTTTGGGGGTGCAGACATTCATAATTTTCCAACGAAAACGTTTATGCACACCAATCATTATTATGACATCTTAAAGTACCAGTAGTGTACTGGGTAATTGCTGGCCTTGTGCCTAAAATAGAAACAATTATTATGACATCTTTATGGGCGGTGGATTGGCAGTATCGGTAGAGGGGCGGACGTCATGCTTTGACACATAGAGTTACGGCCCTTTCCCTTCTGAGTTCAAATCCCGCCAAGGTCAACTTTGCCTTTCATCCTTACGGGGTCGATAAAATAAAGTACCAGTAATACACTGTGATAATTGCTGGCCTTGTGCCAAAAGTAGAAACAATTATTATGACATCTTTATTCGTTATTGCATTGTACATATTTTATTATGTTTGTGTAATTAAAATAAATGAGCAAAGTAGATGATATTTTTTGCAAATTTAAGAATTTTCCAACAAAATCAAATTTTCCAACAACAATTTTTTTATGCCACTGTGCCTATTATGTATATCCTCCACTCATATACATAGAAGGCTCTTGGCCAAGATGTTGCACAGTGGAATTGAACCCAGCACCATGTGGCTGGAAAGCAAACTTCTTAACCACGCAGCCATGTCTATTTTCAGTTACGTTTGTTTATTCAAAGATTTATACTTAACTTCACAAGTGGGTGGTGAGTGTGGGTGACTATGACTGCAGAACGGAGATGAATGTTTTGGTGTGGTGGATCTAGGCGAGGTCTACAGAATGGAGATATGTGTTCTGGTGTGGTGAATCTAAGACGGGACTGCAGAATAGTGATATGTGTTCTGATGTGGTGGACCTATTTTCAATTTCTGGGTTGAGCCATTTCAGATTCATGTAATCTCTATAGGGACTATTCTTGGCCATATTCAACAACCGGATTATAGAATGGGTTACACAAGACTGATTTGATTATGACACATTACAAGAAAAAAATAAGGTTAATGGTGGTGGAATGATGTAATGATCCCATTAACTCTTAATGTCCTGTACCACATGAGACCACAGTAATTATATATTCTTAAAATGTACTAAATAGCAATATGACTGCATCACATTAAAAATTAATGTCTTTATTTTAGTTTACTGCAAATTTTCACAATGATCTGCCCACTAATAAAGATACTATAAACATTTGAATTAACAAGCTACATGAAACCACATTAGCAATATATTCTTAAAATGTACTAAACAGCACTATGACTGCATCATATTAAAAATGTTCCCAATAATTTGTCCCCTAGTAAAGATACTAAATTAACAAACCCATTTTTAGATATTTTCTGCTAAATAATTAAAGGAAGTATGTATACGTACATACATATATGTATACAGACGTACAGTAGTATGTATATATATATATACATACATGCACACATATATATATGTATGTCTGTATACATATATGTATGTACGTATACATACTTATATTTAAGTAACAGCCGTACTAAGAGTGAGAAATGAATTTTTGTTTCATTTTTTCCGTTTAATTAAAGGAAGTTAAGAGTTAATTGTTTATGGGAAAATTAATGGTGACATTATTACATAATTACATATCGTTTCACTACATATATAGATAAGATGTTATTAGTCAAGAAGCTAGGAAAACCATTATTAAACTGAGTACTCAATACTTTAAGGAAGGTGTACAGTGAAGGCAGTATTTATTGCATATATGTCTGACAGTTAAGCCTAAACTCTGAAATCTGAATGAGAGGCATCCTATTTCCCTGTAGAGGTAGGGGTCAGAGGATTTGTCAGAACCAGGGTTGATTTGCTATTCAGGGGCCCTTTGATAGGCAGCAAAGGAAAGGAAACACCTTTCAAGGGCATTATCTGAGACAGCTGATAAAGAAGGTTACTATATCTGGATGGAGATGTCTTGCTTGGAGTCACAACACTGATCTCCGAATTACGCCTTTTATCAAGTAATGTTACTCCAAAGACCCTTCAGAGGAATCCCATTTCGGCTGCTTGTATTCACAATCGTATTCTTTTGGTCATTACCCAAGATTCATGATCATAGGTAAGAGCTGTCGCGAAAACCAAATTGAAGATAGCGGGTTTGGCTTTTATGCCTACCTCCCTTCTGATATATATGTATATATATACATATTTGTTATTATGGCTAAGTGATGAGTCATGTTACACCGGAGTTCACCAGAATCATCAGACAATAACAGTGGTGAAAATGAATATAAAACTATATAACAAATTATAGATTATAAGTTGATATCTCAAATAGTTTATAGCAAGGTCGTTGGTTTGATTCACTGACTGAATGTTGTTGTTATTTTTTGTTGTTATTTTTGTCCTTCAGTAAGATGCTTCATTACAAGTTGCTACAGTCCACACAACTGAACAACAAATTAGTACCAGTAGTAGCTTGGAGAGTATCCCTGTGTTTTATTGGCATTCAATCCAGTCTTGTACTGTTGGTGAATTAACAGACAACATGATGTTACTCCTAATATTTATACACTAATATGGATTAAGATTTCCTTATTTCAGTGGAACACAATGCTAAACATTCATTCAGATATGAACAATGTATACAACAACGTTCAACAGAATGTAAAGATTAAAAGTTAACAATATCACATATGATTTATCTGACCAGTTTCAACTCTATGGAGCTATAAATATTGATTTCTAATTAAGTCATAGGGCCAACAAAGTTGATTTAATCAACCGCAGTACTTGACTGGTATTTTATTTTATTGAGCCTCCAGAAGGATGAAAGGCCAAGTTGATCTTGGTGAGATTTGAACTCAGAATGTATAAAGCCAGAATAAATACCACAATGGCATTTTATCTGACATTCTATCAATTCTGTCAAGAATAGTATTTACTGTAAAACTTCTGACTTTGTTGCTATTAACCCTTTAGCATTTAAACTGGCTATATCTGGCCAGAATCCTCTCATTCCTTTCTGTTCAAACCAGCCATCCTGATTTTAAGGTATTGTTCTCAAAATAAATAATATCAAAATCTCATAGATTCGATATTATGTGAGATAATTATGTGAGATAAAGCCTTTACCATGAAAAATATAATTGTTTCTACTTTTGGCACAAGGCCAGCAATTAACCAATGTATTACTGGTACTTTATTTTATCGACCCCGTAAGGATGAAAGGCAAAGTTAACCTCGGCGGGATTTGAACTCAGAATGGCAAGGGCCGTAGCTCTATGCGTCAAAGCATGGCGTCCGACCCTCTACCGATACTGCCAATCCACCGCCCATATGAAAAATATAGTAGTAAATATAGAGTAATGTAAATGCTAAAAGGTCAAATGTCTGATGTTACAGTAGGAATGTTTCTTCTTCCAGTTTGTTCACCGATCAGTTATGGAAAAGACTGTTCCCATACATGTGAATGTGACTGGCAGAACACAAACCGGTAAGTTAATGATCTATGTAGTAAATTTTGTAGACTTCAAATTCTGCCTCTTGGTTCAATTTGCTGATAGCACCTTTTCTTTTTTGTTCTCTTTATATATATATATATATAGGTAATAGTAATATACACGAATAGCAAAGCATAAGCGAGCTGAGAGAGAGACTGAGCATAAAAGGAATCAAATGCTGTGTGCAGGAGAAGAGGATGCGTTGGTATGGACATGTGATTCGTATGAAGGATGACAGCAGCATAAAAAGGTGCAGAGCACTAAAAGTTGATGGAAGCCGTGGAGTGGGGAGAAAAAAAAAGCACCCAGCACTCACTGTAAATGAGGTTGGTGTTAGGAAGGGCATCCAGCTATAGAAATCAAGCCAAAATCAGTTCCCATATGAGCAAGACAAGGTCGACCAACCTAACATCGCCCACAACAGGACAACCCATGCTAGCGTGGAAGGATGGACGTAAAACGGTGATGATGATGATGATGATGATGATAATAATAAAAACAAAAAAACAAAAAAACAAAATCCAGATGATCTCATTTAGGGTGAAAGTTGCAGAAATTCTTTGCTTAAATTTATAATCTGTTGCTTTATTTTATCAACTTATATCTAGTGTTTTATTTTATCGGCCCCCATAAGGATGAAAGGCAAAGCTATCCTTGGCAGGATATGAACGTAAACGGCCGTAACTCTCTGCTGCGGAGCATGGTGTCTGACACTCTACCAAAACTGCCAATCTAATCAGCACCATTTTACATCTATTTTCCATGCTTGAATGAGTAGGATGAGACTTTTCCAGAACAGCATCACTCCACTCATCACGGTCCTTTACCATCTCCTCTATCAGCTTCAGTAATTTGAGATCAGCTCGCAGCCTCTGCCTAGGTCTTTCTTGGCACTTCTTTGTCCAACAATCATCATCCATATGCATCACATGAGCAGCACAATATATATATATAGTGAAAAGTTAGTGCCCAACAACTGAGCTCATAGCATTTCAGTGGTGTCAATATTTTTGAACTTTGGAGCTAGGGTGCTGCAGTATGGCACTGCAGAGATAGGGTGACACACTATGGCAATATGGAGCTAGAGTGGCGCAGTATGGCAATTGGGAGATAGGTTGTCAAAATTATGACACTTCGGAGCTGGGGTGTCGCAGTATGGCACTGCGGTGCTTGGTTGAAACACTGTGGTACTGGGGAGTTAGGGTGGGACACTATGGCACTGGGTAGATAGGATGGTAAAACATAGGCACTCAGGAGCTAGGGTGCTGTAACATGGCACTGTGGAGCTAGGGCGGCACACGATGGCACTGGGGAGGTTGGATGACACAGTATGGCAGAGGTTCTCAAACTATTTGGCCACTGTCCCACTCATGGCCACGCAATACCCTCACGCCACCCCTATATATTGTGCTGCTTATATATATATATATATAAAATATGTAGTTTAGAAAGCTTTCTAAACTACATATTTTACACATTTCACAATGCTTCAAGCAAACTTTAACACCCTCATATATATATATGTATGTATAGGCATTTATGTATATATATATGTTTTCTATCTCTGCTAGATGTCATCCAGGAACTGGAAAATGTGAATGTAACCCTGGATTCAAAGGTGAACGTTGCCAACAGCCATGTCCAATACCATTCTATGGTGAAGAATGTTCCAAAATGTGTAAATGTCAGAATGGAGGTGACTGTGATCCAATTACTGGGAATTGCACCTGTGCTCCTGGTTGGCAAGGAAATCTGTAAGTATTTATTTATTTATGTATTTAAGTATTGATGTATTTATTTATTTATTTATTTAATCTATGTTTGTTCTCCACTTTTGGCTCACAATTGTTAGGTTGTGAGTTCAATTCCTAGCAGTATATTGTCTCCCTGCTTGTGCAAGACATTTTATTTCATGTTGCTTCAGTTCACTCAGCTGGCAAAGAATGAGTTGTTCCTGTTACTCAAAGGGTCAGTCATGTCACTCACTGTATCACACTAAATCTCCCTGAAAAATACTTTATTTCACATTGCTCCTTCCTCTCCTTTCTTCCCCCCACCCACTGTCTTTCACTCTCTTTTGACCACAATAATTTCATTACATCCTCTGTTATTTTTGTTTTTGTTACATGCAGAAATGCCCATTTGTACTGTCCTGTACTGTCATTAATATACTGTCCTTAATGTCTACTTTATGTGAACCCTTGTGGTTAATAAAGAAAACATTATTATTATTATTATTATTATTGAATGCCATGGTTGACGGAGGCTCGGCTCTGTAAGGTATAGTAATTTTTAACCCTTAAAACAATTGTAAATTGTTTAAAACTTGAACCAAATTGTTGATAAAGACACCCTCCTCCTCGTGAGAGGGGTCTTTCTGTCCGTTATTTGGCCCTTCGGGGTTAAATAATCAGTTATTGGGGTTTTGTACCCAAAATTTCATTTTAAACAAAAAAACATGGCTACCAAAAAAAAAAAATTTCATACGTCACTCCCACTCATTCCGTCTTCTTCTTCCTCAATCATCACTACAGGAGAGAGAAGATTGTCTCTCTCCCTCCCTTCTTTAAATGTGTCTCTCTCCCTACCTTCTCTTTCGCAAGCGACGAAAGAAAAGAAAAGTCTCGTGCAAAGCGTGCAAGGTTTCTCCACGACGACGACGACAGCGACGAAACAGGTGTGCGGGAAATACGAAAACCCAGTTCATTCGTCTGACGTCAGGAATAATAGCAGTAGCAGCCGTAATAACAACAGCAACAGTGACAATGAAAACAACAGTAGCAGCCGCAACAGCATCACCAGCAGCATAAACAACAACAGCATTAGCAGCAGCAACACCAACAACAACCACAGCAACAGCGGCGGAGGCAGTAGTCGTAGTACCTGCAGCAACAACAAAAGTACCAGCAGCTCTGACGACAACAACAACAGCAGAGAAAAACCAATCTCATTTGCAGGTATTGCGAAAAACCTGGAAACAATCCTCATAACAAATGAGGAATTAGAGGAAGCGAAGAAGATGGTGACAAAGAACGGACACCGAGCAATCTGCAAGGCAGCGAAAAATTTTTTCGAAACCCAAGAGCACTGTACGGTCACGTACCGTACAGTAAGTACAAAATCCCGTAGGGTGGAAAGAGCCACAGAGGCCCAAATACAAAAAGCCTTGGGGTCTGTGTGGCAGAGGAAAACGCACATCACCCGAGGCAAAAAATACGCCACCGTAGACGTACTTTTTGCCACACCCCAGGAGGCAAAGGCCCAATCAGTAGTGACCCTAAGGAGCGAGGAAATGGTGTTGGTGCCCTCCTACTGCGGGCAAAAAAAATTGTGAGGGTCAAACTGACCCACGTCCCCCCCGGAATGACCCCTTCTTGGCTGGCCGCGTCTGTCCTCGTCGGAATCGAGGACAAAACAACTGTACTGCAAGTACAGAAAAAAGTAAGAGAAGATTGGGTCGGCTCCTCCATTGAGATGCTAATCCAAACCAACCAGGAGTGCATCGAAGCTATCCCGGATGTGATAGACTTCGATAACGGCACTCAACTGCCCATAAGTGTTGAGGGCAAACGCCCGAAATGCTTTCGCTGTGGATCGAAGACTCACCTCAGGGCCTTCTGCAACGAGAAGACCCTGAGAAAGGAGAAAACCCCCCTCCTCCCGAATCCGGTTCCACGGCTACCAGCAACAGGACAAGCGGCAACCAGGAACGATAGGTCCGTGGCACCCATACCCACTCCACGGAAATCAAAGACAGCAGCAGCAGTGGAAATATTAACAACAACAACAGCAATACCAAATGCAGCTGCAACAGAGACTCCAGTGCAAACATCACCAACAACAACAAGTGAAAGAGTGGAGCTGGTACCCCTCCCCGACCTTACAGAATCAGACATGGAGTGTGAGGTGGGAGAGGGATGGCAAAAGGTCTCAAGAAGGCACAAACGCAGAAGCAGCGCATCGTCGCCTTTGAAAAGGGAGGAAAGAAATGAGAAAAGGGTAAAGTCTACTGCAAAGAGACCCACAGCAGCAACACCACCAACACCATCACCACCCACACCAGCACCACCATCACCACCGGCGACAACCCCACCGCCAACAACACCTTCAACACCACCACCACAAGCACCAACATCGCAAACACAACAACAAAACACACACACCCAGCAACAACGACAAGAAAATAGCAGAACCACACCCCACCCCCAGAAAAACAAATGCACGGCAATAAACACACACAACAAGAAACTAATGACTTACATAATTGAACACACAGACATTTCACAACAGGACTACATAATACCAGCACCAATCAAAACGCCAACTAACATAAGACTGCTAAAAATAGCACAGAAACAATACACAAACATTAAAACGAAATTTCCCAACGCAGTTGGTGATTTCAGGGACCTAGGAGGAACCATTAATCGAAGAGTATATTCAGACATTCTCTTAGAAGAGCCGACGACCAGCCGAAGGGACGATTCAACGGTCCCTTCACCAGACGATCAAGTGAAAAGGGATGTAAAAACCATCCCTCCTCTACCAAAAATACGGTAAGTGGTCTTTCCCATCTTTTCCACTCTATTTTAAACATGACCTCACTCAGAATAGGCAGCATAAATGCGCGTGGCTTGGGGTCGTCATGGAAGCAGGGTCACCTGCTCAACGACCTCAGGTCACTAAACATAGATGTAGTGGCCATCAGCGAGACCAGAATCTCCGAAGCACGGGCCTTCGCACCGATCTTCGGCGGCTACGATGTGTACGCATCTCCCAGCCGTCCTGGATCCGGTGGAGGAGTTGCTGTACTTTTTCGGAGAGGTTTGGATCTCGCCATACGGGCCATCTTCCTGGACCCAGAGGGTAAGCTGGTGGTGCTGGACGTGACCAGCGGAGACGGGCAAGCCTTCAGGCTAGTGGCCGTCTATGCCCCGACAGGAGCAGGGCGGCCTGATTTCTTCCGGCGTCTGGAGACCTTTCTTGGAACGTCCCGCTCTTTAGTGTTAGTGGGCGACTGGAACGGGATCTTAGATGCACGCTGGGACTGTGTGGGATTAGCGGATAGGGGTGGAGGGTGCAAGAGCCTCACCAACCTGCTCAGGCGTTTTGAACTGTCTGACAGGTACCGATTGGATTTCCCGAATGTGCCAATGTGGACTTGGACAAACCGCATAGGGTCATCCAGATCATATCTAGATAGAGTATTTTGTAGGGAAATAGATAGGTCTAGCATAGGCTGTCCACAATTCAAGATAGTCAGCTACACGGACCACAAATTCGTGATCTGTGTGCTTGACTTAGATAGGCTTCATAGACGAGGACCCGGCTACTGGAAGCTAAACGCGTCCTTACCAGCGCGCAAGGCCTACAGAGACCGGATTAGCGAACTAGTTAAGCGGGCGTTGACGGGGGCCATCGTCAACAACAAGTGGTGGTTTGCTCTGAAAAGAGCGATTAGAATAGAATCGATTAGGTTTAGTAAGGCTTTAGCAATAGAGAAAAATAGAGCAGAGGGAGAACTAGTTAGAAAATTAGACGAGGCGCTTAGCAAAGGCATTGCGACCGACGTGCTTGCGGCGAAATTGGCCCTTGACCAATTCTTCAATGCAAAGCACGAAGGCTGCGTTGTCAGAGCTAGGGTGCGTGCTCTCAGACACGAGGGGACGAAAGCCGTTCAATGGGCCCGAGTGGCGGAGGCGCGTCGTGGCAACAAAGCCACGATCCGGTCTTTGGTGGACCACGACGGGCGCATGCTACTCGATCCCGGGCAAATGTGTGAAACTTTTCAGCGACACTTCGCTCAGCTGTTCGGGGGCAGCGGGGGGCCGGGTAGAGGGATGGACTTTAGTGTCTACCTCGACGGGCTGCCGCGGCTCTCGGCCACTGAGGCGAGGTGTTGCGAAAAGCCGATAACAGCCGCTGAAGTACGGGAGGCAATGACTGGCTGCACAAGGGGTAAATCGCCTGGTTTGGATGGTCTGCCCTATGAACTTTACGTACAGATGCCAGACTTGTTCGGAGGCCTCTTGGCGGACGTCTACTGCAACTGGCAACAGAACGGGAGAATTCCCAGTTCTGTGAGCCGAGGAGCGGTGGCACTGCTGAGAAAGGATCCGAACAAGGGGGATAACATAGACAATTTCCGGCCCATAACTCTGCTAAACACAGAGTTTAAGATTTTGGCCAAGGTGCTAGCAAAGAGGTTGGCGCTTGTCGTTGGTGGTCTGGTGGGAGAGGCGCAGACATGCGCCATTCCCGACAGATCCATCCACGACAACCTCCACCTCATGCGATACATCGTAGAGAGGGTAGCTAGGGAACCTGGCACGGGTGGGTCCTTGATCAATTTAGATCAGTCGAAAGCTTTCGATAGGGTCGACCATCGTTACCTAGCGGCAGTCCTGAGGGCGGCTGGCTTTGGGCCCGTCTTCAGAGGCTGGATCGCTGCCATGCACAGCGACATCTGCTCTGTGGTGAGAGTGAACGGTCACCTGTCGGAACCGTTCAACATCATGCGCTCGGTCCGCCAAGGATGTCCCCTCTCGTCCCTCTTGTACGTATTGACTCTCGAGCCATTACTGCACAAACTGGAGACGTTGAGGGGAGTCCCGCGCGAACTAGGATGCGGAAGATCCGTGTCAGCATATGCGGACGATGTCACCGTAGTGGTGTCGAACGCCAAACACATCGAGGCGATCGGCACTACACTAAGAGAATACGAAGCGGTGACAGGAGCAATGATCAACCAGGAAAAGTCAGTGGGCCTGCAGCTCGGCACCTGGAGAGGCAGGTCCATGCCGTCCAACAGCGTCGTCGGGCGCTGGACGGACGGACCGGTTAAATTGCTAGGGGTCTGGTTCGGTCCGGACCTCCAGACGGACAAAAACTGGGACGAGGTGACGAGCAGGGTGGCTTCTCTCACCCAGAAATGGGCGGAGAGGAAGCTATCCCTGAAAGGTCGAGCGGAGGTGGCTAACGCGTACATCGCGTCTGTCATCTGCTACCGCCTAACCGTCGTACCTTGTCCTAAGCCTCGCCTGACTGCGCTGGAGCGTTTGCTCTTTCGCTTTTTGTGGAAGGGACGTGCTCCGATGGTCAGGCGGTCCATCTGTTGTCAACACCCGCTACGTGGAGGGCTGGGCATGCCGTGGCTGATGATGCGCAGGCACGCGCTCAGGCTACGACATCTCCACCTCTTCCTCGACGGTGATCAGGTGTGGTCGCCGTTTGCTAGACGCGTTTTTCCCCAGCTCGTTTCCTTGACGGAGCTGCAGTCCTGGGTCAAGCGAAGACCGAGAGGGAGCGCCTGGAGACTGGAATGTCTTCAGGCGCTCACAGCCCTCGACCAATCGGGCAATGTGATCGGTGGAAACTCCACCTCGGCGTTCTATAGAGGATTAGTGGAGGGGAAGAGCGACGACGTACTTGGGGAAACTCTAGGCGTCGACGAAAATCAACTAGCCAATCTCTTCGGAAGAACTTTCGGGCCAGGGCCTATGGACAACTTCCAGAAATCTCTGGCCTGGCAGTGCTACCGAGGAGCCTTGCCAGTTCGGGATAAACTCTACAGGCATGGAGGTGCCGTCAGCCGGGCATGTCCGAGATGCGCGCAGGGCGACGAAACCGTCCTGCACGCACTCGTCCAGTGTCCGAAAATTGCTGACTTGTGGGTTTATGTCGAACACCTGCTGTCGCGTTTAGGACGGATCCAGCTATCATCTGAGTCCATCGTGAGGATTGCCCCGCCCTCCTCCTTTAGCCGGGAAGGGCAGGCAGTTTTTATCTGTCTGGTGGCCATGGCGAAAGAGATAGTATGGTGGACACGTTTGAAAGGGCTGAAGACGAGCACTTACCTCTTCGGTGATGCTCTGATTGACTTTTTCAAATTTCATTTGAAAAGGAAAATCAGAGTAGAGAGGGAAGTGCTCTCTTCCCAGCATTTTGTTGAAAGATGGGTGAGAGAAGCAAGAATGGCCCGAGTGAATGGGCCGACTCTGAGTATATATCTGTAAACTAAAGGTGGAAAACTGGGAGAGGGCACTTGCCTTGGTGGTCAGGGTCATTGTGGCTTTTTACTGGGCTTTCTCCACAAATGTCCCTCCGAAGTCTCCCCCCTATTGGGGAATTTTTCATTGTTATTTTCATTGTTATTTTTGTTACATCCTCTGTTTTTGTTTTTTTACACGCAGAAATGCCCATTTGTACCGTCCTGCATTGTCCTGCACTGTCCTTAATGTCTACTTTATGTAAACCCTTGTGGTTAATAAAGAAATCATTATTATTATTATTATTATTATTATTATTATTATTATTATTATTATTATTATTATATGTATATATATATATATATAAGTAAAGCGAGCAGCTAAATATTTGGGGTATGTTAGTCTGTTCCCAGAATGAGGCTTGAAAGAAACTCTTACCTGTAGGAAATGTGGGCATGTATGTATGTCAAAGACTGGATTACAAGACATAGCAGATGTCATACTCATGGAAATAACACCTTTGAGTACCCCATACACCTTGATTTTGCATGTGGCATCTGCACCAAAATGTGTCACTCTGCAAGTGGGCTAATATGGCACTATAAGGCATGCCATGCCAACCAGACTCAAGCAGGTGGGAAATTTAACTGCACATAGTATGGTATGGCATGTAAGTCACTTCCTGGTTTGATGAGCCATCTAAGGTGGTATCAGCAACAGCAACATCAATAACATGTTTTGGGAGTTGTCTATTTGTCTCTTTATTTTTCCATTCTTAGAAGTGGCCATGCTCGGATATGTGTAGGCTTTCAACTATATGTATGTATGTATGTCTGAATGTATGCATGTATGTATATATGTATGTATGTATATATATATGTCAGGTCGCTCTCGAGTGCTACTGGTAACATCATGTAACCCAGTACAATCTGTCTCATGGTCGGGTCGTCGGTGACTAAACCGGCAACACCACCAAGCTTGCTTGATGAGAAGGGTGATATTTGGACACCCTGTGGGATGAAATACAAGACCCAGCAAAGGGCGGAGGAACTCAACAGTCAACGGCCATCCAAATATTACTTTTTTTTTTTTTTTACTGGGAGTGAAAGGCCCCCAGTTGTTGTCACAACACTTTTCTAAGAAAGAGAAACTCTGAAAAAAAACCTGCAGCTTCGGAAGCATCTGATGATGTTGACCAGTTCTCCTTTTTGGGTAGAGTTTTCGATGCTCAAAGAGTGGGATTAGACGAGTACGTGGCCTTTCCTCACTTAAAAAACCTTCAAAGCACAGGCATTGTTTGTTCAGAATATGTTACAGGTTCGTGTGTCTGGCTGTAGCCTAAAGGTGCACCATTTTCTGTAATCTGACAGGCGATTGCAATACTCTTAGCAGAGTTTGCAGCCATTTATGTATGTATATATATATATATATGTATGTGAAGGAGCATGGTTTTGTGGTTAGGGTATTCGGCTCACAATTGTAAGTTGATGAGTTCGATTCCCGGCACCACATTGTGTCTTTCAGCAAGACACTTTATTTTATGTTGTTCCAGTTCACTCAGCTGGTAAAAATGAGTTGCGCCTGTAGTTCGAAGTGCCTGCCTTGTTACATTCTGTGTCACTCTGAATCTCCTTGAGAACTACATTAAGATGTTTGTGGAATGCTCAGCCACTTGCACATTAATTTCACGAGCAGCCTGTTCCATTGATCATATCAACTGGAACACTTGTCGTCATAACCGACGGAGTGCCAGTATGTATTTATGTATGTATGTATGTATGTACGTATGTATGTATATGTATATATGTATGTGTTTGTGTTTTTATAAAATATGAGTGACATCTGACAAGAGACAAATTAAATATAACATAACTGCTGACTATTATGATTTCATGTCCTTTGATGGTGGTGGTGGTAGTAGTAGCGCTGGTGGTGGTGATGTTGTTAGTGATGGTGATGATTCTGGTAGTGGTGATAATGGTTGTGATAATGGTGGTTGTTGTTAATGATGGTGATAATGGTTGTGATGATGGCTGAGATGGTACTAATGTTGTCAATGGTATTGTCATTTATCTTTATCCCCAGATGTACAAGACCATGTGACCCAGGAAGTTATGGAACAAGATGTGAACAACAATGTATTTGTCAAAACAATGGAACTTGTCTTCCCGACTTCGGCTTTTGTATTTGTGCAGCAGGTAACATAACTACTCTACCTTTCTCTGTGTCTTTCTGTCTATCTATCTGATTGTCAGATAGACAGCTGGCACCTTGAGTGCCTTCAGGTGCTCATAGCCCTCTACCAAGCAGAAACGGCAATCAGCGGAGACTCCACTTCGACATTCTATAGGGGATTAGTGGAGAATAAGTGCAACAACGTTCTCGGGGAAACTCTAGGCACCGAGGAAGGCGAACTGACCAGTCCGTTCGGGAGGACTTTCCGTCCAGGACCTATGGATAACTTTCAGAGGTCTCTGGCTTGGCAGTGCTACCGAGGAGCTCTACCAGTTCGAGACAAAATCTACAGGCATGGACGCCCTGGCAGAGATCCTGCCAAAAGGACCTGTCAAAGATGCGAGCAGGACATCGAAACCATTCTGCACGCAATTGTTCAGTGCCCAGGGGTGACTGACCTGTGGAATTATGTCGAACAGCTACTGTCACGTGTGGGATGCATCCAGTTTTCAGCCAAGTCCATCATGAGGATAACCCCGCAGCCTTCATTTAAGAATGAAGGAGAGGCAGTTTTCCTCTGTCTGGTGGCTATGGTGAAAGAGGTAATATGGTGGACGAGGTTAAAAGGACTGAGGGCAAACATCTTTATCTCCAGACAACAACTTATCCCCTTCTTTAAGTATCACTTCAGAAGGAAGGTGAGAGTAGAGAGAGAGGTGCTACACCCCAGTAAATTTGCTGAAAGGTGGGTGAATGTGGCGAAAATGGCCCAAGTGATATCTGTATATAAACCTGTCGGATTAACAGGATTAACTGAGCATACTGGAGCAATGTGAAATAAAGTGTTTTGCTCAAGAACACAATATAGCACACTGTCCAGGAATTGAACCGATGACATTATGATTGTAAGACCAACGTCCTAAACATTAAGCTATTTATAGTGATTGGACGCCGTGCTTTCCAACATAGTTACGTCCCTTTACGATCTGAGTTCAAATCCCGCCGAGGTTGACTTTACCTTTCATCCTTACGGGGTCGATAAAATAAAGTACCAGTAATGCACTGGGTAATTGCTGGCCTTGTGCCTAAAGTAGAAACAATTATAGTTATTTACGGCTGGATTGGCAGTATCAGTAGAAGGTCGGATGCCATGCTTTGCAGTAAAGAGTTACGGCCCTTGCCATTCTGAGTTCAAATCCCGCTGAGGTTAACTTTGCCTTTCATCCTTATGGGGTCGATAAAATAAAGTACCAGTAATGCACTGAGTAATTGTTGGCCTTGTGCCAAAAAGTAGAAACAATTATAGTTATTTACGTTGGGACGACTACATTTCAAATTTAAATTATTATTGTTGTTGTTGTTGTTGCTTGTTGCTGCTGCTGTAGTTGTTGTTACTGTTATATGTTGAAATAAATGGTATGTTGCATGATATTTATAAAACAAGTATAAAAAATAAATAACAACAAAACAAAATTAAAAAAAATGTAGGTTAAAGTAAATGGAAGAAGATATTGAGAAGAAGCTAAAAATATATTAAAACAAAATGTTTGTAATTTTATTTTATATCCAGCATGTCCTATACATGGGGCCACTGGACTTGTTATTGAGTCATAGGGTCACTCTTGTGTTATATGGTGAATCTTGGGCATGATTTCTTCCAGAGAAGAAGGCAGAGAGAAAGAAAGAAGATAGAGGCGGGAGAGAGAGTGAAAGAAGGGGAAGAAAAAGTGAGAGAAGGAGGAAAAGGGGGAGTGAGAGGAGGAGGAAGGAAGAGAGGGGGAGAGAGAGAAGGGAGAAAGTGAGGTAGGGGGAAGAGAGAGAGGAAGAGAAGGGGGAAGGGAGAGAGGGGAAGGAGAGAGAGTGAGAGAATGGGGAAAGGGAGAGAGGGGAAGGAGAGAGAGTGAGAGAGAGGTAGAAAGGGCAAGAGGAGTCAACTCTAGTATTTTACTTATCAATTTTGAAAGGATGAAAAGCAATGTTGATCTCAGCAGGATTTGAACTCATCGAGCTCAGAGAGAACTGGGTGGAATACTGTGGATATCCAACATTCAAATATCTATAACTTGTCACTTGGCTGCTGCTGGCCATTCTTCCTGGCAATGCCTACACCATTTTGTCCACAGGACACAGCTGGGAGATACCACTCTGAATGGTGTGTAGAATTTGTCGTTCCCTTCCCCCTTTCCCTTCATTTCGTTGTTTAATTTCTTCTTTCGTTTTATTTCTTTTCTTTTTCTTGTTTTCTTCATTTCCTTTTTGCTTTATATAAATTTTTCTATAAATAAAATATTTGAGGACAGCAAAAGACCACACAGCTTGACAATCTTCCCATTCCCAAAGGTAGGTCTCTCATCTGAGATGCTACATGCTGTGACACTTTCTCTAACAGCAACCTGGAGCATTCAGCTACCAGCCCAAGTTTTGCTGCCTGCCAGGTGGAAGTGAAGAAACTGTCAAAATATTGACTGCTCTGTGATAAGTTTGTGGTCAAACTTGTGGTAGTGGAGACTTCCAGTGTGCTTGGGACCCTGACCACATCTCTACTCACTCTTAATGAGGTGGAGTTGGCTACGCACAGGTTCAAGCCTCGTGAGATGGAGTGGCTGTTCCAGCGTGTTTCCGTCACCCTCCTCTGAGGCACTGTCTTCTCCAACCTGACGTTTCATTTATGGTGGTGGCATGTGGATTTGATTTACTTCCATAAGCATACATACATATATACAACCACAATCCATTAATGGAACAGTAAAAATATGTAAAACATTCCAAAAATTCTGCATGTAATGACTGCATATACACATGTACAGATACAAACCATATACACATGCATATGTATAACTCAAAACATACACATCTACACATACAATAACATCCATACCTGCACCACACACACACACATACATGCAGACATGCAGACATATCTACCTAGTTGATGTTGTTTAAATTCCAATGAAAGTCTTGTATCTATGTTAGAAACCGACTCTCTCTCTATCGGTAAAAATTTATAAGATTATAAAACCAGAAGAACATACATACATTCATCCAGTTCCTTACTGGAGGAAGTTCAAATCCCAAAGATATTAAAGTTAATTGTCACATTATATTCAAGATGTTAGACATCATAAACATCAATTTAATATAAAAAAATGACAGAGAAACCATAGACACTGCCAAATCTTGAACTCTTTATCACTCTATTTGCAAAGGTAATTCATTTGGTAGCCATTTGAGTAGTAGATGTTTGTTTTTTGGGGTCTCTGGGCTATAAATCAGTCGCTTCATGACCAGGAAACCATGGTGTTATGGAGGACGGAATTGACATTGCAAGGGTAACTGCTGATCTTTAACAAAACACCTTGCTCAGGCTTGTGCTTTGGGAAGGCAAACCCAAGGTGAGTCAGCCATGGGTACATAACCTATGACCAGTCAATGAGTAAATGGGGCCTTTTACTTTTTTCTGTAGGTCTGCTGGGTCATGGCTGATTTATGGCTAAACAACAACAGCAAAGAACTAAAAAATACCTTATAAGGCTATTGCTTATATATAAAATAAAATAAAATAAAATAAAATAAAATAAAATAAAATAAAATAAAATAAAATAAAAATAGAAAAAATGTCATATGTTGAACAACAACATGTAGTTTTGGTGTGATAATATTTCATATATATGTGTGTGTGTGTGATGAAAATCCTCTTTGAAAATAACAGCAAGCCGTCAAAACACTGGCAGGATATGTGGTTAGTTATCATTCCTGGTTGCTTTTAGTTAGACATGTTTACAGAATACATAGACTTTATTGAGGTACATTGTTTTGTTAGTCATTATAGTTATCACAGTCATGGCTGTGTGGTTAAGGACTTCACTGTGCAACCATACACTTCTGGGTTCAATCCCTCAGCACAATCTTTTCAACAAGGGTCTTCTCCTATAGCTTGGAGTGTTAACCAACTAATGGTTAGAGTAGAAGACACAAATGTAGTGTCTGTTCTGGCTCTATGTGTTTTTAGTTCAAAGCCTACATCTTTCTACTACCTGGAGCAATGGAAAGATTAATGGAAGCATTATTTCCTAGGTCCAGGGTGGTTGTTTGGCAGTATCGGTAGAGGGTCAGATGCCATGCTTTGGAGCATAGAGTTACGGCCCTTTATGATCTGAGTTCAAATCCCGCCGAGGTTAACTTTGCCTTTCAACCTTATGGGGTCGATAAAATAAAGTACCAGTAATGTGCTGAGATAATTGCTGGCCATGTGTCAAAAGTAGAAACAATTATTTCTTAGGTCCAGTCTGATGATCAAGTCATTTCCTTTTCTTTTTTTTTGTCATGGTAAGCTAGCAAGGAAAGTAAGTCTTTACTTGGTATTGTGACCTGCAAGAAATAGCAGTCAAATCATTCTCTGTTTTAAAAAGATAAAAACAAAGGAAGGACATAGTAGGAATGATGCTTATATTGTATATTTTAGGCTGGAGAGGTCATATGTGTGAAGAGCAGTGTCCTGGGGTATTATATGGCCAGAACTGTAGCAGGGTCTGTGATTGCAGGAATGATGCATCATGTGATCATGTGACTGGAGAATGTCATTGTAAACCAGGATTTAAAGGAATTCGTTGCGAGGATACTTGCCCGGTGAGTACTGCTTCGCTTCATATCACTTTGTTTCTGTTTTCCTTCTCTTTTTCACCCTTTCTTTCTCTCTCACTCCTTTCTCTTTTTCTCTCTTTCTTTCTCTCTTTCTCTTTTCCCATTCTTTCTTTCTCTATCTTGCACTCTTTTCCATTCACTCTTTCTTCATCTCTCTCTCTTTCTCTCTCTCACTCACACACACTCTCTCTCTCTCTCTCTCTCTATATATATATATATATATATATCCCTGTCTCTCTCCCTCTCTCTTTCTCTTTCTCACTCTTTCTCTCTCTGTTTCCCTCTTTTCTCCCTCTCACTCTTCTCTCTCTCACACTCTCTCTCTCCATCTCTCTTTTCACTCTTTCTCTCTCTGTCTCCCTCTTTTTCTCCCTCTCACTCTTTCTCACCTCCTTACACTTTTTCTATCTCCCTCTTTCTCTTTCTTTCTCTTACTTTCTCTCTCACTCTCTCTCTCTCTCTCTCTCTCCCCCTACTCTCTTGCTGTCTCTGCTCAAGCAAATCAATGATCAAAGTCGTTCCAGCTATGACCATCCCGTCTTTTCTGTATATATTAAAAACTACATTGTCTGTGATTTCACTGGTTTTTTTAAGATGGTTTCGTATGATTTGAGAGGGATTTGACTGCTGTTTCTTGCAGGTTGAGTAAATATGTAGAGACTCCCTTATTGAGACATATGTGCATGCATGTGCTCTTATGTGTGTGTGTTTACGTGTATGTGTATGTGTGTTCATGTGTATTTGTGCTTGAGTGTGTATATGAGTGTGTGAGCGTGCATGTGTGTGTATGTGTGTGTGTGTGTATGCATGTGTGTATGCATGTATGTGTATGTGTGTGTATGTATGCATGCACTTACTGTTATATCTGTGTGTGTATGTTTTTGATCACATAAATGAACAATATTGGTTAAATAAATACAGATTAACAAAACCTTATTGTAGAAGGGTGAACGTATAACTCCTGTAGTGTTTGATGGCTTAAGTAATGAAGGAAGAAAAGAAAGAGGGAAGGAAGTTTTATACCTTTTCTACCTACCATTACCCCCTTTTCTTCATCTCTCTATCTTATTTAACAGAATGGTCGTTTTGGTGCTGACTGTAGAGAACAATGTCCTTGTACTGCCTCAACTACAGCCAGGTGTGACTCGGAAACTGGACTCTGTTCTTGTGAACAAGGATGGACAGGTAAAACCAATGTGATTACCATTACATACATAACGGTTTCTGATTCAGGCAACAAGGCCAATAATTTTTGAAGAGGGCAAAGTCGATTAAACGCACCCCAGTGTGTTACTGGTACTATATTTTATCAACCCCCGTAAAGATGAAAGGCAAAGCTAACTTTGGCAGGATTTGAACTCACATTACATACATAATAGAATGAGAAAGAGACAGCAAATTGGCAGAGATGTTAGAACATCAGAGATAATTGTTGCTACTTTAGGCACAAGGCCAGCAATTATCCCAGTGTATTACTGGTACTTTATTTTATCGACCCCGTAAGGATGACAAGCAAAGTGAACCTCGGCAGGATTTGAACTCAGACCATCAAGGGGCGTAGACATAATGTGTTATGGTATGTGTTCTGGCTCTTTGTTTTCTGAGATCAAATCCCACTGAGGTCAACCTTGTTTTTCATTCTTTTGAGGTTGATAAATAAAGTACCAGTCAAGTACTGGGGTTGATTCTTCTTCTGTATTCTGGTCATTATACCTGGCAGAGCTCATCTCTCTCTTGTTCTGAACATAGCCAATGTCTTCCAGACAAAGAGTCATAATTGTTTCTACTTTAGGCACAAGGCCAGCAATTACCCAGTACATTACTGCTACTTTATTTTATCGACCTGTATGGATGAAAGGCAAAGTTAACCTCGGCAGGATTTGAAATCAGATCATAAAGGGACATAACTATGCTAGAAAGCATGTCTGACCCTCTACCGATACTGCTGAGTCATAAAGAGAAAGAGAGAGAGAGGAAGTGAGATAGAGAAAGAATCAATACTGGGTTGGTACTTTATTTATAAACCTGGCAAGGATGAAAGGCAAAGTTGGCCTTGGGAGGATATGAATTCAGAGTACAGAAGAAATAAATATACAGGGAACTAAAACAATCTTAACACTGTGTTTACCTTTTCTGTTTTCTAGGTGTATTTTGTAACAGCACATGTCCTGATGGTATATGGGGGGAGAATTGTGATAGAGTCTGCACCTGTGCTAATGGTGGCTCATGTGATATGCAGACTGGCAGATGTCACTGTCAACCTGGATGGATTGGTGATAGATGTGAACAAGGTAGGACATTTTGTATTTTTTTTTTTTAAATCTATAGGATGGAAAAAATTCAGGAAGCTATATTACCTCTGTTGATAAAAGGTGTCTGTCCGCAAACGAAAGGCTACCTGTATGATGCCTGCATGTGTTGTGAATGTTGCATGGTAGTGAGATATGGGCAGTGAATGCAGAGGATATGCACATATATATATATATATATATGTGCATATATATATATATATATATGTGCATATATATATATATATATATATATATATATATATAACAGGTAAAAGAATGATTAACATGGATAAGCGATATAATAGGGTTTTATTCCAAGCATTAATATATGTTTCATCACTTATTATGCAATTAATTATGTCTTGAAATCGATTTCAAGACATAATTAATTGCATATTAAGTGATGAAACATATATTAATGCTTGGAATAAAACCCTATTATATCGCTTATCCATGTTAATCATTCTTTTACCTGTTATTAATACTCCAAGAACTACTAACCATGGAACTTTCAGGAATCGACCCTCTGAAAAACCTAACTAAGTAATCATCTTATTGAGTCAACTAGCACCGCATGTTGAAATATTTCTCGGTACAGATAACTCGTAACCTCACCTTAGATAACCTTAAACGATATCTCGTTTACTTTTATATATATATATATATATACACACACAAATACATACATGCATACATACACACACACATACACATGCAACAGGCTTTTACAGTTTCCGTTTGCCAAATTCCACTCACAAGGTATTGGACACATGCCCAAGGTGGTGCACACCAGAACTGAATACAGAACCCCATGATTAGGAAGTGACCATTTTAACCACACAACCATCCCTCTCTTTAACATATTGATTCATTTCTATTTAGAGAGTATATCACATTTTCTTTTGTAGAGTGTGAGCCTGGATTTTATGGTTTCTCATGTAAACAAACTTGTCCTCCTTGCCCTATACACAATGGGGACATACGTTGTAACTTACTCACTGGACTTTGTGCATGTCCTCCAGGAAAGATGGGATATCTCTGTGATAAAGGTAAGTTGAGCATTACTTTAAGGAATTGCTATGACTGTTTAAAGGGTTTTGGGTTCACATTTGGTCTACGATCACTGTGGTATTATATAGAAGGGCGGTGGATTGGCAGCATTGGTAGAAGGTCGGACGCAATGCTTTGCAGCATAGAGTTACCCCCCTTTATGGTCTGATTTCAAATAGCGCCGAGGTTAACTTTGCCTTTCATCCTTACGAGGTCAATAAAATAAAGTACCAGTAATGCACTGGGATAATTGCTGGCTTTGTGCCAAAAGTAGAAACAATTATATAGAAAGCAAAAGAGTGAATTCTACATACCTCAGTTCACAGGATAAAATCTATATACTGTGTCTGTCTAGTTGACATCTACACATTGTATCCATTTAGTAGATATCACCCTCTCTCTCTGTCTATCTATCTCTATCTGTCTCCTCTGTCTCTAACTCTCTCTCTCTCTCTCTGTCTGTCCCTGTCTGTCTCTATCTGTCTGTTCCTGTCTATCTATCTGTCTGTCCTTGTCTCTCTCTCTCTCTCTCTCTCTCTCTCTCTCTTTCTCTCTCTCTATCTGTCTCTGACTCTATCTGTCTTTATCTGTCACTGTCTGTCTGTGTCTGTCTCTCTCTGTGTCTGTCCCTCTCTATCTGTCTCTGTCTGTCTGTCTGTCTCTATCTGCCTCTGTCTGTTACTGTCTGTCTGTATCTGTCTCTCTCTCTGTCTCTCTCTCTGTGTCTGTCTCTCTCTATCTGTCTCTGTCTGACTGTCTGTCTCTATCTGCCTCTGTCTCTCTCTATCTCTCTCTGTGTCTGTCTCTGTCTGTCTCTCTCTATCTCTCTCTGTGTCTGTCTCTCTCTATATCTCTCTGTGTCTGTCTCTCTCTATCTCTCTCTGTGTCTGTTTCTCTCTATCTGTCTCTGTCTGACTGTCTGTCTCTCTCTCTGTCGGTCACTGTCTGTCTGTCTCTCTCTCTGTCTGTCTCTCTCTATCCGTCTCTGTCTCTGTCTGTCTCTGTCTGTCTGCCTATCTCTGTCTGCCTATCTCTGTCTGTCTGTCTCTGTCTGTCTGTCTGTCTCTGTCTGCCTGTCTCTCTCTGTCTGTCTGTCTCTGTCTCTCTCTCTGTCTCTCTCTCTATCCGTCTCTGTCTCTGTCTCTGTCTGTCCCTGTCTCTCTCTCTCCTTGTTGGTCTGTCTGTCTCTCTCTATCCGTCTCTGTCTCTGTCTGTCTCTGTCTCTCTCTCTCCCTGTCTGTCTGTCTGTCTCTCTCTGTCTGTCTGTCTCTCTATCCGTCTCTGTCTCTGTCTGTCTCTGTCTCTCTCTCTCCCTGTCTGTGTGTCTGTCTCTCTCTATCTGTCTGTCTCTCTATCCGTCTCTGTCTCTGTCTGTCTCTGTCTCTCTCTCTCCCTGTCTGTCTGTCTGTCTCTCTCTGTCTATCTGTCTCTATCTGTCTATCTGTCTCTATCTGTCTCTGTCTGTCTCTATCTGTCTCTGTCTCTGTCTCTGTGTCTGTCTGTCTGTCTGTCCGTCTGTCTACCCCTGTCCCTCTATCTCTGTCTTTACATGTTGTTTTTGTTGGACCTCTGTCGTTTCCAACAATGAGTAGGGATTCAGTTGATTCAAGCAATGGATCTGCCTACTCATGAAATTAACGTGCAAGTGGCTGAGCATTCTATTGACATGTGCACCTTTAACATTTCTCAGGGTGATTCAGTGTGACACAGTGGGTGACAAGGCTGGTCCTTTGAATTACAGCTACAACACATTTCTGCCAGCTGATTGTACTGGAGCAACATGAACTAAAGTATCCAGGAATTGAACTCACAACCCTACAATCATGAGTTCAGCACCCTCACCACTAAGCCACATTCCTTCTCCTCTCTCTCTCTCCTCTCTCTCTCTTTCTCTCTCTCTCTCTCTCTCTCTCTCTCTATATATATATATATATATATATATATATATATATATATATATATATATATATATATCCCGAACCGATGTTTCGGCGCTGAATTACAGGACATCGGTGTAGTTCGGGTGTGCCCGAGGCCTTTTATTAATCAAAAGGCCAGGTGGAAAAGGAGAGAGAAAAGGAAAGAGAGGGAAAGGAGGAAAAACAGGGGGGGGGGGAAGATGAGGAGAGAGGGAGAGGGGGAAAAATAGGAAAGGAATGGAAGAAAAAAAGTGTACAGATCCCATCGTGGGAAGACACAGGTGAAAGAATTGGATTTGCAATCGTGAGGTTGCGAGTTTGATTCCCGGACCAAGTGATACATTGTGTCCTTGAGCAAGATACTTTATTTCATAACACTCCTTCTGCCAGGAATTGCAAATGGTAGATAGTATCAGCAATGGAATGACCAATCAAAACATTGTTTCCTAGGTCTGATTTGACAAGGTCCACCCACCTCGGTGGAAAAAACTATTCCTTATATGCATATAATGTTGATGGTTCATTTCCTAATGACTTGAAGTTACCCTGTAATGTCTCTATTGCAGTTTATTCTAGGTACTTGAATCATCAAACTTACTAACACATACACAAATACATGCACAAACACAAACATGCACATATACACACACACATATACACACACACATATACATACACACATGTTGGACCTCCATTGGTTGCAAGAATGACTGTTTCAGTTGTTTGATCAATAGTACACTCTTTTCATGAAATTAACATGTAAGTGGCTTAGCATTCCACTGGAACGAGTACTCATAACGAAATTCTCAGGGAGATTCAGCATTTCATAGTGTTTGACAATGATGGGGTTTGGTGTTACAGATACAACTAATTTTTGCCTTCTGGATGAACTAGAGCAATATGAAATAAAGTGTCTTGCTCAAGGATACAATGTGTTGTTGGGAAACGAAACCTTAATCTTGTAGTTGTGGACCAAATACCCTAACGACGGAGCCACACACTTCCACACACACAGAGTTACTCACACACACTCACTCACACTCTCACACAGACATCACTCACACACACACACACACCTATTCTCTCACCCACACTCACCCAAACACACATCACTCGCACACACTCATACACTCACACATACACACACACACACACACACACATACACACACACACACACACGCGCGCGTGCACACATACACACATGCACACATACACAACAGACACACATACACAAACACACTCAAACAATTACTGCCCACAACTGTTTCTAAACTATCTTATTTTTCAGAATGTCTAAATGGTACATATGGTCTTCACTGTAACCAGAAATGTGACTCCTGTTACAATGGAGCCAGATGTGACAGTGTGACAGGTTTCTGCCAATGTCTTCCAGGTTGGCTTGGTGATAAATGTAATGTTGGTAAGTAAACTAGAACTCTTGGGAATGATTGCCAAAGATTTCTTCTTTTCTGTTTTATTAACCCTTTTATGAACATATGTCTAATGAAGTACACTCTAGAGGTTAAGGGCTGAAACACTTGCTTAACTCTTTAGCATTTACATTACTCTATATTTACTATCATATTTCCACAGTAAAGGCTTTACCTCACATAATTATCTCACATAATATCAAATCTATGAGATTTTGATATTATTTATTTTGAGAACCATACTTTAACATCAGTATGAGTGGCCAATTACAGCCAGTTTGAACAGAAAGAGGTGAGAGAATTCTGGCCGGATATAGCCAGTTTAAATGCTGAAGGGTTAAGGGAGATTTCTTCTCTGAAGACCTCTCTAGAAGTTAAAGGCCAAAACACTTGTTAGAGGGGTTTCTTCTCTGAATAACGCCTGCTGTCCAACTCTCCTGAGAGTTTCTTAACACCACTATTTCAATTAATTATTGATGAATTTTAAGGGATTCACTAAAATGATTAATGATTTCATTACTAAGATAGTAACATAACATATGGTTCTTATGTAAAAATGATGTTGGAAGATTCTAATTTAAATAGGAACCCTTTAAAATGGATGTTTTTTTCATAGTGGTGCCAAGCTTTACCTTTTTCCCTCTGCTCATCTATGCTTTGTTATTCATGCACATTAACATTGCACATCCATTGAAGCATGTACGCTTCATTTCTCTCCACCATTCACATATCCTCTGCATTTACTGCCCATGTCTCACTACCATGCAACATCACACATCACACACAAGTATCACACATAAATAATTGTTTTGACATTTAGCACAAGGCCAGTAATTTGAAGGGGAGATGAAAGTCAATCAAACAGATCCTGGAGCATTACCGTTACTTTATTTTATCGACCCCTTAAGGATGAAAACCA
Source organism: Eledone cirrhosa (assembly GCA_964016885.1). NCBI lineage: Eukaryota > Metazoa > Mollusca > Cephalopoda > Octopoda > Eledonidae > Eledone > Eledone cirrhosa. Next base: position 324,873,091 of record OZ024741.1, on the reverse strand, counting down.
AAGCTAACCTTGGCAGGATTTGAACTTATCATTCATAAATAATTGTTTCTGATTTAAGCACAAGGCCAACCATTTTGGGGGGAAGAGAAAGTCGATTAAATCAACTCTAGTGAATTACTGGTACTATATTTTACTGACCCTGTAAGGATGACAAGCAAAGCTAACCTAGAAGGTAAAATGTCTGTAACTATATGCTGCAAAGCATGTTGTCCAACACTCTACTGATACTGGCAATTTACTGTCTTTAATAATTGTTTCTACTTTTTGGCACAAGGCCAGTAATTACCCAGTGAATTACTGGTACTTTATTTTATCGAGCCTGTAAGGAGGAAAGGCAAAGTTAATCTCGGTGGGATTTGAACTCAGAATGGCAAGGGCCGCAACTCTATGCGTCAAAGCATGGCGTCCGACCCTCTACCGATACTACCAATCCACCGGTTTATAATTGAGGCACTAAGCCAACAATTTTGGGGGAGTGGAAAGTTGATTATATCAACCCCAGTGTGTTACTAGTACTTTATTGTATAAGGATGAAAGGCAAAGCTAGCCTCAGAGGGGTTTGAAGACAGAAAGTAAAGGGGCCATAACTCTATGCGACAAAGCATGTTGTCTAACACTCTACAGATACTGCCAAATTCATCATACCTAAATAATAATAACAAATGAAGAATATTAATAATTTGTATCTGATTTTATTTTAAATCTCTTTCTCTCCATCTTTTTATTAACAGAATGTGAACCGGGTTATTTTGGTGAAAGCTGCAAGTTTAAATGTGAGTGTCATAATGGTGGGAAGTGCCGAACCAGTGATGGTGCTTGTCGATGTCTTCCTGGATATACTGGTGTACACTGTAAAGAAAGTGAGTAAACTTTTTTTTATAAAGAACAGCTGACCAACTGACTGACCGATATACCTACCAACTTGTAGTCTCTATTCCTCAAAGAAAGCCGTTTGCTCACACACACATATGTATGCATATATATATACACACACACGCACCCACACACGCACACACACATATATATATAGATTGAGAATTACCAGTTTAGACTAGTAAGACCATTGATCAGTTTAATACTCAATACTTAAGAAAGCAGAGTAAGTATTGTAATGAGTTACTGCTCAAAGATTGATTTTGATGGCGAGTGGATAACTGAATTTTTTTTTTCTTTCAGTTCTTTCCACACACTATCTCTTCAGGGGCAAGGTCCTAATTTGATTGATCTAGAGAGGAAGTAGGGATCAAGAACCTCCCCTGCCCCACTACTCTACTTCACCCACTTACCCTCCATGTCAATTTAATTAGGACTCTGCTAATAAGGAGACATTGTTTGGAAGGAACTGAAAGAAAAAAATAATACAGTTATCCACTCACCATTGGAATGGCAAGTACTCAGCCAGTGGACAGTAACTCATTAGAATATATATATAAATATATATATATGTGTATATATATATTTAGGGAATGTAATGACCAGATACTGTAGGTTCACCAGAGTGAGCACTCGATGCATAGTTCCCAGTAAGTATAGAGGGGTAGTACTAAGCAGAGTGTAATTATAATATAATAAAAAGGGCAATTAGTTATGACCACAACAGAAGTTCGATGAGCTTTTGATTCCAGAGTTGGGCTAGAGTGATACAGATCAAACCCTGGGCTAATCAATAGCGAAACGGGCATCACTACTCAATAAATGTAATGAAGACATAACTAATCACCCTTTTTATTATTATCATTATATATACATATACACTACTTACCTGCCCACCTAATTCATCCTGTCCTGATAAACATGTTTTTTTTTTCTTCAACCTACCACCCTCCTCTTTCTACTAATTTTACTGTTTCTAGCTAAAGGACTACATCTGATACATAAAAACATTCTTTTCTCTTTTCCAACAAGTGTGAAAATAATAAGACTTTGTATAATTGTATCCCTGTGTTTATCGTTTATAATCTTGAACTATATATGCTATACCATATATATATATATATATATAATTATATATATATATATATATATATATATATATATATATATATATATATATATATATTCACACACTTACACCTCTCCAAGACAATGTCACTGGACCGAGACCTTTGGCGGTACTCAGTAACAGAGAAGACTCGCCTTACCTAAATATATAGTAAAACCTACTCCAGCCAGTAGGCATCTCTAACAAAATACACCCCGTCCCACCACCACCACCTCCACCCCATCCACACCACCCCGTTCTATGTAAAGTTATGTTGGTGCCGCGCCATCCAGGCCGAAACAAATGAGATCGTGTAGGTGTCACGACAAAAAAAAACACACAGTCCACGCTGTAATGTGGCCATGTAGGCAACACGGTAAAAACCTCCCAGACCCACACTGTAAATGTGGTTGGTGTTAGGAAGGGCATCCAACTGTAGAAAACCTGCCAGACAGTCCTATGCGAGCAAGACAATCACTCTTGCCTCAAGTGGGACTACCCCCGTCCAAACCCATGCAAGCGTGGAACACGGACGTTAAACGTTGATGATGATGATGATGATGATATATAAATATGAGAAAAATGGAGCGCTGCGTGGTTGCACATGGGTTACATATGAATAAAATTAGTCCTTCATCAGTGATCTTCCAACTTTCATTAGTATTTCATCACTTGGAGTGTGTCAGTGCTAGATGCATGTCAATAGCTATATTTTCTGTTATAGACTTTCATACATAATTGATTGTATCCATCTGGTGATGTCATACCTGCTGTAGTTGCATAAATGCAACACTCTGGTTGGTGTTACTGAAATGCGCATAATAAAATAATTATGTAATTACACAAACTAGTCTGAACATTTTTTCAAATATATACTGTGTATATATATATAGTCCAAGTGCCTGATGACTAGGTCACAAATTTGATTGCTCTTTTACTCTGCACCACCGTGCACAATCTGGGTGATGGTCATAATTGGACCATGAAACCTTTGCTAGCACTTTCTGTTTTGTGTATGAACATATATTATATTATATGTATATATGTATATATTTTATTATTATATTTATATATATGTATATATATATGTGTGTGTGTTATATATATATATATATATATATATATATATATATGTATGTACAAAATTGTCTTATTTTTGTATCAATCAGGTTGCCCATATGGTCGCTATGATGATAACTGTGAAAAAGTGTGTGAATGCAATGACCAAGAATATTGTGACTTCATTTTGGGTTGCACGGGTATGTATATAGTTGTTTTTTTTTTTATTACTCATTCACTGCATTTATACATGTATATATATATATATATATATATTTATTAAAATAACAGATTAAAGTTTAAGTAAAGAATCGCTGCTTTCACCCTTAATGGGATCTTCTGAAACTAACAAAGTCAATCTGTGAATGCAGAAGGGTATATTTCAAAAACCGTTGCAACCGGAGGAAGACAGGAAGACGATACTTTGGTTTGTGGAAACGTTCCCTGGCAAAGAACAGGAAAAAATGAATATAATACGTCATTATTTGGAGCGGTGAAAAACAATTACACACAAAGACAAAACCACGTTTATGGTATAAGAGAAGTCGTAGACTAATATTCTCTTAGGTGGTTCTTAAAGACGTTCTCTGGCAATGAACGGAATGAAGATAATACGTCATGTGGAGCGGGGAGAACAATTGCACGCAAAGACAAAACCACGTAAATGGAATAACTGAAGTCGTAGACTAAAATTCTAACTAGGAAACCAAATGATTCTCGGCTTCAGAAAGTAAATAAAATACAGAGGTAATTGAAATTAAATAAATACATACACACATCCATATACGAGCATACACAAGCATACGCGAAAACGCTCGCCATAGGTATACAAATACACGCACGTACACAAAAAAAAAAAAGCTTGCACACACATACAAAACCCATGCAATGCCTATACCCACACATACGAATGTATACACCAAATACACATAAAAATATATATAAAAAGAAAAATATATATATATATGTGTGTGTGTGTGCATGTATACATATAATTAAATAAACGTATATAAATAAATACGTATATAACAAGCGCACACACATACCTACATGTAAATACACATATGTTCGGAGATGTACGTCAACCAAAACACAAAGTACACATATACTCGCACCCTACATACGTACGAACCCGCATACTCACACAGACGCAAAACTCACGTATACACAACCAAAAGCATATGTACCAGAATATATAATATATACGCCATAACATATACAATCAAATATACATACGAGAAAGTATACGTACCTTCACAAAACATACAGGTAATATACACTTACCTATTTTATTATTATATTTATATATATGTATATATATATGTGTGCGTGTGTGTTATATATATATAGGTATATATATATTGTATAGGTAAGTATATATTACCTGTATGTTTTGTGAAGCTAGGTATACTTTCTCGTACGTATATTTGATTGTATATGTTTTGGCGTATATATTATATATTCTGGTACATATATAGTAAAACAACGGAGTAAAGGACTCGCGTGTAATCCTGTAATTCAATGAGCTCAAAGGAAAGAGCTTTCCTGGACACTTTAAAATACAATATAGAGAGGAAAAACACAGGAGAGTGTGTTTTCATTTACAGGATTTTAACCACCAATGTGAAGAGAATATAAGCTAATAGAGGTGTAGGAGAAACATAATAATTAAAAGGATAAATTAAAATGAAAAACCAACCTCATAACTAAATCGCACATGTACAAACTCACTAAGAGATTGTTTCACCGTATAAGTGGGTTCAAATTCAACTTTGTGGATCATCAGCATGTGCTCAAGCTGATATTTTCTGACTCTCCCGTCGATATCTGACATATGAGTGTCCAACAAAATCTCAGCTCTCTGGATGGCGGTGTCTCATGGACATTTCAATCCCGCCAGCGACAGCCTGTGCTAGAACGGCCATCACACAGCAGTCGCCATAGTGCAGAGCTCCAGTTAGAGACTTCCAGTAATATCTTCTACCTGTCCCCGTCACTGTCAACCCATCGCCTATGGACTCTGTCTGTAAAAGACTGGCGGAAATGTGAGAAAGTGAACTGATGTTGAACTATCCACACAAACTTTTGTTTTAAGTGGTGAAGGCTTGTGTAGGACGAACCACACTTTTTGGAACTGACGACACATATCTTCAGTGCAAATGTTTGCCACGGAAAATACAACGACAGCCTTCAGCTTATAAAAAAAAATAGAAAAAAACTATTTTGATGGCTGTTGACTCTGCTGTGTTCCTATGCCCTTTGCCAGGTCTTGGATTTCATCCCACAGGGTGTCCAAATATCATCCTTCTGACCAAGCATGTATATGTATATATATAAATATGTTTACTAGTGGACAGATCATCGTGAAAATTGTCTGTAAATTTGGCAGTAAACTTAAGTAAAGACTTAAATATTTAATGTGATCTTGTCATAGTGCTGTTTTGTACTTTTTAAGAATATCTTGTAAATATGGTTTCAAGTGGTACAGTATATAATGAGTTAACTAACTATTGTATGTAATTTCCACAGCCAAGATAGCTGGTGCAGCTTATGGTATGCAGAGCCAAGACAAGCCAACTATGAGTGCCACCACTATGGTTCTTATTGTTCTGCTAGTGGTCCTTATCATTGTGTTGTTCTCCATGGCATTCTATTACCGAAATAAGTTGCGGCAGTTAGGACAACAGGCAGCTGATGGGGCTCATAGGGTTATGAAATACAAACATAATGTGGAAGTGGGTGAGTTATGTCTTCTTTCATATTAACTATAAATATCATCATCATCATCATCATCATCATCACCGTTTTACGTCAATTTTTCCACGCTAGCATGGGTTAGACGGGTTGTCCTGTTGGGGGCAATGCTAGGTCAGGTGATCATGTCTTGGACATACAGAACTGATTTTGGCTTGATTTCTACAGCTGGATGCCCTTCCTAACACCAACATCATTTACAGTGAGTACTGGGTGCTTTTTGACGTGTCACCAGCATGACCACTTTACAGTGTTGACTGGGTGCTTTTTGTCATGTCACCAGCATGACCACTTTACAGTGTGGACTGGGTGCTTTTTGTCGTGTCACCAGCATGACCACTTTACAGTGTGGACTGGGTGCTTTTTGTTGTGACACATACTTCATACTACGCTTGTGGGAGATGTATAGGAGGGTGTATATATATATATATATATATATATACACACACACACATACATACATCCACACCCATATATGTTTATATATATATCACCTTGATCACCTTGACCGACCAGTCTGTCGGGCGCCAATCGGCGTCGCTGGTCGCACGTCGTGCTGTTTTAGCCATAAGATAACGCCATCCCACTGGGTGGGTGGGCAGGCCGGTACTCATTTCTACAGCTGAGTAAACTGGAGCAACGTGAAATAAAGTGTCTTGCTCAAGGAAACAACACATCACCCGGTCCGCCGAGAATTGAACTCACAACCTTTCGATTGCAAGCACAATTCTCTAATATAATTCATATTACAACACTACGGAAAATACTGTATATATATATATATATATATATATCCAGTGGGTGTAACTAGGAGTTACTGCAGGTTCACCCGGGTGAGCACTCGATGTTTAGGTTCACTTCTGTGATGATGTGTAGAGCTATACAGAGTGTAATATATAGAAAGGATAAAAAGGACGATTGATTATTCCTTCATTGCATTTATTGATAGGTGACGCGCGTTTCGCCACTGATCAGCTCAAGGTTCGATCTATATCTACATACATGTGTGTACATATACATATGGCCGTGTGTGACCGTGTGTCGATATGTGTGGGCAAGGATGTACGTATGTGTTGTGTGGTGGGTGTGTTTATACAACAATATGTGTGCACATATATACCTATATATGTGTGTGCGTATAAGTATATACAAAGCATCTGCCAGACGATGACCGACTAGCTATGTATCTGGGTAATGACCTTGACGCCACCAATACATCTGCCAAACCACCACAAACGCCACTACCATAGACAGCGGCACCAACACCACACCCCCACACACACGCCAACCCGTCTACTGACAACCCACTAACCTCATACCACAGCCCATCCCACTAAGCAACCATAACCACCACCATATCATAACATCCACCCCCACATACTCTACATGCCAAGGCCAATCAACCACCACCACACCACAGCCCATCTCATCCACCCACCGTCACCAACATCTCACCATCACACCCACCCCCATATACACTACAGGCCAGTACATCGCCTTGACCCTTCCCACCAATCAAAACAACTCATTTTGTCAAACTCTTGAATATCTGACTTTACCACATCGCATGTATTTCATTTTCTTATAGCATTTCAGGAATGTCCGTCGAGCTGCCGATTATTGAGTCGGGTAAGATCGATACAGATCGAACCTTGAGCTGATCAGTGGCGAAACGCGCGTCACCTATCAATAAATGCAATGAAGGAATAATCAATCGTCCTTTTTATCCTTTCTCTCTCTCTCTCTCTCTCTCTCTCTCTCTCTCTATATATATATATATATATATATATATGTATATGTATGTTCTTCTGGTTTTATAATTTCACAAAGTTTTACCAATAGTGAGAGAGTCAGTTTCTAAAATAGACACAAGACTCTCTCATTGGAATTTACACAACATCAACTAGGTAGATACGTATGTATGTAGGCATGTGTAGATGTGGATGTTATTGTATGTGTGGATGTGTATGTTTTGAGTTGTATGTGTGCATGTGTATATGTTTTGTATCTGTACATGTGTATATGCAGTTATTAGATGCAAAATTTTTGGAATGTTTTACATATTTTTACTGTTCCATTAATGGATTGTACTTGTAATTTCCTAACTAGTTGTGTGTATGTATGTATGTGTGTGTGTGTGTGTTTGTGTTTGTGTTTGTGTTTGTGTGTATATATATAGTATGTATATATATATTAAAACTATATATTGCTAATATAAAGTATCAGTAATGCACTGGGGTGGATAAAATAAACTACCAGTAATGCACTGGGGTTTGATAAAATAAAGTACAAGTAATGCACTGGGTAATTTGCTGGCCTTGTGCCAAAAGTAGAAACAATTATTATTATTCTTGGTCTTATCTATTTACCTATTTTTCTTTCTACCATCAGCTGGAATTGATAACCCTATCTATGGAATGCCATCCCCGAATAACACCCGTATCCCTATATCTGGTCCCATATTCCAAGATGGTGGACCAACCACAACAGCGACTACAGCTCCAGGTGTTTTAGGTGCAACAGGGGGTATGGCAGGACCCCCTGTACAGAACATGCAGCTTGACCAACACAACAACATAGCTAAATCAGTAAACCCAAGCAAAAATGTCAACCAGTTAGGTAAGTGTGCCTTCTCTGTCTACTCCTCTCTCTCTCTCCCTCGACTTCTCTCTCTAGTTCTCTTTCTCTTTCTCTCTCCCTCTACTTCTCTTTCTCTCTACCTATCTCTCTTCTTAGCCCACTTATTCCTGGGAAGGTCGTGAGGGCAGAGTCCTTAAACACTCCATCCAGCAAGTCCTGTCAGAAGCAACCCTTTTCAATCGATCCAGCTGGATCCCTAAGTAAGAACAGCCAAGCTCATGCATGTTATCTAACCATCTTGCTTGGAGTCTACACCTAGGTCTCCTGCTGGTTGGTTTTGTCTGTAAAATCTGTCCAGTGATTTTTTCCTGAGACATTCTAGCCAATATGCCCATAGTATTAGGGTCATGTTGCCAATAAGAAACACACGCACCAGTTGCTTTCACTTCAATTATTATAATAAATTTATAAATTTAGGAATTTATAAATTTCCGGTTGGTTGGTTGGTTCCACAACCAGATGGTTGTTTATATATTGTCAAAGTTCTTTCGTCACACATTCTGTGACCTCTTCAGATGGCGTAGGACAGAACAAAGGAGAGGCACACAAAACAAAGAAAAGAATCCCCAGTCACTGAAGAGGTCACAGAATGTGTGACGAAAGAACTTTGACAATATATAAACAACCATCTGGTTGTGGAACCAACCAACCAACCGGAAATTTATAAATTCCTAAATTTATAAATTTATTATAATAAATTGAAGTGAAAGCAACTGGTGCGTGTGTTTCTTATTGGCAACATGACCCTCCCAAAGTATAACAATATATATATATATATATGTATGTATATATGAGATGGTATCAAAACGTTTTCAGACTAGTTCTATATTGCGCCAACAGATAGCAACACATGGTTGCATGTGCAATGAGAGTTAGCAGTGACCTTTGTGCACCAGTGTGCCAAGTAACATCGCTGTGTTCACTTCGTGCGTTGTGAAATTTGTGTTTTTGTGATCATGTTTATGCTGTAGCCTGCAATTTTGTCATGAACAGGAAGCTGGAACAAAGAGCCAATTTGAAATTGTGCATTCAACTTGGGAAGCCTGTTACAGAGGAACTGAACTTGCTTTGGCAAGCTTATGGTGATGAGGCAGTGTCATATGTAATGTTTCAAGTAGCACGAGTGCTTCAAAAGCAGAAGAATGTCCCTGGAAGATGATGAGCGATCTGGAAGACTTGCCATGAGTGTCACCTCTGGAAATGTGGAAAAAATTAATCAGCATGTGCATGAGGATTGTCAGAGGACAATCAATGATATTGCTGATGCAAAAGCAACCAGATCTGTGAAGCACAAAGAATTGGATTCTTCACAACGAGATCTCACTCGTGAGTTTCTTGCCAAAACAACATTGTATCGCTTTCGCACCTGCCCTATTCATCAGATTTAGCACCTGTGGACTTCCATCTCTTCTCCAAGCTGAAAAGGTAGCTCAAAGAACACCGTTTTAACACCATTGCCAAGATCCAGAGTGAATCACAGAAGGTCCTCAACGGGCTTACAGAAAGCTACATTCTATATATATCTATATGTATATATCTATATGTATATATATATATATGTATGTATATATATATATATATATATATATATATATATATATATATATATTTATATATATAAGAGGGATCAGATGTTGTTTACTCGAGAGAAGACTACGTTGGTATGGTCACGTGATGCGCATGAAAGATGACAGCTGTATAAAAAAGTGCAGGGCGATAAAAATAGCCACAGAGTAGGCAGACCCAGAAAAACCTGGGACGACTTGATAAATTCCGACCTCACACACTTACACCTCTCCAAGACAATGTCACTGGACCGAGATCTTTGGCGCTACACAGTAATACAGAAGACCCGCCTTACCTAAGTACAAAGTGAAACCTACTACTGTCAGTAGGCACCTCTAACAAAATACACCCCCCCATCCACACCACCCCTTTCAATGTAAAGTTATGTTGGTACCACAACATCCAGTCCGAAACAAATGAGGTCGTGTAGGTGTCACGACAAAAAAAAACACACAGTCCACGCTGTAATGAAGCCGTGTAGGTAACACGGTAAGAACCTCCCAGTCCACACTGTAAACGTGGTTGGTGTTAGGAAGGGCATCCAGCCATAGAAAACCCGCCAGACAGTCCTATGCGAGCAAGACAACCACTCTTGCATCAAGTGGGAAAACTCCCATCCAAACCCATGCAAGCGTGGAAGATAGACGTTAAATGATGATGATGATATATATATATATATATATTTTCATTTATATCATTTCATCATCATTTCATTTCGTTTTTAAGTCCGCTTTTTCCTTGCTTGCAAGGGTGGGACGGGAACTGATTCTGGGTTGATTTCTACAGCTGGATGCCCTTCCTAACACCAACCTCATTTACAGTGAGTGCTGGGTGCTTTTTTGCCGTGGCACCTCCACATTGCCAGGCCAATGCTCTAACCACTAAGCCATGTGCCTCCATATATGTATATATATATATATATATATATATATATATATATGACAGTCCTATGCGAGCAAGACAATCACTCTTGCCTCAAGTGGGACTACCCCCGTCCAAACCCATGCAAGCGTGGAATACGGACGTTAAACGTTGATGATGATGATGATGATGATATATATATATATATATATGTTGATTTTAAACTGCACTATTCACAAGTGTTTTTTAACCTTCATATCATGTCTTCCTATTTTATCTGATGAAAACACAAATGTTATTGCATGATGATATTTGTTTTGGGAATGCACATAATAAAATACATGGAACTCTTTTAACCATCTTTTGATCTTATATATTATATATATATATATATATATATATATATATATATATATATATATATATACTTCATATTTTAATTTGTTTTGCTACATTTCTTATCTGAAAACATGTGTTGAAACAGATATTGTTATACTTTGGGAGGGTCATGCTGCCAATAAACACACACACAACTGTTGGTTTTCACTTCAATTTATTACAAATTTCCGGTTGGTTGGTTGGATCGAACCGGATGGTTGTTTATATATTGTCAAAGCTCTTTCGTCACACATTCTGTGACCTCCTCAGTGACTGGGTTTTTATTTTGTGTCTCTCCTTTGTTCTGTCCTAGACCATCATTATATATATAATGAAAAAAGAAGGTCAGATTCCAAATATTTTTTTAATATTGCAAAATTCACAATACAAGATGTAGTTCACATAAACAGTTTAAAAGAATAGGTAAACAATTACTGGATTACGGCAAAATATAATCAAAGAATAGAATTAATACAGAGGCAGACTGTTGGTTTGTGTGTCTGTTTAAAGTGGATACTAATAAATATGTATGTCCACTTCACTCCTCCTTTGTATTTTTTGGTACCTCCAGATTTTATTTATTTATTTGTTTTTAGATTCAAGCTATATATTTCATTATGTCCATGTCTTGAAGTTTCTTAACCTTGTGACCTTAAACCCCTTGACCAACTGACCTTTCTCTCTCTTCCCTCACCAGGGGCTACAGCAAGTGTGGATGCAAATAAAGTTGACAACAAGCAAATAGAACGTGACATGCTTACTAACATGGTGGAAAGTGGTTATTCCATTCCAGTTCGAGTGGCTCTGCCCCACGATGGTATGTAAAGCAATGTATGTATGTATGTATGTATGTATGTATGTATGTATGTATGTATGTATGTATGTATGTATGTTCTTTTGGTTTTATAATTTCACAAATTTTTTCCCAATAGAGAGAGAGTCGGTTTCTAACATAGACACAAGACTCTCTCATTGGAATTTACACAACATCAACTAGGTAGATTATGTATGCATGCATGTGTAGATATGGATGTTATTGTATGTGTGGATGTGTATGTTTTGAGTTGTATTTGTGCATGTGTATATGCTTTGTATCTATACATGTGTATATGCAGTTATTAGATGCAAAATTTTCGGAATGTTTTACATATTTTTACTGTTCCATTAATGGATTGTACTTGTAATTTCCTAACTAGTTGTGTTCTTTCTGTTCCTGTGAAGCCTAGCTTCTCAAGATTTGTATTGAGGCAGTTACTAACATACCCCAGTGCCCCAATAATCACAGGCATAAATCTGAAGGTGTAATAAGGGTGGAGTATCTGCAGATTTCTCATCAGTTCTGCATAAATATTCTCCTTTTCGCTAATCTTTGATATTATATTGGCATCTGCTGGGCAGCTAATTTCCACTACTGTGCATGCTTTCTTATCCCTGTCCCATATCATAATATCTGGTCTGTTATGCCTGCATTTTATTGGGTTTTTTACTGGAACATTCCACCAGTACTCTTTCATATTATGTACGTGGATCTTCCACAATGCTGTAGCATTTAATGTGTTTATTATCGGGGCTATCTTTTTTACGGACTGCATTGTACAGTGTTTTGGCCACTACAACATGCCTCATAGGTAGATAGTACAGCGATAACATCTTTGGACAGCTGCTGATGACATGGGTGATATCCTCGATGTTTGTTCTGCAGAGTCTGCACTTGTTATCACATCTAGGTGTTTTGCCTGCATCCCTATCTCTTTTGTGAATCAGGTATTTCGTATTAATCTCCTGTTCTTGGATTGCATAAGCGTATCCTTCAAAGTGGGAGCCAATATAGCGGTTGTTGTATACATGTATGTATACATGTATGTATACATGTATGTATACATGTATGTATCTAAAGCAATGTATGTATGTATGTAAATCAATGTATGTATATATGTGTGTATGTATGTATACTGGCAACGCCACCAAGGTTTCTCATGTACAACCTGTCTCATGGTCGGGTCGTTGGCAACTAAACTGGCAACCCCACCAAGGTTTCTTGGTGAGGAGGGTGACTTTGGACATCCTGCAGGACTAAAAACAAAACCTGTCAAAGGGCAAAGGAGCTCTCAAGAGTCAATGGCCATCCAAAATCACCGGGAGAGATGACTCCTTAGCCTTTGTCAAGGCAGAATTCTAGGAGAAGGAAAACTCTGATATAACACCTGCAACCCTGATGGTATCCAATGATGTTGACTTGTTCTTCTTTTTGGTAAATATCATCTTGGTTAAGAGAGTGGGACTGGCTTTGTGCAGTGCCTTTGCTCACTATAAAAGCTTCACGGCACAAGCATTGCTTTATATCTGGGGATCTCCCTGCACTTGTCGTCACATGGTACCATGGGCCCAGCACTATGTGTCAATAATTGTCACAAGTGTAGTGTTTGTACCAGAGTTTTCAAGTCGCTGGCTGGACTAAAAAGTCACACTCGTAGGAGTTCGGTAGGGGTTCTCCTACATGGATATAAAGTAGTGGTCGTACTCGAAAACGAGTTGGCAGCCACCATGTATGTATACATGTATGTACGGAAACATGCATGTATGTATGTATACATGAATGTATATATGTATGTACTTATCTTTTCACAGTTGTACTTGTCTGACAAGAGGATTGATCTAAAACAATTACTGTGTGGAAGAGTCATTCTATCCACGTGGAAGAGTCATTTATCCCTTTCATGACCACTTTTCTAATGAAATATACTCCATTTTAATTAATTGTTCAGAATTTTGAGGGATTTATTAAAATCATTAAATATTTCATTGTAAGGTTCTTATATAAAATTATATAAGATTTTAATTTAAATTGGAAATCTTTAAAATGGGTTGTTTTATTTCAATGAACTAGAATCAGTTTTGGCTGGGTTGGTAACTAAAGGGTTTATTATCATCTCCAAACTGTCAACTTTACTTTATATTTATCACTTATTTGTTGGTGTCAAAATTTTTATCATACCATCTGCAGCCTGGTCAGTGACACACAATTCCAAATTTCAAGTCAGTTGCAATGGAGCTGTGTCACTGACCAGGTTGCAGATGGTATGATGAAAATGTTGATACCAACAAATAAATGATAAATATAATATTAAGAATGATGTACTCATGCACAGTGATGCTATAAAATAGGGTGAAAGACCTTAAAAAACAGAAAAAGGAGTTGCCACTATGAGGAATCAAACCTTTTATATCCCAGATACCAGCTAGATGCATTTAACCAAAAGCACCTTACTGGTATATGGAAGATATGGGGGTTCAATTCCTCATAGCAGTCGATGGCAACTTCTTTTTCCATTTTTAAGGGTCTTCACTCTACAAGCTATTTTATAGCATCTCTGCACATGAGCACACCATTCTTTATATTTTTCTTTATCTTCTCAGTGTTTTGTAAGAGTCTGAGATAATTGTTTCTACTTTAGGCACAAGGCCAGCAATTATTCCAGTGCATTACTGGTACTTTATTTTATCGACCCTGTAAGGATAAAAGGCAAAGTTAACCTCGGCGGGATTTGAACTCAGATCATGAAGGGAGGTAACTCTATGCTTCAAAGCAATGTCGATAAATATAATATAAAGTTGACAGTTTTGTGGGGGGGGGGGGGGGGATGTTGTAAATAGCTAAAACGACTCTTCCATGCAGTATGAGGGTCGGTTGAAGAGTTCATAGGCTGATCAAGATACTCTCATGGAATGACCAAATGAGGTTTATTTTTTTCTACAAAATCCCTGGAAAGAAACAATGCAGTTATTAATAAGATGAATAGAAATTAAAGTATGCAAGATTTCACAGCTCTAGCATCACTCATTCATAGTCAGCCTATAAACGTTTCAGCCTACCCTCGTAATTGTTGTAAAAAATCTTCTTTCTGTCATCCCCATATATATTTTTCTCTTCTCTTCCACTGTTATTGGCAAAGATGGCTGTGTGTGTGCATGTGTGTGTATGTTTTATAAATGGCTAAAATGGCTCTTCTAATGCACTAATTGCTCTAAAAAAATCTTCTTGTCATCATCACCATATATATTTTTCCAGTGCATCTCCCTTACCATGCTCCGAGGAAACGCCTTCTCCATTCTGTCTACCGGGGCTGTGGTGAGGCCAGCACATGGAACCTCACGTTCGGACCATATCCTTGTGGTTGTGTTCACCAAACCCTAGTGCAGTAATGGGATTGAGCTAAACCATGACTTCACTTGTAATTAATTCAGGTATTATCTGTAAATGAAGTTGTTACATTCTTTGAAAAGATGACACATCAATCAGTAATCCAATATATAAACCATAACAATACAAAAACCATAACAACACTATATAAACCATAACAACATAATACATAAACCATAACAACATATTTTTCACATCTCTTTCATTGTTATAGGTAATATTCCTGAAGAATATTTTTATGACAGATCAAAACTTGGTGAGAGTGATCAGGAACCCGCTGACATAAGTGATGAAGATTTCAATCGAACAACACAACAACCAGCAAAGTTCTAACTCCATCTCACAATCTTCTCTTTGACCGTTTTTTGGGGGCAGGGGGGGGGGGATGGTAATTTTTTGAATTTTAAAAATAATTTTTTTTATTATTGTTTTTATTTTTTTTTCAATATCTTTGTTAATGTTGCTGTTGTTGTTATTGTTATTTCCTTTTAATATTTTCATTTTATTGTGCAGTTGTTGTTGCTCCCTTTTAATGTTTTGATTTTACACTGTTGTTGTTGTTGTTGTTGTTGTTGTTGTGGGGTGGGTGTAGAACAAAACCCGAACATAGCTGGAGTGGGGGTACGGGTGGGGATGGTAGTAACTGTTTTTTTTTTTTTATTTGTTCATTTTTGTGTTTGTTAATGTGTTGTTTTTTTAAATTGTTTTGTTGTGGAGGGAAGGGCAATGTTTATGACCCTTTTCACCCCCCCCCCCCATCCAAGACTTATGGGGAAGGGAGCAAGGGAGTAAGGTATTCTGGAGCCAGAGGCCTGACTCGAAAACTTGCAACAGAGTGGACTCCATGAAAGGCATCCAAGGGCCAAATGGTGGTGTTAAAATAGGCGATAAATTAAGTCCACCCTCTACAACCTAGAATTGATTTTTAATTTAGCAGAAATTTGGGGCAAAGTTGATTAAATCAACCCAGTTCATGACTACATTACCTTAATGATGAGTAAGTTAATTATATTACTAAATCTTTCTAAATTCTTGATTACTTTTCAAAATATGGGAACAAAAGGGTTAAGAAATGGAAAAATAAGGCTTTGTAACATAGACACAAGGCTAGAAATTTGGGGAAATCGGATGGGTTAGATAATTAAATCAACTTAATATGTAATAGATTCCTGATTTTATCACCTCTTGAAAGGAAGAAAGGCAAAGTTGACCCTGGTGGAATTTCAACTCAGAACATAAAGGACCATCATGAAATACTACCAGGCACATTTGTTTGACACTTTGACTCTCTAATGATTCTGCTAATCTACTGCCTTTAAGAAATGAAAAAACAATTGCTTCTAATCTAGTCACAAGGCCAGAAATTTAGTTCTGTCAGTCCCCAGTACGTTACAGGTACTTTGTTATATATCAACCTCTGGAGGATGAAAAGCAAAGTTGACTTCAGCAGGATTTAAACTCAGAATGCCAAAATCCAGAACACACCAATGTACTTAATATGAAATTGTAACTACTCTGCTAATGCATTACATATATGGAAATGAAAAATGAAATAAACAGCTTCCATCTAAGAAGGTTGAGCTGGCCTTATACAAGGTTGTATTTTGTTAGGGAATTTCTTGGATGTTTTGATAATAGGGGCCTCCAACCTATCATAAAGAACAATGTGAAATGAAGTATCTTCCTCAAGAATACAATGTGTCATCTATTCCAGGAATCAAACCCACAACCTTATAAATGTGAGCCCAACACCCTAACCATGAGATAACG
Organism: Eledone cirrhosa; assembly: GCA_964016885.1. Lineage (NCBI taxonomy): Eukaryota > Metazoa > Mollusca > Cephalopoda > Octopoda > Eledonidae > Eledone > Eledone cirrhosa. The sequence continues at coordinate 324,855,881 of OZ024741.1, read as the reverse complement.
TACCTTTACATCTGCCAATATGAAGCAACGATGGATTAAATCAGGATTAAATCAGTATTCTAAAGCAAACATGGGCAATATTTTTCAAGCAGTCGGCCACATAGGATGTGGTTCATCATAAGGTGGGCTGCACTACTAAACAATTGAAGGTAATTTTGAAATTATGTGTGCCATTTAGAAAGCCAAAAGGGCTGTATGCAGCTCACAAGCCACAGTTTGCCCATGACTGTTCTAAAGCATTGGAAAATATTAATATTATGTGATTTATTAATTGTGACAACACCCAGGTGATTGGGAGATATAATAATTCACCACAGTTAAAATCATTAATTTATCTGTGATCATCACAGACATTTAACCCTTTAGCATTTAAACTGGCCGTATCCAGCCAGAATTCTCTCACCTCTTTCTGTTCAAACCAGCCATAACTGGCTACTCATACTGATGTTAAGGTATTGTTCTCAAAATAAATAATATCAAAATCTCGTAGATTCGATATTATGTGAGATAATTATGTAAAATAAAACCTTTACCACAAAAATACAATAGTAAATATAGAGTAATGTGAATGCTAAAGGGTTAATTCCTTGTTACAGGAATATGACTGTAGTTTCTGAGATCAATTTTCCCATGGAGAGGACACTAGACTTTAGCAGATAACTTCACTTTATAGTTCTTATGACAGGCTGGCCTATTCAGCTCTGACATTTGTTCTAGGTCTCTGCCAAGGTTTATTCTGCTTTTCATCTTTTGAGAGTTGATAAAGAAAGTACCATTGCAGTGCTGTTGCTGTCCTTTCCTCTCTACCTGTCATATCCCAAATATTCCACTAAGTCAAGGATGAGATGGTCAAAAGAGTGTTCATGCCTGCTTGTAACTACATGAATATCTAAAACCATTATCAAAAGCATGTTACATGTTACCAAGTCATCATCGATTGTGAGTGATGGCTGTACATCTTGTATCTGTGTGCTGTTTAAGTAAAAATACTATATATAGTGTTGAGAATCTTTACCCCAGAACGTTCAAGCAAAAGCTCTTGTAGCAGATATGAACTCACAACAATGCCAGGCCTGTAATACAATAACTTTAACATTATTATTATTATTATTATTATCATTATTATTATTTTATTGAGTGTGGTGGATTGGCAGTATCAGTAGAGGGCCAGACAACATGCTACTATGCGGCATATAGTTATGGCCCATTACATTCTGTGTTCTGCCGAGGTTAGCTTTGTCTTTCATCCTTAATATTTTGATCAAATAAAGTACTAGTAATGCACTAGGATCGATTTAATCAACTTTCCAACTACAGATTGCTGGTATTGTGCCTAAAGTAGAAACAATTATTAATATTATTATAATTTTCCCCATCAAAAACTGGATATTAACTCTTCACATTTTTTACTGCATGAAACTACATTATCAAGACATTCATAGAAAACAGCACTATAACTGCATTATGTTTAAAATGAATGTCTTTACTTTAATACTGCCAATTTTTTTAATGATTTGTCCACTAGTAAAGATACTATAAACATTTGAATTAACAAAAACACTTTTTGCTAAATCATTTCCACTAAAGGCTAATTGTGGAAATGTCTCAAGTGAGTTTGTTATTAAGAATATAAATTTTTCAAATTATTAAGCTAATCTTTAAAGATGAAAGGTTTTTCAATATTTACATCTCAACCTGCCTTAGTCTTATCAAATTTTGCTTTGTGAGATAGCGTCGTAGTTTGGGAAATTGAACCAAGGTCATCGTAAAATGGCTTGAGGTATGGAGTCAAGGTCATTGTGAGATGGCTTGAGGTATTGAGTCAAGGTCATTGTGTGATGACTTGAAATATTGAGTCAAGGTGATTGTGAAATGGCTTGAGGTATTGAGTCAAGGGCATTGGGAGATAGCTTAAATGAGCTCTGTCTATCTGTTTTTCTTTTTACACATTATTGGATAGCTGTTGACTCTCCTGATTTACTCTGTCCTTGGACAGATTTTTAAAAATCCTGCGTGATGTCTAAAAATCACCCTCCTTACCAAGCAAGATTGGTGAGGATGGTCATGTGGCAAGTTGTATTGAGTTACATGTTACCAGTAGCACTCAAAAACAACAATCTGACATTAAATCTCTTTTTATTGGTTATTGATAATTTGTACTTCTGACCAGAGGTATTGCTTTTAAGCATTCTCTTAGAAGGTATGACCCTCTGTACTTGAGACAGACTTTAACTTTAATTTAGAAGATCACAATGGGTTCACTTCCATGTCTTTCAATGATAGATTTGACTTGCAAATCTTTTGTAGTTACTAATATATAGCATAACCTGGAGAGGAGATGGGCTCCACCAGTTTTTAAAATGCCCTCAGAAGTGGTGTATACAGAGCACCTACGACTCTCCTAGGAGTTACATGATTTGAGAGAGAATATATAGCTTATTGGTTTTAAAGCTAAAATAAGTAATATGATTTTTCACCAAACCAAGAAAGCTATGTTTAAGACACACACACATACACACATACATATATATATTATTTATTTATGTTCATACATGGAACAAAAGTGGAGCCTAAAGTTTCAAGACCCAATATTGACCATATCTCCATATCTATATGTGTGTGTTATGTCAGTGTGTAACTACAATTACAGGCGAAAGAAATGCGATCTAATTTATCTTGTGGGTTACCATTGGTCTTGGTCTTCAGACCCTGTTAAACTCACAATGTTATAGAAGAAATATGTGAAGAATTTTGAAAAAAAACGTACTTTTTAAAAATAAAAACTCCTGCTTCCATCAACCTAAATAACTCATCTTCAAGAGGTGTGAGTTACTTCCCCTTAATTCTGATATCGCAGTCGGAAAAAAACAAACAAAAGGTGTAGTTGTTTGTGTTTGTATGTGTTTGTGTGTGTTTATATATTTGTCTGTCCAATCTACTCGTCTATGAGTTTATAAAGTCATAATATACCAGTCACCTCTTTAAAGCTTTGATGCATTGAAAACCCCACGCTGTCTAAATACCTCCTATCTAGATACCATACATGTGTTTGTATATAGCCACAAAGGGAAATGTGTTTGCATTTTATATAAAACTATGTACATATGTTCTCAATGATGATGATGGTAATAATAATAATAATTGTTTCTATATTTGGTACAAGGCCAGTTCAGTGTGAGTACTGGACTACAACTTCTACTATTAATAATAATAATATCAATAATAGTGATGATAATGATAATGATGATGATGATGATGTTGATTTCTTTATTTGCCACATGGGTAACACAAATACAAATTATTCAAATAAATACATTGTCAAGCATGAACAGTTTGGAATGCACAGAGTGAATATATATATATATATATTTATATATATATGATGGCTGCCCCCTCGTTATCGAGTATGGCCATTGCACCATATACCATTATTAATAATTATTAATTAACTCTATCGTGCAATGCCTATGCGTGAAGATATTTTTTAAAGCGAGGAAATACTGTGCACTGAGCCAATCCCACTCTCTGAGCGACAGTAGCTATAACCCGAAAAGAAGAAAAGATCAACATCATTGGTAACTACTGAGCCGCAGGTTTTATATCGGAGTTATCCCAGTTTCCTGAGTTGCCTTCTCCTAGAAGAATGCCCTGACAAAGGCTAGGGGTCCTTCACTCCCAGTGGTTTAACCGTGCGGTACATGTGTATATATATATTTACACAATTTTGGATGGCCGTTGACTCTTATGAGTTCTTCTGCCCCTTGTCAGGTTTTGTTTTTGTCCTGCAGGGTGTCCAAAATCACCCTCCTCACCAAGTAAACTTGGTGGGGTTGCTGGTTTAGTTGCCAATGACCCGACTATGCGACAGGTTGTACTGGGTTACATGTTACCAGTAGCACTCAATATATATGTAATGGAAATGACTAAACTCAAACCATAAATAAACGAATGAAATTTTTAATATACGTATATATAAATAATATAATCACCATACATGCATATATATATATATATATATAGTAATAATAATAATAAAGATTTTTATAAACTTTTAAATTTGTTTTGTTTTCTTTATTTCTTTCTGTCTTACCATCTTCTTAGTTCAATTTTTGTATATTCTGATAAATTATTTGGTGTTGTTATTCACAGGTGACCTCTGACCCACCAGACTAACTTTGGCTTTTCTGAGACAATTTGGTTTTCAGGGATCATTTTCAGACAATTTGTTCTTTGCGAATAGCTATGACACAAAATAAAACATACTTCGACATAGCTATATGTGGTAGTGATTTTAACTCATCACTTTGATTACAAACCTGGGCCTCATCATCCATAATGTAGAGGAGCACATTATGTGCCAGTTGCCATACAGATAATAATAATGAAATTATTGTGTACAATGCTCAGGTGCACTACAACAAGTTGGCAATTAAATATATATATATATAGAGAGAGAGAGAGAATGAGAAACACACACACATACACACATGTATATATATATATATATGTATATATATATATATATATATATATATATATACATTATGAAGAGAGAAGAAACATTTAGATATAATTAGTAATAAAATGTATCATACCTAAACTGTTCCTAAATTCCTCGACTACGTAGTTTCGTGGCATAAACAAAAACAATATATCAAAGATATAGAGTCCTTGCGAGGTCTGCCGACTTATCAAGAGGATACCTCATTTTACTAGTCTCAAGAACGCGTCTACACGACGTGAGAAAGAATCCCAAAAGGCGGAGGGGGAGATAGTCACGCGATACAACGGTCGAGAAACAGAGCTAAGCCTCTTATAACCACGAAAAAAATACCACGGAGGCGGAGGGGGTATTCATATCGAGGCCGTAGAAGAGGTAGTGAAGAAGGCGAGAAGTATGAGTAATGGAAGCTTTCCAGTTGTCCCCACACTTCAAAGATTGCTCGACCAGAGGGAGTTATTAATACATTTAGAAACACACAGATACATGCGGACACACACATATATACATGAATGCATCCGCACCCTATATATATATATATCAATGATATTAATAAATGGAAACTATATTTATAAAACTATATTTATTCTATTATATATATTTCAAGGGTACCAAAACTTTGGTATGCTGCCATCAGATAAAATACAAAGTTTGTTTTATAAATATTGACATATCCAGGAAGGAGATATTAACGTTTCAAGTTTTTCCTGGATAATAAAAGGAAATAGGGGAAAGAGAGGAAAAGTCAAATATTTCAAATTATTAAGATGAATATGCAAATGAGGTTGAGGTATAGGGCTGAAACAAAACGTTATTTTTAGACGCTAGGTAGATTTAAATAATTATTAGGATATATATATATGTATGTGTAAGAAGAAGAAAGAGAAAGAAAGAAAAGCTTGTATTTACGTGAATTTAAAAAGAATTAACAGTTTGTAGGAATGGTGGAATATGATTCCAGAATTAAAAAAAATATTTAGCTATATTATGAGTTATAATATTATATATATAATCAATTAGATTAAATGAAGAATTATGGTTGTAAGTACATTTTATCTTATTATATTGCAACAGGTTGTAAGTATATAAATATGTATATAGAGTAATAAGTGTGCAAGTATAAGTATTATTGGTGATTTTATAGAAATAAAACACACATATTAATTGTTTACATTTCTAATGTGAGTTACGAAGGATGTTGATTTTACATAAATATTTAAGAAAAAGACGTAGTTCAAATTATAAGAGAAGAACAATTTGTAGATTCAAATATTTTCATCCAACATTGAAAATATTTTCAGAACATTTGGCAGTATCGGTAGAGGGTCGGACGCCATGGTTTCCACCATAGTTACGTCCCTTTACGATCTGAGTTCAAATCCCGCCGAGGTTGACTTTGCCTTTCATCCTTACGGGGTCGATAAAATAAAGTACCAGTAATGCACTGGTTAATTGCTGGCCTTGTGCCTGAAGTAGAAACAATTATTAATTTAGCGAATTTATCATACAAGTTATGTCTATGTTTGCTCAATTGTAAAGGAAAAGATAACTCCAATATTATTTGCTAATCATTAAATTTGATGAATGATTTTCTTAGAAAGTATATAGAGAAAATTATATATTATTTTGTGTGAGATTATAAGGTATTTTATATTACATGTTTTTCAAGGATGAGAATTTCTATTACATATTATCTACGTCGAAAGATGTGTGAAAAGTTTGAAGATTAAAGAGAGGAAAAATGTATTATTAGATAAGCTAAGAATGCATTTAGAAGAACTATCGTAAAGAGGATATCTTTCAGAATATCAATTAAAAAAATCAATCTAAAAAAATATATATAAATCTAAAAAATAGATTAAGAAGAGTATCATTAGGAAAAGAATATCAATTGGTAAAAATACTAAATTTAAGAAGGAAGATTATGTAAAAAATTAAAATTTTTTCAAGAAAACCTCAGTAAATAATAGGATCATTTTAAAGGTGTATAAGATGTAGTCAAGTGTAATGAATATTATAGATTAAAAATACTTCGGAAAGTGGATTTTTGGCGATGTCTGCAAAAACTAAATAATTCTGTTTTTAAATTAATAGAATTTTGACAGTTAATTATATAAAAAAATTTCATCGATACACAAATGACAGATCCTTGAGAAAGCCATGTTTCGGTATGCAGGTGCTTTCGAAACTGGGACGAGTTTGGTAGAATTAGTTCTACAACAGCTAACTCCCCATTTCCGAGAGCAACTGTTTCACCTTAGTCAGATCATCAGCTTTATTTAAAAAAGGTGAAACAATTGCTCTCAGACTGTCTGTTGTAATTGAGACCTCTGGTGTCTTCAGTCACTGGACTGCCAGAGAGGAGCTGAAGATAACTAGATACTAAAGTTCAACAGACTGTCTGTTGCCATTCAGACCTCTGGTGTCTTCAGTCCTTGGACTGCCAGAGAAGTGCAGGATGAAAAACAAAAATGACCTCGGCAGGATTTGAACTCAGAACATAAAGAGTTGAAATTAAATACTTTGAGGCATTTTATCAAATACTTTAACAACTCCGCCAGTTGTATTACTAAATCCTTCTAAATTCTTGATTATTTTGGCCTTTTGCTTCTGACACGACCCGCTGTTAAACGTGTTTGAAGACTGTGACTCCTTGACCATCCCAGGAATAAATGGGAGAAAAGAAGAAGAAGAAGAAGAAGGGTCTTTCATTAGTAATAACGTATTACTAATAAGGGTTAAAGATAGACCCTATTTCTATCAGTAGTACACTAGGATATATTGAGAAGTGTGAGGCCAATTTGGTCTTGACAATAAATCATCTTTTCTTAACAATCTTTTGACTTTGCTCCACTACTTTAGTAAATTTTGTCTTCTACTTATTTTTCTCTTCTTTTTCAACATATCTCTCCTTCTCCCAACCACTGCTGTTGCTTCTTCCTTCATCTCTCACTTATTCCTGGGAGGGTCGTGTGTCACCCACTTAATCCCGAGAAGGTCTTGGGGAAGAGTCGTCAAACACGCCATCAAATGAGTCCTGTCAGAAGCAGAAAGGCACCCAGCCATAGAAATTATGCCTGGTCAAATACTCCCGACTGACTGGTCATTTCAACCCAACCCATACACACACTTACGCATGCGTTATAATAAACGCAGCATTAGCTAGAAATAAAAATTAGAAAAAGGCAACAAAGGCAACTTTCATCAAATGTCTGTAAATAGTTTGCTACACTCTCTTCACTTATTAAATACGTTCTCTTTTAATATGAAATCCTCAAATATTCATGAATAACAAATAGTCGAAGGATTTGTGTTTAGGTAATTATGTAGTTACCTTAGCTAATAGTTTCCTTCTTTTTGTATAAGATAATATTTGCATTTGATATATATATATAAATATAAGTATGTATACGTACATACATATATGTATACAGACGTACAGTAGTATGTATATATATACATACATGCACACATATATATATATATATGTACGTATGGGTTTACCGAACATTTATTATAATGTTCGGTTTGTTTGTAAACAAAAAGCCCGAATTACGCCGTACAGTGCTCGGCAACCATCGTTGCCTTTTTGTTCAACACTGACACAGGAACGATGTACTAGTTTCAAGCTTATTAGCTATCGTTAGCATCGTATACCTTTCTGTCAGATGATTGAACTTCTGAAAGTATATACTTTCCTTATGCATATTAACGGCTGAGTAGCCTAATTTGCATATCGAGTGAGTTAGTCGGGCGGGCTTACCGAAAACGATAAATGGAGAAGAATGAAACGAAATTTCATTTCTCACTCTTAGTACGGCTGATACCTAAATATAAGTATGTATACGTACATACATATATGTATACAGACGTACAGTAGTATGTATATATATACATACATGCACACACATATATATATGTACGTATGGGTTCACTGAATATTTATTATAATGTTCGGTTTGTTTGTAAACAAACAGCCTGAATTACGCCATAGAGTGCTCGGCAACCATCGTCGCCCTTTTGTTCAACACTGATACAGGAACGATGTACTAGTTTCAAGCTTATTAGCTATCGTCAGCATCGTATACCTTTCTGTCAGATGATTGAACGTTTGAAAGTATATACGTTCAGCCGTACTAAGAGTGAGAAATGAAATTTCGTTTCATTCTTTTCCATTTATATATATATATATATGTTTTGAAAGGTTTTTGATATGAAATCGTGTGTCGAAACAAATATTGCTATACTTGGGGAGGGTCATATTGTTGTAATAATATTGTAATATTGTCAGAAATAATAACAGAACACACTCACTGTTTGGTCGGTTTTCCCTTCTGCATCTTTTATATCTCCATAGTTAATTTATTTGGCAATCAATGTTTATCATTGACTGACCAACGGTTAAAAATACAGATATAAATATATATAGTCTAACAACGTTCTTTCGTTGCACATCTGCAACATCATCAGTGGTACTATTATCATGTTCCCTCCTATTGTGTTGTATTGTAATGTTCATGCCATTTTTATTGTGTGTGATTGTAAGAAAGAAAGAAAAATGGCGTGAACATTACAATACAACACAATAGGAGGGAACATGATAATAGTACCACTGATGATGTTGCAGATGTGCAACGAAAGAACTTTGTTAGACTATATATATATTTATACCTGTATTTTTAACCGATGGTCAGTCAATGATAAACCTTGATTGCCAAATAAATTAACTATGGAGATATAAAAGATGCAGAAGTGAAAACCAACCAGTGAGTGTGTTCTGTTATTATTTCTAGCAATATTATTAGAACAATATGACCCTCCCCAAGTTTAATAATATATATGTATCGAATAGATGGAATTGTTGGTATGATGATTTCAATGCAAAGAATAATACCAGGATTGTGTTGTTACAATGTTTATTTTATTATAACAATATTCAATTTGAATATTGAATGATAAAAATCTATAACATATTCGTACAATGAGTTGGTGGCTCTGCAAGCCACGTAAATACAAGTATCACAGAATACGATATCATATAATTTGTATTGTATCTGAAAGATACAATGTGACAGACAGAAATGGTGCGTGTGAAATGCAAACAGTGTGAACTTACTATGTGTGTGTGGGCGTATTAGTAACGTTCTTGTTTTAGCAGTTGGTTGTATTCAATCAGCCAGGCGGGAATGGCGTGTGAGAAATTAGTGGACAGACTGTTTTTCCTGAAGGGAGTATTGACAGCGTTGGTGAAATACGTCCTGTCTTGTCTGTGGTCTCACTTTTTCTGCTGAGCGTAAACAACCCTTGTATTTATAAGGGTTGAAGTTAGAAGGATAGATATATCATCTGACCTGTGGTTAGCATCTCCCAAGGGGTTGGTCTGCCGGGTGTAAACAACCCTTGTATTTATAACGGTTGAATTTAGAAGGATGGATATATCATCTGACCTCTTTTCTGCCAGGTGTAAACAACATCTGACCTGTGGTTAGCATCTCCCAAGGGGTTGGTCTGCCGGACGTAAACAACTAACCACGGCTTGTCCCAGAGGCGGGAAAGCTCAGATTCGGTTTCGAATCTTCGCCGCCGTTATAGTACCCCCCTTCCAGTGAGAAAGCTAAAGATCGAACGATCTAGGTGAATGTGAATTTAAGATAGGTATGACTAGGTGTGTTGTTGAAGAAAATCAGAAAAAAAATACATTAAAGTAATTTACAAACAGGCGAAATGAAAGAAAACATGCAAAGCAAAACAAATTTACATGCAGGAAAATGCACTGTGATGTTACATAACATTGAAAATGTTCATACGAAAAGTTTGTTGATTAAAAGTTCATTCATTAATAGTTTATTCGTTTCATAGAAATGGAAAAATGTTCTTTTGTCTGTTCTTTTGATGTGTATGATGCACAGAGTCAATTGATTTGTTTGTAGCAATAGTTCATGACCACAGAAATTGGCCGATTCGTTGAAATGTACAAATTAGCCGAAATGTCGACCAGGTGCATAATTTGTACTTACCTGATAAACTTGTACAAATCACGTAGGCCATCAAACTGTTCTTCCAGATTTGGTGTGTCGGGTTGTGCAGAATTTGTCGTGTTTGTGTCGGGCAAAGTTGTTGGTGAATCTGCTGGAGAAACGGTGGGTACTGGTGGCAAATCCTGTTCCACGAACGCTTTTTTTAAACGGTCAATGGAGACGGTATTTCGTTTCCCGTTCAAGTCGAGGACTTAGGGCGTTTCTGTATCACCTTATAGGGCCCAGAATACGGCGGACGAAGTTGCGATGGAATACCGTCATTTCTAACGAAAACATGCGTCCATGTATTGATGCCTTTTGGTGTGTGTGAAGTAACGTGCTGTTGTTTAGGGGCTGAAGGAGACAGATGCGACATCGATGACCGTAAACGGTTCACACATTTTATTGGGTCTGGAAGTTCTTGTGGCGAAACAGGAGCGATCATTTTTCCGGGTAGAGCGAGTACCGTGCCATAAACCATTTCAGCCGGAGAATGTCCGACTCGCTCCTTAACAGGGGAACGAATACCAAGAAGAATGAGTGGGAGGTATTCGAACCAGTTAGTGGAGTCTGCGTAAGCCTTGATGGCTGCTTTTAGCTGACGGTGGAAACGTTCAACCATACCGTTAGCTGCAGGGTGATACGCCGTTGTACGGATGTGTTTACACCCGAGGAGACGAGTCAGCTCGGTAAAGAGGTGCGAATCGAACTGACGTCCTCTATCCGTAGTGATAGTCGCGGGTGTGCTGCCGAAACGCGAAACCCAGTGAAACACTAGCGTTTTGGCAACAGTTTCCGCAGTAATATCCGTCAGGGGAAAAGCTTCTGGCCAGCGAGAAAATCGGTCGACACAGGTGAGAAGATGAGTGTAGTTGTGAGAAGGAGGCAAAGGTCCAACGATGTCTATGTGCACATGTTGGAATCGTGCATCATGTTTTGCGAAAGAACCGATTGGGGCTTTGATGTGCCGGTGAATTTTCGCCTTCTGGCACGCGATACAGTTCCTAGCCCATTCGCGGGTGTCCTTGTTGATGGTGGGCCACACAAAGTGAGCAACCATCAGTTTCTGCGTGGCACGGACGTCAGGATATGCCAGAGAATGCAGTGCCGAAAAAACGTCGCGTCGATGTTTCCGGGGCACGTATGGGCGCTCGTGGCCTGTGGAGATGTCGCACCAAATATAACCTGAAGAAGAGGGAAGCGGGCATTCGTGCAATTTCAAGGATGATTTCCGGAGCTGTAGCAGTTACTCGTCATCCTATTGATCCGCTGCAATCTTCTGGAGATCGATAGTGGCAGTGGTGTGGATTGCGTTAAGTTCCATGCGCGACAGGGCATCAGCTGCTGAGTTGGTGGCACCCTTAATGTACCGAATGTCAGTAGTGTACTGTGAAATGAAGTCCAGATGTCGGACCTCCCTGGGTGAGTGGCGATCAGGCTTGGCGTTGAACGCGTACACTAGTGGTTTGTGGTCGGTGTATATGGAGAACATACGACCTTCTAGCATGTGTCGAAAATGCTTGACAGCAAGGTATGCTGCCAATAATTCACGACTGAATGTGATGTACTTAGTTTCGGCGAGTTTTAATCGCTTAGAGAAAAAAGATACAGGTCGCCAAATATCGCCAGAGAGTTGTTGAAGCACACCTCCAACTCCGAAATCGGATGCATCAGTCAATAAATACATTGAGGCGTCAGGTTTGGAGTAACTCAGCATTGTAGCCTCGGACAACATTTTCTTCAACTCAGCGAAAGCGGTACATTCTTTTTCGCTGAGATTGATGTTCGCGTTTTTGGTTGAACGCTGCCGCAGCAAATCTGTGAGTGGTTGGGCTGTCTCTTCACAGTGGGGTACAAATCTTCTGTAGAAGTTCACCAGGCTAAGAAATTCTCGCAGTTTGCGGAGAGATGTGGGCTGTGGAAAATCAATGATAGATTTGACCTTCTCCTTAAGTGGGCGAATGCCATCTTCATCAATGATGTGTCCCAGAAAATGAAGGGACACAACTGCGAACTCACATTTGCTGGGATTGATAACAATTCCGTATTCACGCAAACGTTCGAATAGCAGGTGCAGGTGCCTCTCATGTTCTTCATCGGAGCCGCTGGCCACCAGTAAGTCGTCGATGTTTGCGTATACAAAAGGTAGACCTCTGGTGACTGTATCAATGAACCGTTGGAATGTCTGCGCTGCATTACGCAAACCGAAAGGCATACGCAGGAATTCGAACATTCCAAAGGGTGTTGTGGCTGCGGTCTTCGGAATATCAGCGGGCTCCACAAGTATCTGATTGTAAGCTCGCACAAGATCGATCTTCGAAAATATGCGACCTCCGTGCAGCGAACTAGAGAAGTCCTGTAGATGAGGCACTGGATAAGAGTCAGGCACGGTGCAGTTGTTCAGTGCACGGCAGTCGCCACAGATTCGCCAGTCGTTCGACGACTTCTTGGGCAACTAACGGGGGGGGGGGGCACACACCCTGGCTTTCCTGTCGGTCTAGGTGGGCCCCCTAGACTATAATTCTAAACACATAACTTATTACACATGTAATTACGAATCCTTAACTAAAACAACGTAAAGAAAACGCTTAATCTCTAATAAGACTAGAAGTTAAGACCAATCTCTTGTTTATTTAAAAAATATAATATTTCGGATAAAATGGCAACTGCATCTAAAAAAAGTGTAGACAATATTCCGTCGAATAAAAACGTTAAATTTTTTTTACTTGCTTTCCCCACATCTTATTTAGTTGAGTCAGGTTTCAGTCAGGTGATGCATCTGCTTTCAAAAAGTCAAAATCGCCTTGATATAGAAAGAAGAGGTGATTTACGACTCTCTCTAACGGCTTTCACACCAAATATTGACAAATTAGTAGCCTTGCATCAATCACAGGGATATCATTAAAAACCGATTATTATATTCTTTGATTTGTAAATATAAATAAATGATTTGATATCTAAATTCTATATTATTCTATTTGTTTGAAATGTTGTAATACATGCTTATGTTATTCTCGATACTCAGGTTTTTAACCTAATATTTAATTAAAAGTATAATTATGCATGAGTATATACACACAAATATATATATATCTATATATTGTGTGTATATATAGAAAAAATATATATAATATTTTTATTTATGTTGTTACTTTTTATCATTAGTCACATTTAGAACAATTTGGTATTTGCGACATTTCCTGGACTTTTGCTCTATGTTTTGTTTTTCGTCGATTATTTGACGTGTTTTACATTCTTCGGTGTTGAATATCAAATCAAGCAAATTGCATTATTCCAAGTGTGTCAATATAGTGCTCATTGTGGGTATGGTGTGGTGTGTAGTGGCCGGAGGCTGGGCGTGCTTGACCGGAAGCGTGCTCGACCGAAGGGCGAGCAGATGTGACGTCAGCTTGAGAGGCCCCTTTCTCTTCTACGGCGGTCATCGGACTGAGACAGACGTGCGATTTGAGGCTGCGATAGACGAGCTGGATTGTACACACGTGGAAGAGAGGAAAACCAGCCAACGACTTTGCCAGGACCAGAGAAATGCGGTAAGTGAAGTGGCTTTCTAATCACAAGCTATTTCGGCACTTAAAGACTTATAGAAAAAAAAAAAGAAAAAGGAAAAAGGAAGAATTTTTTTTTAAGACAAAGCCACTAGAAAACAGTGTCAATATAGTGCTCATTAACAATGCTGCCTAAAAAAACTTTTACAAAACTGGAGCAACAAAGAGGAGAGAAGCTAGACAAGCTGCCACGGAAGAATCTGCAAAGAAATGTCATCTAATCACAAGTTTTCTGAAAAGTCAACAGTCTTCGTCAAAAAGTAGTGACGCATCCCAAAGCAACGTAACTGCCGGAATTTCCGGCGAGTCGGTCTGGTCAGATGAACTGGAGAAACAGAAAAGCACTGGAGAGTCACGAGAGCCTGACGTCGAAGATGCCTCAGGTCCATCGACTATCTCAACAACCGTCGTAGTCACTGAAGATGTAGTTCCAACTGGGGATCCGAACTCAATAGAGGGAAAAATGGCTGTATCGGAATCTGAAAATGAAAATGATTCAGAGGAAACTACATTGGCAAAACAAATCCCAGAGTATGAGCCAGTAGAATGTATATTGAATTTACAAGAGAAGTATCCAAGCGACCCGAAACATTTCGAGGACAGACTATTGACGACACCTCTAATTCGCGCCCTCATGGCCGTTGGTCCTTGTCAGCCAGGATTGAAAGATGATTTTGCAGATTTCCCTCTCGACTCGAACCACAGAAAATTCAACAGCAGTTGGTACAAGAGAAAGTGTGCTGGAATTCATAAAGTTGACCGACACTGGTTAGTATACTCTCCTGAATCCAACAGACTATATTGCTTTTGTTGTTGGCTGTTTGCTGATAAAAATGCCGAATCTTACTCGAAGATTTGGGGTAATCCAGAGTGTGGGGTGGCAAACTTCAAAAAGGGAATCGAAAAAATTGCCAAGCATGAGAAAAGTGTCATTCACATCAATGCACAAAAGTAATACTTCATGACAAAATATCGTTTGGACGCAGATAAAACTGATCGATAACCTCATCCATGAAGAGAAGAAGCGAATTGAACGAAATCGCCAGATATTGAGGCGATTGCTTGATTGTACGTTATTTCTCGCAAAACAAGGCCTGGCCTTCAGAGGTCACAGGGAATATGCTGGACTTGGCGCCAAATCAGAAAATGAAGGAAACTTTATTGAATTGTTGAAATTGCTGGCCAAATATGATACGATCTTGGAAAGCCATTTATTCTCACCTGGGCACACTAAAAGACAGCCTATGTATTTAAGTCCAAAATTACAAAACGAATTCATAGAAGGCTTGGCAAACGAATGTACTCAACAAATAATCACGGAAGTGAAAGCGGCAAAATACTATTCAGTCATCGTCGATTCCACAATAGACATTTCGCATCAATGCTCTGTGTCACTGCGATATGTATCGAAAAGTGGCTACGCACAGAGCATTTCCTGTCGTTTTGTGAACTAGAATCAGCAGCCACTGAATCATTTTACGATACGCTTGTGAAAGTTCTTTTCCAGGATCTATCCTTGGATGCTCAATATATTAGGGGACAAGCTTACGACGGAGCGTCGAATATGTCCGGTCATATTTCTGGGCTTCAGGCTAGAGTTAAAGAGAGATGCTCTTCGAAAGCTGTTTACGTCCATTGTTGCGCTCATAACCTGAACCTGGTGTTAATCGATGCTAGCCAATCGTCAGTGGATGGTAAATTATTTGTTGGTATATTGGAGAGCCTGTATGTTTTCTTAATATCAAGCTTGCCAAGGCTGAAAATCCTCGAAGAAGAACAAGAAAAACTATTGACTTCAACGGTATTAACATTAAAAAGACTCTCAGATACGCGCTGGTTTAGTCACATTCAGGCTGTAGAGGCTGACGTCAAGTCCCCCCAACGCACTTGGGATGCCATCCAGTGCAGCCTGGCCTCAGACAGGCTCACGCGCCAGCTCGACCAGCACCGCCTTGCTTGTTTTCGTGTGGCCTCCAAACCCCACAGTGGTGCCTGGCTCCATGCTCTGCCCTCCTTCTCCACTGGCATGCAGCTAGGCAACCATAGCCTGCGAATCGGCGTTTCCCTGAGGCTCGGCCTCCGGATCTGCCAGCCACACCAATGTCGCTGCCGTTCCACCGTCGACTCTTTCGGCCTCCACCCGCTTTCTGGTCGCCACAGTACCGGCCGCATTCCACGCTATACTGCCCTCAACGAGGTCATTAAGCATGGCTTGGACGCTGCAGGCTTCCCTTCCCAGCTCGAGCCGGTGGGGCTGGATCGAGAGGACGGCAAAAGGCCAGATGTCATGACCATCTTCCCGTTCCGCGGTGGCAAACCCCTCGTCTGGGATGCTACTTGCACCGACACTTTCTGCAGCCGCAACCTGGTGCAGTCTGCGACTGACCCAGGTTCTGTTGCACGTCGGGTTGAGGGGGCCAAACTCCTCAAATACCGGTCGCTCTCCGACAGGTTTGCGGTCGTTCCCCTGGCAGTGGAAACTTCTGGTGTCCTCGGCCCCAGGGCTACCCCCTTACTCACCACCATAGGCGCCGAGCTGGCCAGCCGTAGGTGTGAGCCCCGCGAGTTGGAGTGGCTTTTCCAGCGCGTCTCCCTTGCCGTCCTCCGGGGAAACGCCTTCTCCATTCTGTCCGCCGGGGCTGTGGGTGGGCCCCATCGTGTACCATTAACAACTTACCGGCAGTAATAAGTGCACTAGAGAGATAATAAGTGGGGATGTTCACAACACTGCTCCGAAAGTATTAGCCGAGGCCAGAGGTTTGCTACTAAATGTGAGCAAGTTTGAATTCATTTTCATGTTGAAGTTTTTTCAGAATTTACTTTAAACGCTGCATTCTGTTTCACAATATTTGCAGAAGGAGGCTATCGACTTATATTCCGCGGACGTCATGATTAAAAATGTAGTAAAAGAAATTGAAGACATCCGCTCAAATGAATATTTTGACCGAACATTATCAGACGCTAAAAATCTCGCCGAGCAACGTCAGGTTGAACCAGAGTTTACAACAGAAAAACGGAAAAGAAAAAAGAAGCGTTTTCATGACGAAAATGCCAGTGACGAACCTTATGAGACGATGAGTCAGCATTTTAAACGGGACGTTTATTTCACTATCTTAGATAGAATCATTAGTAGCTTTAACGAACGTTTTGCCGACTTGCACGATCTAGTGAAGGATTTTTCGTGCTTGATACCAGCGCACTTCGACGACGACACATGCAATAGAGAGAGAATCGATAATCTTGTGAAATTCTACGAGGGTGACATCGAAAATGACACTATCTTCGACGAGTATTTATCATTCAAAGATTTTTACAAGGAAGTGTGTTTAGATAAATCGATATCGAGTTCTGAGATCGTTCCGTTTATGATTTCTAATGACTTAGATAGAGCCTAACGTGTTTGCCTTATACAAAATGTTCATAACTATTCCGGTTAGCTCGGCGCAGGCTGAGCGAACCTTCAGCAGGCTCAAACTGATAAAGAATTATTTGCGTAGTACCATGAGTGAACAGCGGTTGAATGCTCTGGCAATGATGTACATAGAGCGAGAACTGGCTGAAAAAATTGACTTCAGCATCGTGATTGAAACATTTTCTAAAGTAAAACATCGCAAATTAGAACTGTAGAACAAGTGATGTGCTCGAATGTGAAAGTAAAGTTTTAGATGGACGATTTGTTGTACATACGAATTGTTGTTGGTGAATAATCGATTGCAAAACTAATTTTATTGGATGTTGTTTTTTTTCTGAAGATAGACCACCATCTTCGCAGTTAATAAAGTTTTCACGGAACATGCTAACTCTGTAATCTATGATGCTGTCTACTCTATTATAAATTATCTATTCTATATGCGTGTATGAACATATTTCCTTGCAGCCGATGGAAATGAGCGTATGGAATTGGTGGGCCCCCTTTAGATCGAATTTGCCCCCCTGGCTTTAAAAGCTAGTTACGCCACTGGTGAGGACCAGTTGCTGCTGGACAGACGTATGATGCCGAGATCCAGCATGTGTTGAAATTCTTGTCTGACGGACTTCAGATGGTCTGGTGGTAGCCTTCTAGGTCGTGCAGCGATAGGTGGGCTGTCATGTTTTACAGGGCAGGCGTTGAATACTGGTCGAGCTACGTCTGGGTATCTGTTGTGCCGGGTTGTTGTTGCCGATCGTGAATCAACTGGACTGACTGCGGCTGTCCGAGCGGCTATGCCGCGCACAGCGAGACCAGTGGAGTTGTCAACGAGTCGTCGGTTTTTCAGGTCCACTAGCAGTGAGAAGTGCTGAAGAAAATCAGCTCCTAAAATAGGGGTCGGCAGCTTAGCCACAACGAATACCCACTGGAAAGTGCGGCGTAATCCTAAATTTAGTGTCAGGGACTGCTCTCCGTAGGTCGGAATAGGTTGGAGCCAGAGTGGTATTTTTTTCCTTTTTCCAGGAACGCAGGAAACCGGGATGATGCTGACTTCAGCACTGGTGTCGACCAGGAAACATGTGCCTGTGATGCGATCCTGAATGAAAAACAGGCGACTTTGATTATTAGGGCCAGAAACGTCCGTCGCATTCAGTTTCTGGCTGTGTCGTTTCCCTGATTCGACATCGACACAAATGAACAGGGATGGCTGCAGCTGCACGCTCGTCTTCCGAATTTTTGGTGGTACCAACACATTTCTGGTGAATCACGAGATGCGCTCGGACTTATTGAGCGACTACCGAATCGTCGAGTTCGACTGTTAGACCGACGCGTGGCAGGATTACCCAGTGACAAGGCCTGAATTTGTTGTGTCAAGGCCTGTATCTGTGTTGCTCGCTGTGCCAGTAACTGGTGTAGATCGGGCATCTCTGTGGCACTGGAGGGCTGAAGAAAAGGATTGGTGGAAGGCACGGCTGGCGTCATATTCGCTAAAGTTGAGTGCGGATGTGATACCTCCATGATCTTATCTGCCAGCTCGGCGAGTTCTTCAATGGAGGTGGACTCCCTGGTGGACGCTAAAACAACTTGTGTGGCAGAAGGTAAACGCTGGAGGAAGAGTTGCTTGAAAATTTCATCCGGGAGTTTATGTTCTCCCAGGAGCTGCTTCATTCGCCGTAGGAGTTGCGTCGGCTTTTTATCTCTTAATTCCTCCGATATGAGGAGCTGGTGCAAGTGATTCTGCTGCGACTCCGACGTCCTCTTAATTAGCGTCGTTTTAAATGTGTCAGAGCCGGGTGGTGCTAAAATGAGGTCTCGAACCTCATTCATAATCTCCGGAGACATCGAACCAATAACATGTTAGACGAGATGCCTCGCTAACGATCCGGTTCGATGCGAACTGCGCTTCGATGTGCGCGAACCACAGTGTTGGATCGTGCACCCAGAATGGTGGTATTCTTAATGTAAACGCCGCCCGGACTGCCATTTCTGCCGTAGATGAACCGTCGTGTGTTAGGGACATCGTTTGTAGTGAATAATCAGAAGGTTGTGTGCCTGTTTCACAGGGTCACCAGTTGTAACGAATAGATGGAATTGTTGGTATGATGGTTTCAATGCAAAGAATAATACCAGGATTGTAGGGGTGCGACTATTTCTTATATGAGAAAAATATTGATCTATTCACAAAGTTGGCTTGAAAAACCTTTGATAGTTACATAAATACAAAAAAAGAAAGATAAAAGCAAAATTAAGTAATGAGAAAAAGAGGAAGGGATAAAGAAGGGCAGATCTGGCTGTATGGAAAAGTAGAGGATAGGATTATAAATGCCATAAATTAGAGGGGAAAAAGGGGAAAACAAGGACTCTCGGGCCACAGAAAAAAAAGGAAGGGGGGTGGGGGGGTGGGGGGGCATTCCGGACTATCAATAGAAATGATTATCTACATCTTCGAGAAAATAGGTTGAATCTTATTTTACGCTGCTAAAAAAGTAAAAAGTTAATTTCTCAATTTACCGGAACTAACTTCATTCCACACTTGTTTATTAAATCATGCCGCATGCGTACAGTCACCAAATTTCGTTGCGTTTTAGCTATAGTAGTTGAAATACAGCGCTTTAAAATAATATTTCTAGCCACAATAATAATAGATGTGGCTATTCAGTAGCTTACATTTTATCATTTTTTCTTTTATTAAAATTAAATTTTCTCTAACACGTGCTTATGGAATATATGTGTATATAATGACGTCAGTTCCGGTTAATTAATTTCACTTTTTAAACAATGTGAAATAAGATTTAACCTGTGGACGCTATTAAATGCTTTTTGAAAGTCAATGAAGTTGACCGCCAATGTCTTTTGCCAGCTCAATGATGTTGCGTAGTCTAAAGATCTGTTCAGCGCACGAGCGATTGCTTCGGAAACCCGGTTGTTCTTTTCTGCGCATATAATCTACATCTTGTAGCCGTCACACATTGCCCTGGACCGACAGTAGTGTGATTCCACGTCAGTTGTTACAATCTGTTAGATTCCTTTTTTTCGGCAGTTTAACGATGACTCCCTGTTGCCATTCGAGGGGTACCTTTCCATCCAGCCAGCAGCGGTTCATCTGTCTGGTGAGTGCTGTTCTACAATGTGAACTCCCTCCTCCAAGTTATGCACCCCATTTTCTAAACAAAATTATTACACCTTACAGTTTGGTAAGACATGTGCCGCCATAACATAACCCCGCAGGGAAATTTAATATGTCACAATGTATGACAAGGCTGACCCATTGAATTACAGGTACAGCTCATTTTATGAGCTGAGTGGACTGGAGCAAGATGAAATAAAAAGTGGAAGCGCATGGCCTAGTGGTAAGGGTGTAGGACTTACGATCATAATGTCGTAGGTTCGATTCTTGGACTGTGTTGTGTGTCGTTTTCTTGAGCAAAACACTTCATTGAGTATACTCAACTGAAAATGAGTACCAGCACTAGCTGGGGGTTTAACTCTGCGATGAACTGGCGCCTTGTCCAGGTGGAGAATTTTGTATTCTCAGTTGCTCCGCGAAAACCGGGATAAGCACCTTCCTGATGAGCCTCCGAGTTTGGGACAGACTTTTTTTCAAGAACATGGAGCGTCACGGGAAATTGAATTCATTACCTTTTGATCGTGAGCTAAATATTTTAATCACTAAGCCATACACCTTCACTAACCCAGTCTCATATACACTAATTCAATGAAAAGGACGGTTAGTTGATCAAACTGTTGGCTGTTCATCGTCGAAAGCGACGGAAATCCATTTTGTTACCAATATTGAATTTTATATCCATAAGTATTTGCTGTCTTTAGGCTCAGATGGCCGAATGGCTAAGGAGTTAGCTTCGCTGTTAATAGGACCCTGATCCAATCCTACTGCGTGTCATCTTGGGTTAAAATCACTTACCATATCCCCCAGTCGACTTACGCCTTGTGAGTGAAAATAGGTAGACAGAAATTGTTCGAAAGCTCGTTGGATGATCTGTATCTGAATTTCAAAAAGGTCAATCTTGTTATACACTATCATGTTGAATCTCACTGACAACTGCGTTGTCACGTATTGGTCGAATGCTCAGTCACTTATACGTTAATTTCATGAGATGGCTGTTTCATTGGTCCAACTGGAACATTCATCGTCGAAACCGAGGAAAATCCATTTAATCGAAAAAGCATGGCTGTCTTATGTGCAGAGCCTGTGTCTGGGTATTTATTGGTTTAAGCTAGCTCTACAATGTCTGTTTTCTTCTCCCAGTTATGCACTTGTAGCAAGAGTTGTCTCCCTTGTCATGACAATCTCATCACTGCTCTCTAGACAGGAAGTAGCTGGAGTTGCTTCCCTTTGGGGTTGACAGACTCCCTGTTGGTCACTTCCGGTCAGACCCTATAAAAGGAACAGGTTAGGACGACCTTTCTCTCTCGCCTCCTGAATTCCAAAGTGGTAACACCTGCGACCTTAGCATGAGATGATTCCTTTCTCATAATCTCTTTCCACCAAGCTATATTCTTCTATTTGCCGGTTTAAAAATTTACCACGTAAATTTGCCGTTGAAAACTGCGCATTTATTCAGAATGCTTATTTGTCTGGTCGCTGGCCTCTTGACCCTTCCAGGTCAACGCATTCACAACATCAACAACAACAACACAGCTTCATCAACAACCAAAACCAGCAGAACAAGCCAGAGAATTTATTTCTGCAGCACTCTTCCTGTGAGAAATTCCCTGCGGAAGTTAGAAATTTCACGTTATACCACAGACCAGAAACCACCTGCATTCATTCTCTGGAACACATTCTTTACTGCTGTCATGTGATTGCACACATGTGAACTGTATTTTGAATATTTGAACTTTGACCTCTTCTCTTACTTTTATTACATTGTATCATAATTTGCATGCCTCTTACATGCTCGCCATCTTACTCCATGCATGCTTCATTCGATTTTTATGTTTTAAAAATCTGGCGGGGGATAATGTAGCAATAGTTGCCTCCCTTGTCATGACAATCTCATCACCGCTCTCTAGACAGGAAGTAGCCGGAGTTGCTTCCCTTTGGGGTTGACAGACTCCCTGTTGGTCACTTCCGGTCAGACCCTATAAAAGGAACAGGTTAGGACGACCTTTCTCTCTCGCCTCCTGAATTCCAAAGTGGTAACACCTGCGACCTTAGCATGAGATGATTCCTTTCTCATAATCCTTCGCCACCAAGAAGAATGCAACATGCAGCCTAAGAGCCTAAGAAGATGTTAACACCTCTAAGAGAAGATCTCTGTTCTTCTCCACAAACTTCAGCCTGGAGTTGTAATCCACGGGTAATGATTTATTTATATTAATCCCTTTGACTTCTATGAAGTAAAAACATTATCACAACACACACCGGCATTTATTGTCTTTTGTAATAATTTTATATGTACACCGATACTAATCTCCTAAATACTCTCATTTTCCTAAATATGATAATTTCAATTTACAGTTTGGTAAACTGACAGATCTAGTTTTTGACACTTCTTGCTCTGACGCCTGCATTTTTCTCTTGACGATGTTGACAGTCCACTCACACCTACACCAAATTATGTGGCAGGTCGTAATACCACACGACCCTCTCCACCGCTTTGGATATTTCCTCACCCCTGCTACTACGTTTAGTGAAAGTATTTATTTAATTTGATTATACAGATTTGTATAAAGTTGTGATCCTTGAAGTCTATACCCTAGATCAGTTTATGGACAAACTGAGGCCTGTTTGTTTGGCTTTCTGAATGGCATGCCTAATTTCAAAATTGTCTTGATTTCTTTTAGTAGTGCGGCCCACCTTATGTGGCTCACTGCTCGAAAAGATTTCTCATGCCTGCCCTACATGGCTGCCTAATTGGCGTTAATAGTTAGGCCGGTCCTTTACTTGTGGCTTATATTTCTGTCAAAAGAAAGAAAAGAATTTTATGTGATAAGGAAATTTGGAACATTTCGAGTGGTGATCAATATTTTTTTAGTCGATGTCTTGAGAGTGGAAATTGGTTAACAGAAACTACAGAAGCCCATCACATGTGTGTGTGTGTTTACGTTTGTATCTGTTCATACCCCGTAAATTAGCAGTTCAATAAAAAAAAAAACGATATTGATAAAATAAGTAGCCGACTTGAAAGAAAGAAGCACGGCAGTTGATATAATCGATAAATGAAGGTAGTGCCCCAGTATGACCGCAGTCTAGTGACTGAAACCAGTAAAATAAAAAAATAAAAATAAATGATCGTTCAAAAATAAATTACCCTTTTTATGGCATTTAAATAAAACGCGATTCCTCCCTTTATGATTTAGTTATTTTGGATTCGTTCCGTTAGTTATTTATTAAATACTAGTTTTCTTCGTTTAACAATTTGTGTCACTTTTGGTTATCCATAGTTAACTCTGTGCTGCTTTAACATATCATTTGTAATATTTACATATTTCGATAATCTTTTTTACTGGTTACCTCCGATGTCGTCCGTATCATAGGTTTGTATCAAACGTATTTTACTCTGCACACACACCAACACATGCATTCATTAACGCCGTATTAATCATAACCATTATTATTCGTAGTGTTCTTTTTATTATTTTATATGTCGCTATGTCTTTTAACACTTCATTATCTGTGGCAAGATTCCGGACAAAATCTTGGATATTTATCTATTCCATTTTCTCCAGCCACCCACGTAGAGCGGAAAGTGAGTTTCTGTTAACATACACACACATACACACATATATATATATATATATATATATATATATATATATATATATATATATATATATATATATAATATTATATTCATTGCTTGCGTAAAAAGAAAAACATTCTTACAGACGGTGAAGTTTTATTTATTTATATGAGAATGACAATAGAAAGTTGCTATCTTCATATCATCTCAGAAAAAAAAAAAAAACCTTCGTAAGAAAGTGATGCGTTTCCAACAGGAAATCGAAACCGTTGCTGTGACGAATGCTTTCTTCTGTCTCACGTAACGAGGAAGCCTCTGTGTGATCGCCCAACCTGCTAGAAATAGCAGCTGAATGTCACTGAAAGCATGTAATATCGTTTTCCATGAAAGATTCTACACATTGGATAATGTCATAAATTTACTACGCCTTGACAACATAAAATAAGAAAAGATAAAACAAAAAAAGTCGCGATGGTCACCACTGGAATGTCCTTGATGCTCATAAGTTGTGCTAAATAACAACAATTAAGGGTATGTGACGTTCGAGACGGCGAGGTTCTTGTCATTGTTGGCGACTCGTCTTGACGTCGTATCAGGTGATACCCGCGAGGATGCTTGGTTATTCCTACATCTTAGCCTAGCTATCACCAGCGGCAGTGCTGCCAGTATGTTGGCTCACCTCAAAAATTATTAGAGGGGAAACTACAGCGACCTTTATTGTGTCGTATGATTGACTATGCGTGTCTTCTCTTAGTTTTTCTTCCTTTTTTAAACACCATATAAAATAATACATAAATTGTATGCATTCTATTGAAATTATTGCTACCGTTGACAGATGCGATGGTAGTATTTCGGAGTAAATACTATACCTATTATTATAATGTGGTCTGGTAAATCTCGCTAGACTTTACCTTTTTCATTCCTCCAGGCAGTGCTGCACTTACCTATAATCTAAATAAGCTATAACTTAGGGCCATACACCCTCGGGGGCTTCATTTTTTAACGATATATATTTATTTTATCATTAGTTTTTATTCTTAAAGACTAAATTTAGTTAAAAGGAACATTTTGTAACTAATTTATTTTTGTAATCATTAATAAATAATAATCATATATAATTATTAAAAAATCTTTTACCCGAAAATTTTTTAGAGATGGGCCTCAAATTTCATATAGCTTAAGGCCTCAGCAGGTGGAAGTCTGGTCCTGCCAACAGGGTCAGTAATAATTACTAGTAATGTCACAGACATCAGCCGCAGACCAAACTATAGCTATTGATTTTTAGAGCTGTGTAAGAAGTCGTTAGTAATAGCCTATTCCATCATAAGCCCGGTTGCTATGGTTGTGTATGTTGGGGACCAATTGCTTTGCCCGCAGCAGAGGCAGATCTAGCTTTTGGGTTGGGTCTCTGGCCCTCAGCAGCCTATTAGTCAGTGTTACTTTAGATGAACAGTGAAAACACACCTGTCCCTCAGTAGCTTGTTAGTCAGTGTCACCTTAGCGGAGTAGTGAAAACACACCTCTGGCTTTCAACAGTCAACAATCTGTTAGTCTGCGTCACCTTAGCTGATATATACTATATGACTACACTTCGGTTCCCAGACTTCGTTATCCTGATACTAGATGCACTGAGGCTGAGAGGTTTATTATTAAACCAATTCTTTTAATCGCCACAACAATAAAAATAGTACCAGGACAAGTCCTGAGTAATAGGCTACTAGATAAGCCTAATTAATAAAATACTACACTTTATTATGGTATTAAGTACTTTTTCTTCTGTTAGTCAAAATCCAACGTATATATGTACGTATACTGGTTGTCTGTTCAATACAAAGCTTGACCACTCCAGTGTACATGATGGTCAGTACTGGCATGATATCTTATGTGGTTTTTTAGACGAGGCATACTTTAAAAAAAGCGTCCACATAAATTGCATATTAGTTTTGGTGCAGCTTTGACTGCCTGTGTATCTTGATGAACTTCTCTTTAGACCTCCTTGAGATTTGCATTTCTTGAGGCATATGTGGCATTGGTAAGGGTGAACTGGTTTGTATATTCTATAGTCAGTAGGGAGTACCCTAGTGTGCTTTTATGTGAAAGTTAGGACTGACAGACAGATTCTGCCATAAACTGTACAAGTAGAGAAAGTTCCATTAATTTCATGTTCTCTTACTGGGTTTTTTCCCTTCTTATATTCCTTTTAATATTTACTTGCATTAGCCTGTTTTGCTCAAAGGTTTTCACACTATCCGATATTTTTGAACGCCAGGTAGAACGATCCACAACGAAACTTTCCTGGTTTCTGGGGTCAATTCCTACATTCTTTAAGTTCTTCAATGCATCCTTGAACCTTTTCTTTGGCTTACTCAGTTTTCTTTTCCCCCGAACAAGTTATGTGGACAATATGTCCAGACCAATGCAATTGGTTTTTCAAAATTATTTCCTCGGCGGAACAGAACATTAGAGTCAGGAGTGTGTGTGTTTGTGTGTGTGTGTTTGTGTTTGTGTGTGGTCGCTGCATGACAGAATGGTAAAGAAGTTTGCTTCGCAGTCGTAAGGTACCGGATTCGATCTCGCTGCATGACATCTTGGGCCAGTGTCATTTACCATAGCCTCAGGCTCACCCAAACCATGTGTGTCAAATTAGCTTGTCAGAAACGTTTTGGAAAGCTCATCGGATGGATTTTAACTGTAATTCAAAGGGCAAGCAGTTTCACACTTAATATGTCACAGTTAATCTCCCTGAGAATCGCGTTAGGCGTACACATTTCTATGGAATACTTAGGCTCTTTTACACGTTAATAATACGAGCAGGCTGTTCCACTGATCGAACAAATGTAACAGTCGTCGTCGAAACAGACGGAGCTCCATCCAATTCCATTCCCTGTGTTGAAATGAAACGAAACGATTGTTGTTATCCAGTTGTCTCCCTTGTTGCTGTGATGGTTTGTTTTTTCTTTCTTTCTTGTTATTGAATGCCGACTCTAACAAGTGTAGAAATATCTTGCAATACAACAGAAAGGTTTTCAATGTAAGTAGACTAAAAGTCACAAGCAAATCTGCTAGATCCAATGTTTTTTCGTTTATTTATTTATGCATTTATATATTGCTTGAAATTTGGGGAACCAGCTCTCGAGATATCGTGTGATGAAGCTTAGTTATTAATTGTAAGGGCAGTAGTCGTAGTTGCGATGATAATTATATATAGATTTATGTGTAACCAGGTTGTAGTTGTACGATAAAAAAAATTTGATAATGTTTGATAATAGAATGAAGGTATAACAAACAGTAAGACGCCTGATTCAGAAAAAAAGAAAATATTACGGCACTACGAAATACAACATTCCAGACCCAGTTTTAAATCAAATGGAACTCCATCGGTTTTCGACGAGGAGTATTCCTGTTGATCGATCAACGGAACTGTCTGTCTACTCATTGGATTATAGTTTTTATGTGGTTGAGTATACCACAGACACTTGTATCTTTAACATAATACAAAGGACGGTCAACGTAAAGCTGTTTGAATAACAGACGAGCTTTCCATAACATTTCCGTCTACTTTATTTCATTCACAGCAGTTTGATCCAAAGCTATGGTGATACATGCCATACACTGGAATATAATCTCGGACCTTATGGTTGCCAAGTGAACTATTTAACTACTTGACCATCGATGTACATATATGTGTGGTTTGGTATATGATAGAGTAATTTTGTGGGTATCGATGGTGACTAGTGGATAAGCTGTGGATTTAGACTGGATGGACAATGTTTTAATGTTGATTGAATAGACAAACATATGTAGATGTTGACTGAGTATAGATGATGACACCGTGTTGATGTTATTTGGGTATATAAACACGGTGTGTAGATGTTGACTGGGTATATAGACAGTGTGTTTTGTGTTGAAACACAGCGTGTAAGTGTTGACACAGTGTATCGATATTTATTGGGTATATATAGATATAATGTTGATGTTGACTGGGTATATAGACACCGTGTAGAAGTTGACTGGATATATAAACACAGTGCGTAGATGTTGACTGTATATATAGTGTGTAGATGACTGGATATATAAACACAGTGCGTAGATGTTGATTGTATATATAGTGTGTAGATGACTGGATATATTGACTGAACAGATAGACACAGTATGTAGATGTCTAGATATATAAACTCAGTGTGTTGTTATAGACACTGTATTGATGTTGATTGTATTGACAGGCAGACAATGTTTAGAAAGTGACTGTATAGATAGACACAGTGTATAGCTGTTGACTGGATAGATAGAAAGTGTGTGGTTATTGAATAGAAAGACAGACTCAGTGCATACCCGTGTTTACAGTGTAGATGTCAAATGAATAGATAGGCTATTTAGTTGTGTCAATTGACATGTAGAGTAACTATTGACTTGAAAATCCAGTGTAGCGGCTATGTATTCATTTAGGAATACAGACACCTGATGCTGATTGATATTTACTGTAGATACCATCACCACCACCATCACCATCACCATCACCATCACCACCACCACCATCTGTCTATTTTCAAGCTGGTTTGGGTTGGATAGGTTGTTATAGTCCAAGTAAGTTCTTATTTGGAGTAAATGCCCTCCTAGATAAGTCAGGAGACCACATCTTGCCCCTGCCTTTCATTTTTAGCATGGTTTCTGCAACTGGATACATTTCCTAACAATAACCATTTTACTGAGTGAACTGGGTGCATTTTATGGTGTAAACAGCACTACCACTTTACAGAGTGTACTGGGTGCATTTTATAGTGTCAACAACACTACCAATTTACAGCGTGTACTGGATGCATTTTATGGTATTAACAGCAGTAGAAAGCCTATCAAGTACTTGGTATGATTGGAGAGTCTTCTCTATGTTGTTTGCAGGGCATAGAGGACTGTATAGAGTATACTGAATACATTTTATCATGACACCAACACTTGAGGTGTTGTGTTGTCCACTTCTTTGACTTCTGTAATTTCTCATCTTTCAAGAATAGAAGGCGAGTGATGACTAAGAGAGGGAAAGAGATGAGAATATGACGAAGAAAACAAAATTATAGGATTGTAAGGGAGAGAGTAATGGAGGAAAAAGAGAGAGAGAGACTGGGTTGTTGGCAGTTGGTGGGAGGTTGAATAGATAAATAGACAAATGGTATCATGGTTTTTGTCATTTATTTTCAGGAATAATCGTTTCCATGGTGACAGACAGTCTCCAGAGTTTGGTGCATTGTTTGCCAGGCAACAGCAATCATGTGGGAAAAGTTGCACTATGGTGTTTTCCAGCATTTCCATGGAGTCAGTGTTGGTTAACACCAATTCCATACTGACAGAACCACTTAGCAAAATTCAGATTTGTGCCTCTTCAGGTTTATTGCTTTATGTGCATGGTCACAGATTTGTTACAATCTGCATGACATTGTTACGATGTGCATATTTTCACTTCAGCTGCAGCAACAACAACAAATATATGCATGCACTCAATTCTTAAGTGCGTATAAACTTGGAAATTTTAACATAGTTTTGGCGTCAATATCAGCTTCAAGAAATGGAAAAAATATTAAATAAGTATGTATACTTTATATAAAGTACGTTACCTTAGAGTTTTCATGATACACTGAGTCTATGGACGATGCAGCACTTCTGAACTGATGCAAGTTTTGGTAGGAGCATTTTTGTGCACATGTTCATTTCTTTTGTATGTTGGTTGCACAGTATATATGCAATTGTACACAGAAGGGACAGGCTGTTGCTCAGCTATTTTCCTCACAGTGATGGGAATTCTCAACAAATATTTTGAAACAAGTTGATTTTTTTAAAATCAGTGCTGCTTCATTCATTTCTGAAAATTTGTTCCTTTTGAAAAATTTATATATATATATATATATATAAAGAAAGGTCAGTAAGACAAAACAATACAAGAGAACAATACAACAATGGTATATTAGTTGCAAAATAGTCTTAACGTTTCAGGCACTAGTCCTTCATTGAAAGATAAAAACAGAAGGAATGTTTGGGGGAGAGAAGAAAAAGGAAAATATAGGAGAGTAAAAAAGAAGAGAGGAGGAATATATATATATATATATATATATATATACACACACACACAAAAATATATATATTTATATATACATTTATACATATAT
This sequence comes from Eledone cirrhosa, assembly GCA_964016885.1. NCBI lineage: Eukaryota > Metazoa > Mollusca > Cephalopoda > Octopoda > Eledonidae > Eledone > Eledone cirrhosa. The sequence continues at coordinate 324,825,526 of OZ024741.1, read as the reverse complement.
AAAATATATATAGATAGATATAAATATAGATAGTTCTATTATCGTGAAAAAAAAATAGCCTGCCATCATGCAAGCAAATGGTGCCAGACAGTCCAGATGTGAAATATGCAAGAAGGAATTCTCTCAGAAGATCTATCTGAGAGTCCATATGAAAACTCATACTGGAGCAAAACCCTACCAATGTGAGATCTGTGGCAAGGAGTATGCTAAAAATGCCCATCTTAAAAGACATGTTGAGACTCATGCGACTCGGAAAGTTCATCACTGTGAGGAATGTGGCAAGAACTTTACGGTGCAGGCTCAGTTTGATATGCACATGAGGAGACACAATGGGGAGAAGCCGTTTTGCTGCAAGATGTGCACAAAAGATTTTGCAACAAATTATCACCTGAAACGACACATTGCAATACACTTGGGGCTGAAACCTTACCATTGTGATATTTGTGGTAAAGACTTCACAACGAAGCCCCAGCTTGTCACACACATCAGGACACATACCGGAGACAAACCTTTCGGCTGTGAAAAATGTGATAAAAAATTTTATAATAAATCTCATTTAACGAGACACATCAAGACTCATTTGGGTGTGAAGCCTTTTCCTTGTGGAGTGTGTGGAAAGAGTTTTTCTATTAAATCTTTGTTGGAAATGCATTGTAGAACACATTCAGGAGTGAAACCTTTTCATTGTGATATCTGTGGGAAAGACTTTTCTCATAAATCCAGCTTAGAAGTCCATAACAAATCACACACTGGTGATAAACCTTTTACCTGTGACATTTGTGGTAAAGGGTTTGCTTCCAAGAGCTTCTTAAGGAAGCATGTGAGAAGACACACAGCCGTGAAACAGTTCCACTGTGAAGTCTGTGGGAAAGATTTTCTGCAGAAAAATAATTTGGAAATACATATGAGGAGACATACAGGTGAGAAACCTTTTGTTTGTGATATATGTGGCAAAGAATTTGCTCAGAATTTCCAACTGAAAGGTCACATGAGAATACACAGTGGTGAGAAACCATTTAGCTGTCAAATATGTGACAAGGAATTTGTCCAAAACTTCCACTTACAAGGACACATGAGAATGCATTTAAGAGAGAAGAATTTGCAATGCAAAGTCTGTGAGAAAACCTTTTCTGAAAATTTCCACTTAAAAAGACATATTAGAACACACACTGGAGAAAAGCCCTACCTCTGTGAGTTGTGTGGGAAGGGGTTTTCTGACAACTATCACCTGAAACGACACATACGAATACACACAGGAGAGAAACCTTACCAGTGTGACATTTGTGAGAAGCAGTATTCAGAGAAAAGCCTGTTAAAGAAACACGTCAAAACACACACGATGGAAAACATTCTCCATTGTCAGATCTGCAGCCAGGATTTTTATGATTACTTTCATCTAAAGATTCATCTTGAATCACACATTGTTTAAATGTTCACTTTTATTTGGTTTTAAAGAAAAGACTTTAACAATTTATATCTGGGATCACGACTAAGGATCATTTATAACTAGGCAACTGTTATTATTGTTGGTTTATTTAAAGGCCGAACCACTTGCTTGAGCAGGGTTTCTTCTCTGAAGACCTTCTGCTGTTCAGCTCTCCTGAGAGTTTCTTACCATTTTATCATTCCTTTGAAGGAGCTGGGGACAACAAAGACTTTATGTAAAATTACTTGAGTACAGACCGGAAGCTTTGAACGAGCTGAGGACAGCAAAGACATAATATATTACACTACTATGGCCTGAAGGCTTTGAAGGAGTCAGATAGAGAAGAAAAAAAACAACAGTTTATGTTACATTAGTACAAACAGGAGACTTTCAAGGAGCCAGGCTCAACAAAAACATTATGTTATATTATACTACATTAGTACAGACTGGAGACTTTGGAGGAGTTAGACAGCAAAAACCTTATACTACTTATCCTTATCTTATCAATCGCTCTTAGACAAGGCAGCAAGCTCAACTTCATGCCAACAGTCTCTATTTCCCATCAAGGTTTGTTGGTCATCTTTGTCAATTCCAGTGTCTCTTGCTATGGTACCCTGGTATCTGAGTTTTCTGGTAGAGGATATCTCCCACAACAAGAGGTCTGAAACCATCTCATATTTTGTGTGGAAGCAGTGACCAGCAAACCATGTACAATGTTCAACGTTATACCACACCACTATGGCCTGGAGGCTTTACAGGAGCCAGAGACAGAAAGAAATCTTATGTTACATTAATTCAGATTGGAGGCTTTGAAGGAGCCAGGCACAACAATGTCATTATGTTATATTACACTATATCACATTTCTACATTAGTACAGATTGGAGGCTTGACTGTATCTAGTTTAGTACCCCACTCATCAAATCCCTGCTACCATAAATATATACGAGTGATATGCCAGGGGGTTGGTTTTGGGGGATTAATTCAATCAACCATACACCTCCTCTTCATGATAAATGAAAGAAAGCAAAATGATTCTTGAAGACCTTGCCCAATGAAACTTCTGTTTGTGGATCTGTGGTGGGGTATTAACTGTTTTGTTGTATCTAACATTTCAAGGTTCAAATCATGCCAGAATCAGGGTCGTATCTTTATATTTTACTTTTCATACTCTTAAAAGGCATGTGGACTTAGGTCATGGCTTCAGTTCCTGGACCAGGTGGTGTGTTGTGTTTTTTTTTAGCAAAGTACTGTGTTTACTGTTGTTTTTCATGACAGGACTGCGGCTCCAGTCATTAAAACACCCAAGGAATATCATATGTGATGCAACCTCACAGGAGACCAGTTAAACTTGCATAGGTGTGAGCTGGCTGTAAATTTCATTTTCATTTTCATCCTTATAAAAATTGGGCTTTGTTAATCTTCTACTGAGTCAAAAATAGATAAAATATTTTGTTTTTATATCTATGTTAGAATAGGTACACTGTATCCCTATATGTCGTAAAAGGTGATAAAAAGGGTTGGCATCAGGAAGAGCATCTGGTTGTCAAAAAATTGTCTCAAAAAGAACCCCATGATGAATATGAAAACTGTCAAGGGGCCTGCAAAGCCAACTGCTTTAGCAGTGGGGGAATGTCATTAAAATGCTCACTGTATGTTTTTCCAGTTGCATTTGCTGTTCATAGATAACCCAGTTGATAGATGTACTGGACAACCAACCAAGAGATCAGCTGTTTGAGTCCTGGCTCTAGCACTTGTTTGTGTCTGTAGGTCAGACACATAACTCTCAAGTAGATTAGTTCATCTAGATGTAAATAGGATTAAGAATAACTCTACCACTGTAAATAACAACAGCATTATAAATCATCGTCATCATAATTGTTTAACATCCATTTTCCCTGCTAGCAAAGGTTAGATGTGTTGTCACAGATCAGTCAGTATTGAAGCAGAGACTCTGACCTCCAGGAGCGCAGGGGGTGGCACACATCCCACTTACATACGTTCCCATAATCGATTGTTCCAACAGGTCATGGGCCCAACATATGATCCTCTGCTTTACTGAATTCACTTCATCATGGCCCCAACACTAGGGAAATTGTCACATCTTTGACACAACTAAAGAATCCTCCTGACCCTTTGTTTGACAGGTTTTCTATGGTTGGATGCCTTTCCTATCACCAATTACTTTACAAAGTGTCCTGAATGAGCTTATCATGTAAATCACCCCCCCAAAAATTCAGAAATGGTTTTGTAAGCTCACTGTACTAAGTTTGGTTCTTCCTCTGGGTATAGAATAGTGTTTTTTCTATGCTAGGTCTTGAAGGGTCTGTACCTATGACCATTGCAAACCCTCCAAGACTCGTAAGATTAATGTTGTTGATGCTACATATCTTGGTGATGTGTAGGGTCTGCCTTGCTATAGATATTAAGGGGTAGCTCCTAGTACTTAAACCAGAGCATTAATGCTGTTGATGCTGCATAGCTTTGTGATGTGAGAGGTCTGTTTTGCTGTAGATACCAAGGGTAGCTGCTAGTATTTAAACCAAAGGATTAATGCTGTTGATACTACATAGCTTGGTCATGAGTAGAGTCTGCCTTGTAGATATCAGGTGTAGCTCCAAGTATTTAACCCAGAACATTGATCCTGCATAACTTAGTGATGTGTAGGATCTAACTTGCTGTAAATATCAGTGTTAGTTCCTAGTATTTAAACCAGAACATTAATGGTGTTGATACTACATAGCTTGGTGATGTGTAGGATCTGCTTTGCTGTAGATACCAGGAGTAGCTTCTAGTATTTAAACCAAAGCATTCAATTTTAAAATCCAAACCATATAATTAAAGTAAGGTACATATAGAATATGAAGGTCTGTGACTTACTGGTTAAGGGCTAGAGTGTTGAACTTATAATCATAAATTCATGTTTGATTCCCAAACCAAAGCACTTCATCTCACATAATGCCAGTCCAAACAGCTAGGGAAAATGAATTAGATTAGTTTAGAAAGGCAAAGTTGACCACAGCGGGATTTGAACAAAATGCAAAAAAAAAAAGAAAAAAAAAACAAATATTGTAATTAATTCTATCTGATGCTGTAATGGTTCTGTCAGTTAAATATCTTGAGTTTAGGTTAAGAGACCTTATGAAGATCTTAGGAAAATTAGTGGTTAGTGTGTTCAACTCAAGATTATAAGGTAATAGGTTCTGTTCCTGGATTGGGTAGTATGATATGTTCTTGAGCAAGGTACTTCATTTCACATTGATTTTCATGATAGGAATATGGGTTCCTATCATTAAAATACCCCCCAAAATGTCCTATGTGATGTAACTTATCTAGGTGTGAGGTGTAACAACACTAGGGCCTCTATCAATACCCCCCCCCCCAAAAAAAAAAAAACTCCTATAGTTGCAACCGCATAGAAGGCCAGCAAAATCTATTGAGATATGAGCTATAATAACACTGGGACTCCTATCATTAATACACCTCAAAAAATCTCCTATGAGATGCAACGTTAGAGGGGACCAGCCAAACCTATAGAGATATGAGCTGTAATAACAACACCATTGCCTCAATCATTAAAACACCTGAAAAACTTATGAAATGCAACCTCATTGGAGGCCAGCTAACTCTATAGAGGTATAGGATGTAAATTTCATTTCATTTCATCACTATGGCACAAATAAGACCAATAATCAGATGTACCTAGCTCATAAATATACCTAGCTCACAGATGTACCTAGTTCACAGTTATACCTAGCCATTGAAAAATAAGAAAGATACCATAGATTAATTCTTGTGAACATATCTCAAACATTGCTTTTTTTTTAGTATCTTTCTTAAGACCTCCTGGTGGAGTTGCAAGAGTGTGGTAGTAACATACATGTCTTGGTCATATTTATTAAAAACCTGACAGAGCTCATCCCCTCTCCAGGTCTGAATACAGCCAATTTCTTCCAGAGAAGGAGAGAAAGGAAGAGATATAGAGGATGAATCTGGATTGGTACTTTTTTTTTATTGATCTTGAACGGATGAAAGGCAAAGTTGATCTTGAGTTTTTAATTCAGAGTGCAGAGAATACCACAATCCATTCTATCTAACATTCTAACAACTCTACCAATTCCCTGCCTGTTTTTATATTTTAATCATGATACAATAGCTTTATGTCTTTATTCCACCTATTACATTTATAACTGGTCACGTGATCACTTGTGTTTCCATAGAAACCATATTACACTTATGACTGGTCATGTGATCATTTTTGTTTCCACAGAAACCATATTACACTTATGACTGGTCATGTGATACCTCTGTTCCCATAGAAACTATTTTGTTTGACTGATCACATGACAGCTTTTTTTTCCATAGAAACCATCTTACATTTATGACTGTTCTCATAGAAACCATCTTACATTTATGACTGTTCTCATAGAAACCATCGTACATTTATGACTGTTCTCATAGAAACCATCTTACATTTATGACTGTTCTCATAGAAACCATCTTACATTTATGACTGTTCTCATAGAAACCATCGTACTTTTATGACTCTGTTCCCATAGAAACCATCTTACATTTATGACTGTTCTCATAGAAACCATCTTACATTTATGACTCTGTTCCCATAGAAACCATCTTACATTTATGACTGTTCTCATAGAAACCATCTTACATTTATGACTGTTCCCATAGAAACCATCTTACATTTATGACTCTGTTCCTATAGAAACCATCTTACATTTATGACTCTGTTCCCATAGAAACTGTCTTACATTTATAACTGGTCACATGACAGCTTTGTTCCCTTGGAAACCATTTTACATTTATAACTAGTCACTTGATTTGTTTCCATGGAAATCATTGATAAAAAAAAAAGTAAGATGATATATTGCAAGGGGAGCGAGTGAGTGTGCACCACAGGAATATATTATATCATGTGATATCCCATATATTACATTACAATAATATCATGATATTCAGTATGTTATTTTATGATCATATGATATGACAATATGAGATATCCATTATATTATAATATGATAATTTGTGCTATCCATTATATTATAATATAATAATTTGTGATATCCATTATATGATAATATGTGATATTCCATATACAGTGGAAGCTCGGTTCACGAAGTTAATTCATCCCTGAAGGATGTTCGTCACTTGAAATGTTCATTAACTGAAACTATTTTTACCATACAAAA
>OZ024741.1:324796395-324816395 GCA_964016885.1 Eledone cirrhosa | reverse complement strand
TATATATAACCCAGAAACTACAAAGTCTAGGATAATGTGACTGAGCAGGCTTAATGTTGAGCAATGTAAGATTTATTCCTCAAACATTTTCAACATTACAACACTAATTCATAATCATCATCATCACCGTTTTACGTTAGCATGGGTTAGACGGGTTCACAATATATATTTTAATGTGACACCATTGGGAACAGGCTATGATATCAAATATTTTGAATCACCCTGTATATATGACTGGCTTGCTTTAATGTCAGGTTGTGAAGTATTGTCTCAGCCAAGCAGAGATATGGTATATGACTAGGACCATAAATATGTGAGCTGCTTTATCAGGGCTAACCCTGAGTTATACAACAACTAGGGCACACAAAAATAGACTGGGCAACGGAGATCGAGGAAGATATCAAGACTGTCACATTGCAACCCACAAAAATGTCGATAGTTTCTTTGTTTTTGTCGAACTGCTATATACAAACGTAAACAGACACACACAATATATATATAAATTCTGCAGTTCTCATTTACTAAATTTCACTCACAAAGCACTGGACAATCCAAAGCTATAGTAAAAGACACTTGCCTAAGGTGCCGCGCAGTAGGATTGAACCCAGAACTGTGTGGTTGCCGAGCAAACTCCTTAACCACACAGCCATATCAGGAAACGTTTTGTATAGAGATATAGTAATTTAAATCGAAAGAAATACAATTGACCAGAAAAATGAAAGTGGGATTTGAACTGAGAACAAGAAGGGACTTAACTGGAAAGCTTCAAATAATTAGGGTGAGTATTTAAACTCAAAATCCTAAACAGTCGTGACAAGCAAGACATTTTTTCCAGTGTACTATCAAGTTTTCCGCTCAACCACCTCTTGACAATAAATATCATCGGGAAGCTTAGAGAGAACTTCATAGTGCACGGGAGGTAACTCTGAGAACTGCTTCTTGAAAATGATTTTGATTTAGGCACAAAGCCAACAATTTTAGAGGAGATTATGGTTAAGTGGATTGGCAGAATCGGTAGTGTCGGCTGAAATATTTTGTTTGGTATTTAGTAATGTCTTTGTTACGTTCTGAATTCAAATCCCGGCGAAGTCCAACAAGATGCTTTGAAGTATCTGATATGGCTCAGTACATCCTGAGTTTAAATCCCGCCTCCTTCTGCCAACAGTTGCGCCTGACGGATAATAGTTGTAATGAAAAGACCAATGGAAACATTATTTCCTTGGTCGGATCTGATGATTAGCTTCTTTCTCTTCCATTGCATCTCTCTTGTAACCCAGGATTTAAAATAATAAGGAACACTCACAAACTTTTCACCGGAAAAACACATCTCTTCTACAGCAGCTTCTGCTATGAAATGTATAAATCTTGTTTGACGGATCTCTCGTCTTTTGAATTATTATTAAACTCTGCGTTAAATAACTCTACCCTAAATTGAAGAAGAGCAACAAAATATTCACGGTAAATCTTTTTTTAATTTCTACTGTTATATATTATAAATTAATATATTTTAATTGCATGTTATGTTATATACTGTATTAAAAGTTAACATTATAAACTCACTCCAACACGAAATGAAAAACAAACCAACAAAAAGGTGCCTAGTTCGTTTTAAAAAAAATCAGTTTACCGTTTGTTATATAGGATTATTAGCAATAAGACGAAAGTTAAATAAAAAGTGCTATTTCTGTTTAAGTTGACAATTGCCGTACATAATAAAATGTAAACAAAGGGCACCTGATTGATCTGTGTGTGTGTGTATATATATATATATATATATATATATATATATATATATACACACACACACACACAGATCAATCAGGTACCTTTTGATTATATATAAATAATTACAACAGTGACATAAACAGGTACTCAAGTTTCGTTGGGTTCTGGGCCCCAACTCATTCAGCCTGTCATGTTTTTTTTCCTCATGACAGGCTGAATGAGTTGGGGCCCAGAACCCAACGAAACTTGAGTACATGCTTATGTCGGTGTTGGAATTATTTATACTAAACCTATGGACTGAGTGTTCTTACCCTTGGATATTTCCACCTAACTTTTACTACAGTGTGTGTGTGTATATATATATATATATATATATGTGTGTGCTAAAAAGTAGAAACAATTATTATTATTATTGGCAGTATCGGTAGAGGATCGGACGCCATGCTTTGACGCATAGAGTTACGGCCCTTTCCAATCTGAGTTCAAATCCCGCCGAGGTTAACTTTGCCTTTCATCCTTACGGGGTTGATAAAATAAAGTACCAGTAATACACTGATACTTGCTGTCCTTGTGCCAAAAGTAGAAACTATTATTATTATTATTATCCTTATGGGGTCGATAAAATAAAGCACAGTAATTGCTGGCCTTGTGCCAAATGTAGGAACATTTTTATTATGGTATTTAATTTCCTAACGTAAACAAACCAACAGACACTGGGTTTTACTCCAGAAAACCAATTGTTAACTATAACATTGTTCCACATTTCTAATTGTTATACAATGAGACACTTATACACAGTACTTAACTGATTAAATCTACTAAATAGGTTCTTATGTTACATGAACCAATTATTATTAAAAACAAACATCTTGTTTATAACTATTATCATTTTGTCACTTTTCATGTCAAACCGTCCGAAACCACTCCTGGTTCTATCATATAAGACTGCTTATTTTAAAGTTTATATATATATATATATATATATATATATATAAGGATCACAAATTAGACTTTAGGACAAATCTCCCCCGTTAGGAGACCTAGGTAGGGCCAGTAAGAATATCATAGATAGGATCCTACCGGTACTTAGGACTAAAACTAGGCTTAGCTTATGGACCTCCACCAAGGAGGTAATAGACTGGTTCTCGCTATTAGATAGCAAACATCAAGTAAATTTCATTCAATTGGACATAGTGAATTACTACGCGTCCGTATCACCAGTAATCGTGAACAAGGCCCTCATGAGCGCCATGGCTAAGTCCAACCTCACTAGAGAAGAAGTTAACATCATAATACCAGCGAGAAAGACGTTAATTAGCTTCGACAATAAACTTTGGGCAAGGAGGGACAGACCCGATAGTTTCGATATTACTATGGGGTCGAGTGACTCTGCGCAGGTGACGGACCTGGTGGGAATATATCTTCTCCAAAGGCTAGCGGAGGAAATCCCAGGGATCTGCGGAAGAATATATAGAGACGACGCACTATTTAGCTTCCTCTCCCTAAACCTCAACCAGCTGGAGCGTATGAGGAAGCGCATATCGCATTTTTTTTTTAACAGCACGGCTTATCCGTGATGATAGATCCTAGCACTAAGACGGTGAATTTCCTAGATGTAACACCGGCCTTACCACAAGCCAAACGAGAACCTACAGTACGTAAACAGGCACTCGAACCACCCCAAGTCCGTAATAGACGCCATAGTAAGAAGGGTATCCAAACGCGTATCCACCCTGTCGGCCAACGCAGACGTGTTCAACCAGCACGCCGACTATTATAATGAGGCACTACGCAGGGCCAGTTACACAGAAGCCACAGTGTACACCCCAGACAGGGAAAGGCCCAGCGGTGATGAACGCGCATATGAGGATAGCAGTAGGACTTCTATAGGTAGGCAGAATAACCCGGAACAAGCATCTAAGAATAGGGCTAGCAGTATAGATTACACTAGGAGCGCTAGATTGACACTAAGACAGACACAGGTACGCGCGGACGGTAGACCACATAGTATACACAGACACAATGCGCAACGCGGAAACTGGAACTAGTGACAGAGTAAAGGCAGATCTGGACCTGGAACCAGATAGAGGGAACACCCGGATCAATAGCAATGAAATGACCCCGACAACAGTACCAGATAGCATTAGCGGGACCACCAGTAGACCCGACAATATAGAACACAATATGTCACTAAGCGGACAGCGTAATCCGGACGCACATGGTAGATATATAGATAACGGTAACATAGGGGATGAAATAACGGGTAGACACAACCCAGGAGGTGCATCTGACCCCACCACACATTACTACTACTACTACTACTACTACTACTACTACTACTACTACTACTACTACTACTACTCCTGACAGACGACGGTATAGGACTAGGTCTAAGACAGAACAACACCCGCAGAATCGGAGGAACGCCGAACAGGGTCAGGACCCAGCGTAATCACACAAGTTCTTTTAAGGACCGGGAAGCAAGAGACACACCACTAGGCTGGCGGACCTAATATGGGACTTGAAGGACACCGGCACCCATGTACAACCCAATGTGTTTTTTTATACGCTTTCCTTATATATTCATATGCTTATATATTATATATGTATGTATTTGTTTATATTCTGTATGCATTCTTTGTATGTTCTGTCTATACCCTTTACATTATTCCCATGAGCTCAACATATGTAATTCTGCTTGAGATTTCTATAAGTGGATTATTCCACGTTAGTACCATAATGCCAACTCTGTCAACATGTACACCAAAGTATGTCTGAACGTACCGATATACCGGCATATGAGATGCTGCATGCACTAAATATCGTACCCCCATGCGCACTTTCTCCCTACCTTACACCTATTTCCTCACGTAACATCTCGATGTACAGCACCATGTACTCCCTGCATACCCCCTCCAGATACTTTTTATACAGTTTATAGTCATTATTTTTTATTACTTTTATATATTTTTAATATATTTTTGCATATTTTATAAGTTTATTTTTTACACTTTTATATTTTTATACTTTTATATTTTTACACTTTTATATTTTTATACTTTTATACACAGTTCATTCAGATATATGAGCGTACGTATGTGCATGTACGTCCGCCTATGAGCGCGCGGGGGGGTGGGGTATGTATACATATACGCTTGTGTGCGTGGGTGTATATATGTCCAGGTGGACGTATATGTGTGTGCATGTGCTGGTAAAAGTACGCGCACGTATGCGTATATGTGTGTGTGTGTATATATATATATATGTGTGTGTGGATGGGTATGTGTATATGTGTGCACACATAAATATGTGTGTGTAGACATGTGTGCGCATGTGTGGGTGTATGTGTGTATGAACATATACGTGTGTATGCATATATATATGTGTGTGTATGCATATGGCGTATATAGGTATCTGTGTGCACGTGTGTATATGTATGTGGATATAGATATATATATGTGTGAATGTGTGTGCGTGAAAATGTAGGCCCATTTGAGTGCATATGTAAGCACGGGTGCGTATACATGGGGCGCATATGTGTATGTGTGTATATATATATATGTATGTGTGTATATATATATGTGTATATATATATGTACGTGTGAGTGTATATTTATATATATGTATGTGTGTGTATATATATATATATGTGTATATATATATACGTGTGAGTGTATATATATGTATGTGTGTATATATATATATATGTGTGTGTGTATGTATGTACACATGGGTAGGACGAAAATATATACGTGTGCGTGCGTGTGTGTGTGTATGTACACGTGTGTGTATATATATGTATACATATATATATATGTGTGTATACATGTGTGTGTGTGTGTGCATATGTGTGTAGGTGTATATGTATATGTGTGTGTGTAGGTAGGTGGATGTATGTAACTACAAATATGTGTGTCTGTGTGTATGCGTACGCATATGTGCATGTGTGGGTATATATGCTTCTCTGTGCGTGCATGTACATGTGTGTGACTGTGTACGTGTGGGTGTATATGTAGATAAGTGTATATGAATGTGTAGGTACATGCGAGAACGCAAGCACGCAGGCTCTATCTGTGTGTGTCAGTCCGCGCGTGTGTGTGTGTGTGTTTGTACGGGAGTGTGTGTAAGTACACATAGCAGTAATTTTGAGGATGGGACGAAGATGAGTGACATCTCACGACTAGATGGTCAGAGGGCAGATATCAGTGGCCAGAACTGTGATGACGTCACAAACCAGTGACCAACCCAGAGGACGCGCGGACAGGATGAAGACAGACGATATATACTCGGCAGATCGGAACACTTTAGAAAGAGAACCTGCTTTGTAACCAACAGACGTATCTGAGGAACTTGCGAATCCAGAGTCAGGTCGATCCACCAACAGATCGCACCTCGAGCTGTTCGCCGGAGAAACATTTGCAATCTAATATATATTTGTGAAATGGGCGGTGGTTGAAATTCAAATGTGCACGGTTAAATGGTAGTAGACGTGGTCGGACTGACATGAAAATTTACACACCTATGTAAAAAGTGCCAAGGAAGCAAATAGACGAGGTTTCAAATCTCTAACTTGAAAAATGTGGTCCCTGGGGCCCCCAAACTATCGCGTTCGGTGAGTTATTTCCTCCTGTTCTAATACTTTTGTCTTATTTACAATTTCATACACATTTTTAAACTCATCAACGTTCTTTCGCTGTTAACATACAGTACCAATAATTTGAAAAATATTATTGAAAGAAGCAGTTTCAGGAAAAAGTGTAAACTATCATACAAACCTTCATAATATGCATTTTTAAACTTGCATATCATCGACATTGCTATTTCGCTGTTAATAAACTATCATTCTTCTACATTTAACGATCATATAGTACCGTTTTATGAAATCGATTCTGCAGTACGGTCACTGTTTTCTATCAAAAGAAATAAAACCCTTGGCGATACTTGGTTTTAGTGTCCTAAATTATCATCATCGACATTCAATTATTAGCTCCACTCACTACACGATACGTCACGAAGGTAAACGTTTCGAAAAAATTTTAAACTGTATATCGCAACAATATATTGTGTAAAGAAATTTTTTTTCTGTTGTTAAAAACTGTAAATCTGTTAAAAAAAATATTGTATTTCGCAGCAATTTTTTTTCTGTTAAATACTGTAAATAAATATTCATATAAAAATGAAGCATAGTTTTTCTGTGAAAAACTGTAAATAAATATTTATTTTGTTCAAAAAATGAATCAAAAATCTAATTTTCTTTGTTAATATTTTAATAAACATAAAATTTTTAGAATTAATATTTTAATAAATATTTATTCTAAAAATTTAATGTTTTTTCGTGTAAAAATGAAGCATGTAAGAAAATGAACATGTAAAAATCAAGCACCAGCAGCAGCTGATGACGTGTCGTGACGTACCGTGTAGTGGGTGGAGCTAATAATTGAATGTCAATGATGATAATTTAGGACACTAAAACCAAGTATCGCCCCCTTGGCGAAATTGTGAAGAAGGGACGCGTGTTTTTATTTTAATTCTAATACATGTTAACCACCACTAACAGTAAGTAGTATTTTTCAAATTGCATATCATCGACATTGCTATTTCGCTGTTAATAAACAACGCTTTTCACGTCGCTCCACTTCTCATTGTACGCCGTCCAGCCCCAAGTGCATATTTTTTTTTTTTTTTCCTGAAACTGCTTCTTTGTAATAAACTTTCAATAATATTTTTCAAATTATTAACTTAATAAAAAGTGGCCCCGGGTGCAACCGGGCTCAGCTGCTAGTCTACTATATAAATTAGAAGTGGTCGGACGTTGTATATTTAAGTAAGTAGGTGTAGTCGGATAAACGTCGAAACGGCTTGGTGGAATGCAGCGAAAATTTACAGTTATGCAGAATGACCCGAAGAGGCGTTGGGTCGACTTTTAGGGTACAAGCTTCCATGGTTACGGAGAAAATCGATGAAACAGGAATTTCCCATTCAAATTGAACTGAGAGTAATCTGTGAACGCAGAAGTCAATATTTCGAGAAACGTTCCAACCGAACGAAAACAGGAAGGCGATATTTTGGTTCGTGAAGACGTTCCCTGGCAATGAACGGGAACAAAAGCGAGGATAATACGTCGTTATGTGGAACGAGAAGAACAATTTCATGCAAAGACAAGACCAAGTTTATGGTATAAATGGAGTCGTTAGACTAATATTCTATTTAACATAACAGAATGATTTCCAGCCCCGTAGTTTAAGAATGATGTAAATAAAATTGAAAACGAAAATGACAGGTTATTAAAATAGTAAAAGTAAATAGTGAAGATTTAGGCCAGTACATACGTATGCCCCGACGGACATACACATACATACGTACACACAAATACATAACATACGCCCCCCCCCCCACATACACACAAACACACACACACACACACACACACACACACACGAGCGCGCGCGTGTATAAACCTTATGCATTTCTATAGTATTTTCACCAAACTTAAGACAGGTTACTTATGAACTCTGGATGGTCATGGGCACTTTCATTTTTGCAGATATTGATTATAGGGCCTCCCGGCAGATAACCCCCTTTAACCACTTCCTTGGAGTCGACTGAAGAACTGCAGTGCAATGCAACAAAACGTCATAACTTCTGGAGTTCGCAACCGATTTTCACAAAACTTGACACATGGGCTACGTTTGTCCTACAGATGAATGTGAACTCTCAGAATTGGCACATATTGAGTAGGGGACCCATGGGGGCAGGAATCCTCTTTTGGAAAAAGCCGATGATTTTGTAAAAGTATAGTTTTCGAAGTAGCACTGAAGTATTGACATAAATGGTATACACAACTGCTATTTAATACCCGAGCAACGCCGGGTACCTCTGCTAGTACGTAATAAATTGAGTTCCGATGCATAACTGATTCTTCGTTTTCCATTTTATATATATATTGTTCAACACTGACAAAGGAACGATGAACTAGTTTCTAGCTTATTAGCTGTCATCAGTACCGTATACCTTCCTGAGAAATGAAATTTCATTTTTTCCATTTATATATATATATCGAAAAATCTTTCATCGTAATTTTATGTAAATACCTTTGTTGAGCTATGTTCCAAATACCAGCGTCATAGCGAGAAACTTATTCATATTACTAAATTTCTCGAAACTTTTGATTATTTTCAAAATTTATTTGAAAACATAACAGTGTGTGCGCGTGCGTGTGTGCGTGTGTGAGAGAGAGAGAGATTTCCGAACAGCGAGCATTTATTTATTTTAATGTTTTTTTTTTTCGTTTACTTTGAAAATCTGAGTGTCGGAATCCACAACCCGCTCTATTTAGTCATGTGTGTGTATGTAATTCTATCATAATCAGGGTTAGATTTAGATTGGGGGGGGGGGGGGGGGGGGGGGGGGCACTTCAGGTTTTGCAGGGCCCTCATTGAAAAGTTATATATACATGTATTAAATTAAAAAATGCAAACCATCCTAAAACTAAAAGTCCCGCTGATGACACAAATAAATCGCTACGCTCGTCGCTGGTGCCCCCTCCCCACTACAAGGACCCCTGGGAAAATGCCCCCTTTGTCGTCCCCCCCACCCATTAAATCCGGCCCTGATCATAATATCGAATACTTTTGAAATAATTCTGTTGTTATATTGTATATCAATCTATTTAATATATCGACCAATCCATATAATTGTTTCTGCTTTTGGCACAAGGCCAGCAATTATCCTAGTGCATTATTGGTACTTTATTTTATCGATCCCATAAGGATGAAAGGCAAAGTTAACCTCAGCGGGATTTGAACTCAGACCATAAAGGGCCGTAACTCTTTGCTGCAAAGCATGGGGTCCGGCCCTCTACTGATAGTACGAGTGAATTTGTACAGTTTTGACATTTACATCCCATAATATTTATTACATGTACTTTTACTGCATCAGCTGAGCCTTGTAGTTTGCAACATTTTCACTACCAACGACACTTTAAACCTGGTGGAGCCCATCCTCTACTCCAGATCTGAACACAACCGATTTCTACCAGAGAAAGAGGAAGAATCGACCCTGGTATTGGACTGGTACATTTTATATTCACCTCAAAATGACGAAAGGCAAAGTTGACTGTAGAGTGGTTTGAACTCAGAGAGCCGGAACGAATACAGCAAAGCATTATGTGCGACATTCTAACGACTCTGCCAATTCCATATACTCTCGGGTCTCGAATAATGCCCCCCATCCCTCACCCACTAATTAAATTTTGCTAATCTATCTTCGACGAAATTTTATTTTAGGTGGTAGCATTCCTGTGACAATTAAATTTCTTTATACATTAAAAAACATTATACGTAAAAAAAAGTACATTACAAGAAATGACATATGTTAGAAAATAAATAAGGCGGGTTGGGGGAGGGGAGTCTTAATATGTAAACTAAACGACTAATTCTGGTTTTAAAAAAAATCAACAGAGACAAACTAGAAAAATTACCGATTCCCTCCACTCCACTTATTCCAACTCTTCCTATTATTTGGGACCCAAGAGTATGCATCCTTGTTATACAAGGATAATAACTGAAATAAAGACATGTAAATACCCAAAAGCATCTGCATATAAAATTTTCTAAATCTGACGGTACACCATTGAAAAGCAGGGGTGTAGAGCAGTGCCATCCAGAGCCACCCTTTGGTGATGGTCCTGCATTTGTATTGACAACATTTCAGGTCTTTCAGAATATATCTCTCACCCTTTTCTCCAATACCTTAATGAAGGTAAAATAGTGTTTAGAACCAGCATGGGCAACCTTTTTCGAACAGTGGTCTGATGTGGTTCATCATTAAGTGAGCCACACTACTAAAATAATTCAAGGCAATCTTGAAATTAGGTGTGCCATTCAGAAAGCCGAATGGACCTCATGTGGCTCATGGGCCCCAGTTTGCCTATGACTGTTTTAGAATGTTGGTTTTACAATTGTAAGATTGAGGGGTTCGATTGTCTGATCAGCTGGCATGTTGTATCCTTAAACAAGGCACATCATTTCAAATTTCTCCAGCCTGCTCAACTGAAAAACGAGTACCTCCAGCTGTAGCTGGGGCTGAACTTTGTGATGAACTGGCATCACTTAACGCCAGGTGAAACTAGAATAAATTACAGCCTGATGAACCTAGTGTCTGAGAAACATGTTAATGTCTTATTGGCAGAGTTGTTAGAATGTTGGGTAGAATGCTTTGCAGTATTACGGTTCTCTGCTCTCTGAGTTTAAATTCTGCTGAGATAAACTTTGCCTTTCATCCTTCTGAGGTTGATAAAAAAAATATCAATCTAATATTGGGGTCAATTCTTCCTCTATATATCTTTTTCACTTCCTTTTTATTTGTCTTTCTCTTTCCATTTCTGGAATAAATCAGCTGTGTTCAGACATGGAGAGAGGTTGTGTTTGATCAGAAGTTACAGCTTCATATATACTAACTTTTACCGAACTCGTCCTATGGACTGAGTGCTCTACTTACTGCAGATATAATCTCCCAGTGTTCTACCACTATACATACGCACAGACACACACACACACATATATATATATATATATTAAGAAATGTGCTAGCAGCCAAAGTGTACTGTAAACTTATATCTGTATACATACTGAGTGGGTAATCAAGACTGCACCAATGTGTATATAAATATACAAATATCTAATATGTAGGCACGTAAACATACCAATAAATACGAATTTTCTTGCAAATTGAAAAAATATTGTAATAATATATGTATTTACAAGCCACTACATAAAACAAAGAAATAGTTAACAGAAAAATTAAAATGTTAACTTTTTTAAAATCATAATTCTCATTTCTTTTTTCTTCTTCAGAATCTTTTGCTGGAAATAAAAAGAAAAGAAATCAAAATAAGAAAGAAGCTGAATATTTAAAATTGAAGATATTGTGACTGGAAATTGTTTTATTCTGATGTTAATTGGTTGTAGCTCTTGTTAGCTCTTCTGAAGGACATCTGGACATCTGGATAGCTACAGCATTATAAAAACAAACAAACAAAACAATCAAAGGAAGCATTGTATCAACATTTTTATCCAAAGACCATCTTGCTTTTATTCTGGTGATATAAAAACATGTGGTCATTATTCTCTCTCTTATAGCACTGATAATGTAGCCTGAAACACTACACTGGAGTTATAATTGGCCTAAAAATGTAACACTCTGCTATTGTTTTTACAATTAACTTATAATGTACTGTATAATATGGTTCTGTAACTCCTGAGGGAGTTGTAGGGTGCTGTAGTGGCATACAGCGTTTCTAGGGCATTTTAAAACCTGGCGGAGCCCATCCCTCTCCAGGTCTGAACGCTGGAGATTTATTTTTTCCAGGGAAGAATAGAGAGAGAGGAAGTGAGAAAGAGATATAGAGAAAGAATCAACCCTAGTATTCGATTGGTACTTTTTCATCAACCTTGATAGGATGAAAGGCAAAGTTGACGCCAGTGGGATTTGGAACACAGAGAAAAGAGGGCCAGAATGAATACTGCAAAACATTCTATCCAACGTTCTAACATTTCTTCCAATTCACTGACATGTACATAGGATACAGGATTAAAGAAACCTTAGAGAATTCATAATATTTCCATATATGCCAATTCTCCTCCTTAATCTATAGTGTAGCATAAAGTAAAAAAGGTCAAAGCACTAAAGTGGTTAAAGATGGCAATGGACAGCTTTGTTGAAAAACCTGTGCCTTATTGAATAATGTGCATGTTCAGTAACTGCACAATAGATGTACATATTTCTGATCTGTTCATGTGATATTGATATTAAAAGATTGTAAGGAATTTATATAAAGAGATTTAGTTGCTTCATTAAGCAGTTCTGAGTTGAAGTGACTTTCATAGAGACTCCATAATTGGTTTCAGTTGAAAAAATGATTTTATTCTTTTATTGAGAGCTCCGAATTCTGTATGTGGAGTGAAAAAGCAAAAAGTGTTCCAATGTAAGCTTTGTGGTGATGAATTCCCTAAGAAGACCAAGTTGAAAAACCATATGAGGATGCATTATGGTGAGACTTATGATTGTGAAACTTGTGGGAAAACATTTCCAATGAAATACTGTTTAATAGTTCATGAAATAATACATACAGGTGAGAACAGTGTGGAAAAGGCTTTGCTGTGAGCTCTCACCTGGTGACTCACATCAGAACACACACAAGAGAAAGACCTTTCAGTTGCAAGCACTGTGGTAAATGTTTTACAAGGGGTTCCCACCTGTTAATGCACACCCGGATCCACACTGGGGAGAAACCATTTAGCTGTGATATATGTAATAAAGGATTTTCTGCTAACTCACACTTAAGAAGACATGTTAGGACACACACTGGTGAAAAACCTTTTAAGTGCAATACATGTGGGAAAGCCTTTTCTCAGGGCTGCACATTATCACTCCACATGCGTAAACACACTGGAGAAAAGCCATTCTCCTGTGAGATTTGTGGTCAAAGCTATCTTTCAAATACTATTTTGAGAAAACACATGAGAAAACATGATATAAAGAAACAGTTTCAGTGTGATGTATGTGGAAAATACTTCATACTACAGTGTCTTTTGAAAATACATGTGAGGACCCATACAGGAGAGAAACCTTTCACATGTAGGGTGTGTGAGAAAGGGTTCATTGCAAATTCACAATTACTTCGTCATATGAAGTCACACAATTGAGATAAACCTTACGTCTGTGCCATATGTGACAAACATTTTTCATATTTTTGTCTATTAAAAAAACATATAAAGACACATACTGGGTGAACAACAAAAATAGAAAGTTTTTAAATATAAATATATATAATGTTTTGTTATATGTGGTTAGTATTGTTTTGGAGAAAGCTAGTACAATGCTAATTAGAAATAAAGGAGTGAAAAATAGAATAGAGTAAGACAAACAAAACAACAGTTTACACTTTTACTCTATATTTCATGATATTTCGATATTATGGCAATTTAAAAAGAAAAATAAGGAGTTGGCTTGTGATAATGATAGCAGGCTGAACTCTTCTGCATTGATATTAAGTCAGAGAGAGACGGTGACATATTAGCTAATTCACATCATGTAACAAATGTGGTTGTTCATATATTGGAATTCCATCTCTAAACTACACATATGGATTAACAAAACCATCCACACAAAGGTTTCCCACATCAAAAATTATTTTCAAGAATGTAATACTCAAAGTATAAAAGATACTGTAGAGTCCACAAAAAAAAACAACATTGGAAACTTAAAATGAAAGCAGCTATACTAATCAATAGATTCAGACCTTTCATTAACAGCAGACAGGAATTACATGAATCTGACAGGTTATTGTGACTATACCAGTTTGTGTATATCACCACCCTTCTACTCAATAACTGCAAAGAGGAGCTCAGTTTTCCCTCAACACCACACTTCATTTCTTTCTTGTACAAAAGGAGTTCTTACTCTGAGATATCATAAAAAAGAAGGTAAAAGTGTAAACTGCTGTTTTGCTTGTCGTATTTTACTCTCTCATTTCCAACTTGCATTGTACTAGCTGTCCTAAAGAAATCTTAGGACATATTTCACAGTATAAATTATACTGTTTTGTATATAATCTTGAACTTTATTTGGACATACAGTGAAGAACTGTTTTTTATCTCTGTATATTCAGTGTAATAGAAGGGGAGATATTAATGTTTTTCTTTTCATTTCACATCATTTCATTGCTATGGATGAAAGAGGACACTAAAATAAGTCCCAGCAATGATAATATAATGGGGTTGGTGTACTATAGTCAACTTCAATCCTTTCAATCCCTCTAAATTTAGCTGTGTAGTTAGTAAAAAGAAAAAAACAACAACAAAAATTAGTGTATTTACAAAAAAAATTTCACATGATTTTCAATTTAGAAAAAAAAAAGAAGACATAACCTAAAAATATTTTGTGGGAATATTTCATAAAATGGGGTCAGAACTCTAGATCAGTAGTCTCCAACCTGGGTCCATATGAACCCAAAATATTCTTATGGTTAATGAAAAAAATAGGGTTCCTATAAGGTTTGTCAATAAAGTTTGACAGTTCTTCATGATATTCTAAAGCTTCTATTTTACTGTTGTTCTTTTATAAAACGGCATTTTTTTTTGTTTTTATGTAAAAGAAAAAATAATGTCTCTGTATATATTTTCTATTATCAAATTTAAAGATTTTTATTGGGATTTGTATCATGAAATATTAAGTTTAAAGGGGTTTGTATAATGGAATATCAGGTTTTTAGAGTAATTTATAAGTCCCTCTAATATTAAGAGTTTGTATTATAAAATATCAAGTTTAAGAATCATATATAAATCCCTCTAATATTAGGGGTTTGTATAATGGAGTATCAAGTTTAAGCATTGTATTCAATACAATCTAGAGTCTTCTCACCCCTTTAGGGAGAACCTCTCCTTGGTTGACATCCATCGTTTTCTGTTTGGTTTTGGTCATATCAGGGGTATATATGTAACCATCATACGTAGCCAATTGTGGGTTGGTGAGGCTATTTAACTCATAGTTGGGGTGGATGGTGAATGTTTCTGAGGAGTTCATCTGCTCTTTTAACTGCCCTTTTAAAGGTGTTAGGGAGTTTGTTGCTAAACTGGATCAGCCTTTGTCTTTCTCTTGGACATGGAAAGAGGAGACTGGTATGCATGGGCATCAGCTGATCTTTCACAAACAAACTTACCTGGACTTGTTCCTCAGAGGTGCAAATCTCATCATCATTCATGACTGAATGGGATGGCACTATAGATAATCACTGAGGGCAAAAGGTTGCACTGTTTCAGCTGTGGAGAAACGAATCATTTGTGGTCTTTCTTCCCTCAGCTCAAAAATGCAAGGGGCCGCAAGCCTCCATTGCTGCAAACACCAGTGCCAGGATGTAAAACCACACAACCAGCAATGCCAGCACCAGCAGCAGCGACTGTAGAAGTAGCAGCACCAGCACCAGCACCACCAGCAGCAACAACAACACTGACAAGGACCTCCAAAACTACCCAGGGAGTTGCCCAGACAAGCTCTCCCTCTCCTCCTCTTTCAAACACACACACAAACCAACGCTCGCACACCCATAAACAGACTCCCACTCCTCTCTGACACTGAGTCCCCAGAGACTAGTTCCTCCTCATCCCAAGGTGAAGATGAGGGGGAACGCCCCCCCCCCCCCAACTCCAAAAAACATTCTGAGTTCAAATCCTGTTGAGGTCAACTTTGCCTTTCATCCTTCCAGGGTCGATAAAATAAAATTCCAGTTAAACACCGGGGTTGATATAATCAACTTATGCTTCTGTGGAAAATTGCTGGCCTTGTGCTTAAATTAGAAATCATTATTATTATTGGCAGTATCGGTAGAGAATTGGACAACATGACAACATACTATGTAGCATAGAGTTATGACCCTTTATATTCTGAGTTTGAATCCCGCTGAGGTTAGCTTTGACTTTTATCCTTATGGGTCGATAAAATAAAGTACCAGTAATGTACTGGGTTGATATAATCGACTTATCCTTCCATGAAAAATTGCTGGCCTTATACCTATTAGAAACAGTCATTACCAGTAATGCACTGGGTAATTGCTGGCCTTGTGCCAAAAGTAGAAACAATTATTATATGAGTTCAAATCCCACCAAGGTAAACTTTGCCTTTCATCCTTACAGGATTGATAAAATAAAGTACCAGTAATACACTGGGATAATTGCTGGCCTTGTGCCAAAAGTAGAAACAATTATTATATGTTTGGATTTGGCAGTATTGGCAGAGTGTTGAATCCCATGCTTCGCAGCAGAGAGTTATGGCTCTTTACGTTCTGAGTTCAAATCCTGCCGACGTTAGCTTTGCCTTTCATCCTTACGAGTTCGATAAAATAAAGTACCAGTGACTACTTGGGTCGATTTAATCAACATTCCCCTCCTCTTCAAATTGCTGGCCTTGTACCTATTAGAAACAAACATTATTATTAGAGTTACGGCCCTCGCCAATCTGAGTTCAAATCCCGCCGAGGTTAACTTTGCCTTTCATTCTTACGGGGTCGATATAATAAAGTACCAGTAATGCACTGGGTAATTGCTGGCCTTGTGCCAAACGTAGAAACAATTATTATTAGGTGAATTGGCAGTATCGGTAGAGGGTCGGACGCCATGCTTTGACGCATAGAGTTACGGCTCTTGCCATTCTGAGTTCAAATCCCGCCGAGGTTAACTTTGCTTTTCATCCTTACGGGGTCGATAAAATAAAGTACCAGTAATGTACTGATAATTGCTGGCCTTGTGCCTAACGTAGAAATAATTATTATGTTTGGATTTTGTTCTGTTTGTCTGAGCTGATTCTAACTCTATGACTTACCCAGAGATTTCACGAGACAACAAGTTATAAGTTCAAGTGGACATTATGACTTGGCTGGTTGATTAGTGCCGTGTTTTGCTGGAAGAATGTAGTCCAGTGATAAGGATTTCTATTTTAATTGTGTGCTTTGTATTTGAAAGAAGTATTATTCTAGAAAATACTTGTCAAAATCAGAAAGTTAGAAATGTGTTTAAAAGTAGTTGTTTGGTGATAAATAACAGTATGATAATGAAATGATGATAAAAGATATTTGTTATTATGTACATTTAACCCTTTAGCATTTAAACTGGCCGTATCCAGCCAGAACTCTCTCACCTATTTCTGTTCAAAACGGCTATAACTGACCACTCATACCGACTATAAGGTATTGTTCTCAAAATAAATGATATCAACATCTCATAGATTCGATATTATGTGAGATAATTATGTGGAATAATGTGTTTACCATGAAAATACAATAGTAAATATAGAGCAATGTAAATGCTAAAGGGATAAACGAATCATAGCGTGTTGCTTCTTACTGCAGTTAATCACCTCCAATCATTGATGTTTTTGTTTTCACATCTGGTTATCCATGTTGGCATGGGTCGAGACAAAACATTTGAAGCACTGTTTCAGTCGTTTTTTACAACTCACGGGATACAGTGTATTTATTCTAAAATAGTAAAAAGTAAAAGAAACAAAACAACAAACTTTAGTACATTCTGATTGTAAATATTTAATATTGTTTAAATAGCAATCATGGTCGAGTGGTCAGCAACTAAACCGGCTCCCCCACCAGACCCTGGTCTGGTAAAGAGGATAAGTGGAACCTCAGTAGCACAAAAGACAAGCGTAATGACCGATAAAACTGAATATATTTTAGATAAAATAATCTAAAACCCAGTTGTCTCCCTTCAATATAAATGTGTAGTTGTGTGAAAGAAAAGAAAAAAAAGCAAATAGTAGTAGTCTACTTCACCAAGGAACATAGTTAATAGGATACAGAAAAGGAAATATATGCACGCAGAGTGAGGAATGGTTCATTTTAACATTTCTATCGAGGTCTTTCAAGTCTAGAAGAAACAACGAAGCGTATCTGTTGAATGTGGTGGAACTCGAGTTCTCTCCCCTGGGAGTGGTAAAACATTCCTTCCAGCGAGTCCTGTCAGAAGCAACCGTTTCCAATTGATCTAGCTGGACCCCCAAATGAGACTAGCCGAGCTCATGGATATTATCCAACCATCTTGCTCGCGATCTACCCCTGAGTTTCCTGCCGGCTGGTTATGCCCATAAAATCTGCCCAGCGATTCTTTCCTGAGACATTCTAACTACATGCCAATAGTATCCGAGCTGCTTGTGTTCGCGATCGTATTCTTTCGGTCATTACCCAAGATTTATGACCATAGGTAAGGATTGGTACGAATACCGAATTTAAGATAGCGAGTTTGGCTTCTACACCTACCTACCGTCTTCTGGTTACGGAACGCTGAAGCTGGCGCATTACTGCACCAGCTCTTGCCATTCCTGCATTTCATTCAGCCTTCTGCCTTCCATCACCCGAGAACACGTCCCTGAGATACTTGAACTTCTCCACCTTCTTCAGTGGCACTCCATTCACATGTAGAAGACACTGCACAGGATTCCTTGAGAGAACGAGTGTCTAAGTTTCCACAGCACTGATTTTCATTCCAGGTTTGCAGCACTCGGCATCAAACCAGCGAAAGTGATTTTACATGTATAAACAGATAATTTCATTAAAAATAAAAAAATATATTCACACACACACACATATACACACACACGCACGCACACGCACGCACACGCACACGCGCGCACAGATATACATATGTATATGCACGAATGCTTGTTTATGTATATACATATGTATATATATATATGAGATGAAATTTTGGTTTTCGCTTTATAAGTCTGATGACCAGATTGATGCTGGAGTCGGGTCTATAACAGAAATATGGACCCTGAGCCAACCATCTACGAAACGTTCGTAACTGGTATTAATCAATAAAATCATTCATGTGAAACTTCTTGTCATCCTTTACACACGCACACAACACACATACACGCACACACACAACACACATACACACACCCACACACACATATATATATATATATATATATATATATATATATATATATATATATAAATGTAATCTGAGTTTTTTGAATATTAATAATAATATTCGATTCGTTTGCAATAATGCAAACAGCCTCTTTTTTAAATCCATGTCAGTAGAATGAACCCCTCATCCTTGCTCTTGTGTTGGCATGTAAACAGAACTGCAGACACTAATGTTTCTGGGTATTACCCTTCATCAGTCCAGTTCACTGTTCACCTGCCAACTGTCAGAGCTAGTGAAAATATATGATATTTTCTAAAATACACAGTGACTGATCGGCCTGATTTGCATATTAACAGACTGGCTGATCAGTCAGACCTGCATATTAGCAGATCCACTGATCAGCCATATTTGCATATCAGCAGACAGGTCAGTCAGTTTCCTGTATACGAGCGATTAATGGTCGGCTTTGCTAAATTAAAAAAAAGAAAAATTATCGCTTTACATGGCTGAATACAATATATATCCAGAGAAGACACAGTTTACTGTATATACACGAAATACATATTACAGAGAAGAACCTTAAAAATAGACCTTATGGCACAATTTTATTAGCTGTAAGCTGTGATTTAAAATCGACCTATGTGAACGGATATCGATCACAAACTATCGATTAATATTAAACCACAGTAGACTCAGAAAACTCGTCAGAGTTATAGTCTTTAGCATTCTAATGGAAAAATAGAAGCAAAAAAAGTATTATGTTGAGTAATATACTTGCAGATATCTGGAGAGAAGTCTAATACGCCACACCATGTTAAAAACTGATTGGAGAAA
>OZ024741.1:324751395-324791395 GCA_964016885.1 Eledone cirrhosa | reverse complement strand
ACGTTGCCTTTCGTCTTTCCGAGGTCGAAAAGGTAAGTACCAATCAACAACTGTGGTCAACAACCACTTCCCCAAACACCCCATCCAACCCAAAAAGAATTGGGGCCTTGTGCCAAAATTAGAAACCATTAATCATGCACCCCCCCCCCCCCCCCCCCCCCTCCCCCCACACACACATGAAGGAGAGAGAGTGAGAAAGAATCAACCCCAGTATTGGACTCGTACATTTTTCTTATTGAACCCGAAAGGATGAGAGGCAAGGTAGACCTGTATGGGATTTGAAGAGAACCGAAACGAACACCGCAAAGCATTCAATCCAACGTTCTGACGACCTAGCTGAAGTTCATAAAAATTTGGTACCACGTCCCGATATTTTATTTTATTTTATTTTTTTTGTACGTTTTAGAGATTGTACTTGCTTTACGAATTTAACTTAATTTATATTCTAAAATCACCATTAAAGATTTGCCATTTATCAGCTATGATGACTTTTACGTCGAGAGGATATCCATTAAAAGTATTTGTTTGTCAGGTCTCACTTGACATCAATAACTCTTTTGCGTAATATTTCAAATCAGTAGCCAACCATCTTCTGTATTATCCTGATAGCCAATAATAACATACAATTCGCCCATAATTTACCAGTGGACGTTTTACATGAATAGATTCCGCTGACAATTGGCAAGGACATTTAAATATAGATAGATTAAGATGAATTCTTGGAAGACAACTGTATCAGTTCAGTGTAAGCGGTTGTGTCACAGCGTGCTGTGTGCTTTGGTGTTTCTTTTTTTTTGGGGGGGGGGGGGGGGGGGTATTTTGAACCCTGCCATGAATGGAAAACAAGTGAATATAGAATATCATTCTGATAGCAACGAAAATGATACTGCTCAAAAGAATAGGACTGAAATCCAGTTTCTATGAAAGAAAAGTTCCATCAAAATTATTAAACGATAAGAAATTTTCATCGTGGCGGGAATTGGGTAAAAATACGCAAGTAAAAGCTACTGTAAACTGTGAAATTGTGAGATAGCTCGTAGCTTAATTCAAATAGTAAAGCATAGAAAGTCAGAAAAACACTAAACGAATGCGAGAGTAGCGAAACAAATAGTGAATATTTCATAAAGCCTTCTCAATGTTCTGCTCACTTAACGAAAATGGCGTCCGCTGAGCTGAAAGCGCGGATTTATTGCTGAGCACAGCCTACTCATACCTATTTTGGATCATTTGCCTGGCTTTATTGCCAACGTAAGCTCTGATTAAAAAATCGCCAAAGACATCAAGTGCACATGAACTAAAGGAACTTACATTTTTTCGAATGTGATCTGTCCTCATGCTTTCAATGATTTATTATCTAAGCTAAATTCAGCAAAGTTCTTCCTTATTGTAAATGAAGCAACGGACATTTCTACCAACAAGTATCTTGTTCCAGTAGCGAGATATTACAACTCTGAAATTCAAAGGACTGTGTATGAAGTTTTGAGGCTTCTGAAAATTAAAGACTGCAGTGCGCTTGGCATTTACAGCTGTCTACAATCATTTTTCATTGAAAACAATGTCTCTCTTGTAAACGTAACTGGATTTGCCAGTGACAATGCCAGTGTTATTGTGGGAAGCAAAGGAGAAGTTCAACATATGTTAAAGAATAAAAATCCAGATATATTCGTACAGCCTTGTGTTTGCCATTTCTTACATCTATGTGCTTCTAAGTCCTGCAAAGATCTACCATATTATTTGGAAGAATTAGCCAGAAATATGTTTCGTACCCGAGCAACAGTCCAAAGCGCCTAGGTAAATATAAGGAATTTCAAATATTAGTCCTCACAAAATTTTTCATATTCACTGCATAAGATGGCTTTCTTCGAACCAAGTTGTAGAACTAATTTTGGTGCATTGGCAGTATTGGAAAACAATATAATCATGATGACTTCCAGAATATTAAAGGAATTACAGAACTCCATGACAAAAATCTATTTTGCTTTCCTTGCCTATATTTTACAGGACATTGATAATCTTAATTTGGAGTTACAAGCAGAAGCATATTGAATTGATAAGTCCAAAAGTATATTAACCCCGGAATGAAAACTATTCTCAGTAACTTCATCAAAAGAGAGTTATTGAAACTGAATGATATCAGTAAAGTAAATGTGAATGATCCTTATACATACCTTAAAATTGAAGACATCGATTTCGGTGCCACTGCAGAAAGTATGTTGATAGAAAACTCTGTCATTTCCCATAAGGTGTTACAAGAATTTCGAGTAGAAATATTGTGTTTCTATCAATGACTTTCCAACCAAATGATGCATCACTTTTTATCATGTGATATGTTAACAAATTTAAGCTACTTGAAGCTTTAGACTCAACCAATGTTATTGAAGGTAAACTGAAATCAATCATACTATTGGCACTGAAATTTCCCAAGCTTATGCACAATATGAATAAATAAATAGAGAAATAAATAACAGGGAATTGATTCTGCAAGATTGATGTCTTAATGCACAAAATGAGCTAGAGAAAAACTGTTTTTTTGTTTCTCAAGAGAAATGTGCTAACATATATCGCTACCTGTTACTAGCTAAGTTCATGAAGCAACTTCTTTCATAGCCAGATTCTTCAGCGGTGACAGAGTTTTCTCCCTCTCAACAATATAACAACAAAAAATTGCAATGCTTTAAAAACATCAACATTTAATGCCCTGCTAAGATCAAAGTCTCTGCTGCAAATTTTTGACTGCATTAAGCAGCATCCACAACAGCAACTTTGTCTCAAACTGCAAAAAAGAAACTGGTACAAGAAAAATGTGGAAGACATTTATTTTAATTAATTGTTTCTACTTTTGGCACCAGGCCAGCAATTATCCCAGTGCATTAGTGGTACTTTATTTTATCGACCCCGTAAGGATGAAAGGCAAAGTTAACCTCGGCGGGATTTGAACTCAGATCATAAAGGGAGGTAACTCTATGCTTCAAAGCATGGCGCCCGACCCTCTACCAATACTGCCAATCCACCGCCCGACATTTATTTTAATTAATGTTAAATTAAATGTTAGAAATTTTCGTTTTTAACTTTTATGAGATTTCATATTGGAGTAATTGGATTTGGTACATTTTTGTGTACTTTGGTAATTTTTAAAGAAATATTTTGATATTCTTGAGAAAGGTTTTCGGCTCTGCGCTTGACAAATCAAATAATGTGTTCTTTATTTAAATGAGCTATCACTCCACGACGGCCTGATCAATCGAGTGAGAGAAGAAAAAGAGAAGTAGTGGCTCTACCTGGAGTGACTCCTTGATCTCTGAGCTGCGCAGTTTATCGAGTAACGTTACTCCAAAGACCCTTCGGTGGAACCTCATTTCGGCCGCTTGTATTCGCCATTGTATTCTTTCGGTGATTACCCAAGATTCATGACCGTAGGTAAAGGTTGACACGAAAACCGAATTGAAGACAGTGAGTTTGGCTTTTACGCCTAGATTCCTTCTTCTGATTACTAAATGCTGAATCTGGCACATTACTGCACCAGCTTTTGGAACATATATATACATACATATACATACATACATACATACATATATATATATAGTCCAGAATTAGCCGTCGAAACGGCTTGAGCTCAGCCGTCGGGGTCCTACTCGTTCCTATATATATATATATATATATATATATATATATATATATATATATATATATATATATATATATAAATATATATATAAATATATATATGCATATATATATATATATATATATATATATATATATATATATATATATATATATATATATAGATTTTGAGTTTTATGTTGGTTGTATACCAACACCTCAGTATGCAGGCTGGAGCACTCGACGAAGTGCGCAGGTTGG
Organism: Eledone cirrhosa; assembly: GCA_964016885.1. NCBI lineage: Eukaryota > Metazoa > Mollusca > Cephalopoda > Octopoda > Eledonidae > Eledone > Eledone cirrhosa. Next base: position 324,787,531 of record OZ024741.1, on the reverse strand, counting down.
TTTGGTTACTCCGGAGTAGTGTAAAATAAAGTTAAATAAAAGTCAAATGATTAAAATTTAGCTTCGTTTATTACTGCTATATATATTTCAGTGACAGCCATCTTTGGCTGTGACCTCTTCAGGCAGTTTGAATTAGTATGGTATAGACAAGTACATATGTTGTTTAGGTGTATAATATTGTCAATACTCTGATATGCCCAGTTCCTTGTTGGGTTGTTAATTCACTGAGGAACCGGATAAACTTAGATGAAAAATGCTTAATCAAGGATATCATATACTCATGCACCGTCACAACTAGCAACTCTTCTGAAACTTATATAGGCTCTACTTCAAACTGCTTCAAAACCAGATACAATTCGCACCTCCATTCTTTCAAAAAAAACACAGTCTAGCCAACTCCAATTCACTATCTAGCTACATACACTATCTAAAAACTAAAAATAGGATCTTATACACTTAAATGGGAAGTGATAGGTAAGGCGACATCGTACAAACCACCTAATAAATTTTGTAACCTCTGTCTACTAGAGACTTATACTATTATCTTCTCAAACCATAACCTCCTAAATAAAAAATCGGAAGTGTTCGCGTCATGCCAGCACCGCTTCCGACACTCCTTCCAAAACTTTAAACCCAATATATAGCAATGTCAGGCTTGAACCCATCACCACTTCTAGCAACACACCTCAAGGGCACACCTTACACCACAACTCCACACTCAATGATCCACCCTATCTTAACACAATTCGTGCCATCTATCTAAAACCTTTTACCCTAGAAATACCCCCATGTACACCTACTTTTAGTATAATTACTTTCAATTACTTAGACTGTATTATATCACTATATAATTATATGTAAACTTTAAACACCGAATTCAGCAATGAATTATTTGTGCAAATTTTGTTGTATGTATGGAGTGCTATCATTAGATAAATAGAGCATTAATTTATTAACATAAAAGAGCTGTATAACCTATATGTTGAGTACAAGGAATTATGTACAAGTGGTATGTGAGTTATACATACATGTATAACTTGATAGATAGATTAATGACATTGTAAGTGAGAAATGTTTTTTGGTCTACCCTAGAGATATTTAACTTTGCCATGCAATCAGCCATATTCTGACCCAGAGCTTACCAGGGTTATATAGACGTGGTTCTAATAGGGCGCCTGACAGGTTCTGTGAGTAGACTACATTTACGAAGAACTTTGATATGTAGATCTGACTCTTCGTATGGAATATTCAGTTGTAGCACTCTATGATAGGGAGTAATCATCCTAATATAGATACCTTCAGTACTTCATGATAGAGTAGACTGTAATTAAAGATAGGATACTTAAATTTGGAAACTGTATATAACCGTATATATAAGGGACTCAATTGAGACACCTTTTAATGTATGTTGGAATAATAAATTTAGTTATAGAAATCAGCTAGTTACCTCCCCTCACGCATTAACTCCCCTTAATCACACACATACTTCCGGATAATAAAACGATGTAAATTCTCGCAACAGAAACAACCTGCTCTATTAAATTGGATTAAAGAACACTGAGCCGCAACAAGCTATAATAATTTAACTTAATATATCAATCATCCAATACGGAATCATCGTTAATTATGTGAAGGACATATAAACTATATATTACGTCTCTTGAGTTGTGAAAATGGTGGTGTATACAAAAACCATAACATTATTTTGCTTCTCATTTATACTATTTCTCTGCACACAAGCTTCTTTATCATACACAAAAAATACCTTACCACTACAACCTCCATAATACTCTTGATTACCTGCTTAAAGTGCTTGTATTGCATATAACACCCTGCCGCACAATAATCATATATAAACAAGACACACGTGCATGCCCCACGTGTAACTAATGCATACAATAACTACTACAACTGACTAACAAACTATCCTCTTACATTATCTACGTTAACTGCCGATGTTGTATTTTAATTTTAATTTTGCTTTGATTCTGTTTTAATATGATTTTAATTTTTGAATTCAAATTGCCATTCAGAAATAATATAATATATGTCACCCCACTGTGCATCAATATATACATATGTATCTGTATGTCTCTTGCGTTGGAAAGGAGGTCATGTATGTATACAAACATTGAAAAATGCCCCGAAGACTCCAAACCTCGGTTTGGATGAAACAATTGTAAGCTAATAAATGGTTTGAACATAACTTTGATTCCTGTGAATTCTCTCTCTCTCTCTCTCTCTCTCTCTCTCTCTCTCTCTCTCTCTCTCTCTATATATATATATATATATATATATATATATATATATATATATATATATATATATATATATATATATATATATATATATATATATATATATATATCATCATCATCATCATCATCATCATCATCTTACGTCCGCTTTTCCCTGCTTGCAAAGGTTGGACGGGTCCTATTCAGCACAGCATCTCTCCACTTGTCACGGTCCTTTGTCATCTCCTCTGTGAATTTCAGAGATCTGAGGTCTGCTCTCACCACCTCCGCCCATGTTTTTCGTGGTCTACCTCTACTGCGTCTTTCTTCTAGTGGGATTTCTTGGCACTTCTTTACCCACCGGTCATCCTCCATGCGCATCACATGTCCATACCATCTCAGTCTTCTCTCCTGCACATCACAACTTATCCCTCTTATACCCAGTCTCACTACCATGCAGCATCGCGCATCTCACACAGGCTTCATATAACCGTCCTTTCGTACGCAGGGAGAAAACCTTCTTTGTCAACACAGGAAGCAGCTCCCTAAACTTCTTCCATCCCGTCCTTATTCTAGATACTATGGCCTCGGAACCCCCCCCCCCCCTCCCCTCCCATGCTAATATGATCCCCTAGGTACCGGAAGCTATCAACCACTTCTATAGAACCCACCTCCATTGGAAAAATATGTCTATCACTGCGATTACTACTGCCAACTTTACCTGTACATCTACTTACGTAGTTTTCTCTACCTGTTAGTTTGCCTGCTATTCCACTACATCTCTTGTGTACCCAAGATCTGCATTGCGTACATTTTATGGAATTTATGCCAGTTCCTTTCCTACATATCGGACATGGCCATTTTCCCGATGGGATCAGAGTTTTGTTCTCTGTTCTACTCATCAACACTTTTGTCTTAGCTATGTTCACTCTCAGTCCTCTTGATTCCAACTGCTGTTTCCATAGCCAGAATTTATTCTCTAGCTCCACTACTGATTCTGCTATAAGAACCAGATCATCAGCATAGAGAACTTCCCATGGACATCCAGTCTTAAACTCTGTTATGGCTTGGAGGACTATAATGAACAAGAGCGAGGACCGAACCCTGATGTACACCTACTTGTATCTGGAATTCCTCACTAAACTCTATTCCTACTCTCACTTTACTGACAGCACTTCCGGACATAGCTTGCACTGTCCTCACAAGCCATTCCTCTACACCTAGTTTCCTTTTTGAACACCAGATGACAGATCGGGGTACCCTATCAAAGGCCTTCTCTAGGAACCCCTCTTGTAGTTGCCTCACTAAGAAGTTGTACTTTTCCGAGGCACAAAACCAAACTGCATCTCATCTAATTTGACCCTTTCTCTAATCAGTTGCGCTAATATTCTCTCTGCCACTTTCATATCCTGATCCATCAGCTTTATGCCCCTATAATTGCTCCTCTCCAGAGCATCCCCTTTACCTTTGTAGCAATTTATGAGAATACAGTTGCACCAGTATTTGGGTATGACACCACCATATATAGCTTGATTGATGATGCGTGCAACCAGTTTAGTGCCTACTTGTCCTGATGCGTTCAGCATCTCAGCAACTATCCCCGACGGTCCAGAAGCCTTACCATTCTTCATTTCCTTAATTGCCTCTTGTACCCTATATTCATCAATCTCAATAGCTGGTCCCTCTGTCGGGTCTTCTGGATGTAATATTTCTCTCTCCCGTTCGTTCTCCACATTCATCAGTCTCTCATAATGACATTTCCAGGCTGCCTTTTTTTATCATTCGTGATACTAAGTTCACCAGCATCATTCCTGACACACTTATCTCCAACAACATCCTGATTTGCACTGACGCACTGCCTTGCAATGCGGAACACCGCATGTCTCTGATCTTCCCGTCGCAGAACATTGGCAAACCTCCTACTCTCAGCCTCCCTGCGTGCTAAGTACACCTGACGTCTAGCTTCTCTCTTAGCGGCTGTGTATCCTTCTCTACTCCCACCATTTTTCCAAGCCTTCCATGCCAGTCTTTTGTCTCTAATGGTCCTATCTCCCGTGCTGTTATATATATATATATATATATATATATATATATATATATATATATATATATATATATATATATAAGAGAGTGTTGAAGTTTGCTTGAAGCATTGTGGAATAATAAAATTGGTCGTTTTGGAAGTCTCAACAATGTAGATCGGTAAATCTCCGTGTATCAGAATCAGGTGGTAATAAGAGAGATGTAAGACGTAGGAAAGAGTGTAAAAATAATAACACGAGATAGAGTTACCTTGGAAGTGATTTAATTGTCCCTATATTTCGGATTTTGCATCCATCAACTGGGGGTTTTCCGAGGGGGAAGTTTTTAGAGAGGGACAACACGTAGCCTATGTTGTCTATCGTGTGTGTACAACTGAACTACTCTGTAGGGCGCGCACACACACGGAATAGCTGCGGTCAGTCAAGGGTTGAGGCAGTCTTCTATACTAGAGTAGTGGGATGGTGATGTATCAGCGCGTACGTATCTTCGCTGTTAGTTTCTTATATTGAGTATTTGATACTGGCAGATGTGGTGTTGGTATTGGTAGTCTGCCTGATTGTTGTTTGTCGGTCGGTGGATGGTGGACACGATATATACACAATAACAATCGCTCGATTGCTACTGTCTGTATGTGTTGTTGTAGTTGTTTCATTGTTTACACCAGCCATCTCGTCTCACTTCTCTCGGATCGGTTATCTATTTGTTGTCCGAGGCGTTTGATCCAAAGTGCTTCCTCGATTCTTAAAGTGCCGACGTCGCGTTCCGTCACTAACACTGTGATAATGCTCCTTCCGTCTTTGTTTCCGCATTTGATTATGTGTTTCCGGAAAGACGAGGCCCTGGTGTTGATGTGCTCCTTGATCCGGACATGTAGTGGCCGGATGGTGCTACCGATGTAGAAGTCGTTATACTTGTCACATTCTACCTTGTATGAGACGTACGTGCGTAAGCAACAATTCGTTTGGCGCATCGGACAGTTGCTGAGGGAACACACATCAACCAATTTCTCGGGTTTCCTGGAGAGGCATCTCCGTAGGGAGGGGCCCGAGTGAGCCAAGTGGATGTCGGTATGGCCGATAACGTTGGTGGTTTTCTCGCCCAGGTGCGGGGCTTTAAGGAACCACTTGCCTTGGGTGTTTCTCTGCCTCTTGCGTCTGGTGTCTCTTACTCTGCTTGTAAATGATGTTGGGTATCCGTTCGTCTCCAGTACCTTGGTATGGGCGACACCACTCGCGGGATCGCTGCATCTAATTTTAATCCGCGTGATCCCGTTCGTGGTGTACCCTCTTTTAGCACTGTTAGGGAGGGCATATTTGTAGTGGACGAACAAATCCCTGCAGGATGTCTTGCGGTAGAAGTTGGTGTTGATCCCCCCCCCTGCTCCTTGATGTTGATTCGGAAGTCGAGAAGGGAAAAGGACCCGTCGTCGGTGGCAGGTGTTGAGTGCCTTCGGTTCGAGGCTGTCCATGTACGAGATCGTTAGCACACCCGACAGGCTTGAGCCCATGGGTAGCCCTGAAGTCTGCCAGTATGTTTGGTCGAGAAAATTGAAATAAGTGTTGTCAACGACGACTGATGGTGGATGTCAGTGGGGGTGAGCTCGAAGCAGTGTAGGTTGGTAGTTTGAACACGTTCTATCAGTATATCGACGGCCGGGAGCACCGAGACCGGGGTGTAAAAAGCGACCACATCAAGGCTGAAGGCATACCTGTTAGCCTTTCGGGTGTCAAGATCCATTTGGTGTAGACGCTCCGATACTTCCTCGGAGCTGTTGACGTGTCCCGGCAAGGTGTTCAGTAGGGGTTTAAGTACTCTGGATAGGAGCCAGGAAATTTTGTAGAGCGGTCACTCCACGGTCGATACAATAGGTCTGATCTTCAGGTCGGGAATGTTTGTGTGTTTTCACGAGGTGATAGAAGGCGGGTAGTCTGCTGTTCTTCGTGAGGAGGTTGTTTCTCAGCTTCTTCGGGAGCTTCCGCCGGTCTCAGATGCTGGTCCAAGTGGCGTTGATGTGCTCCTCGGTATGCACGGGAGTGATCCCTGTGACTTTAGAGCAGAGGCTGTCATCGTCAAGGTGTTGGAGAGCTAGGATCTTGTAGGCCTCTCTGCTGATGACGCATAATTCTTTTCCCTTGTCGAAGGGGAGGTAGATGAGGTTCCTCGATTTCAGGATGGAGAGAGTGGTGAGTTGAGATTTAGTGAGGTTGTGTTGTGCGTGTGTGTGTGTTTATGTAGGATATCAGAGATGGTATGTTTCAACCTGATGATTTTAGTGTCGAGTTCGTGGTTGGTGGGTGGAGGGTGGAGTGGGTTTTCAAGGTGGTAAGTGGGGAACTTAGGGCGGGTTGTGTGGGTGCTGTCATTTTCATTGGTGTTGTTGATGGCAGTCACCCATTTAATTTGGTAGGCGGCTCGGCAGAAGTTGGCTTCGATGTCGAGTTTAAGTCTGTCGTCGAGCCACTGGGAGACGATGAACTTGGGTTCGTGAGGGTGCCGGTTAGGTTGGTGACCAGGTGCGTCGCATCGTTGAGGTATGGCTCGGTGTTGGTGGATGCGACGGTGGTGGTTGTTATGCTGCTGTTTATGTGGTCCTGGTCTGTCTGTGTGTTAGTGTCGGTGTTTTTGTTGTGGAGTTTAAGCGAGGTCCACTCATATTTCCGCTTGAACCGTTTTGTTTTTTTTCGTGTTGGACTCTGGAGTGGTAGCACTGGTCGATTGGTTTTAGGGAGCAAGTCGTCGGGTGTTAGTGTTAAGCGATGTGTCCGCTCTAAGAGTGTCCGTGTATGGAGGTGTAATTGGCAGTGGAGATGTCGCAGGATCTGTTTTATACATGAGCGGTGTATGCGGCGAGAGATGTTTTGAAAGGTTGGTGTACGTAGGCATTCTGGTAAGCGGATGTTCCTGATGGTGGTGGGGATGACATCGTTCTTTAGACAGCGTTTTAGGAAGATAATTTGACAGCCAACTTTGGCCCATTTCTCCGACAGTCTAAAAAGTTCCCTTACGGATCTAAACAATTCTTGTCTCAGGTGTAAGGATAAGAGAGTGTTGAAGTTTGCTTGGAGCATTGTGGAAGAATAATAAAATTGGTCGTTTTGGAAGCGTCAACAAGGATGATGGGTAAATCTCCGGATAACAGAATCAGGTGGTAATGAGAGAGATGTAAGAGGAAATGTAAAATGACACGTATAGGGTGTAGAGGAACGTAGTGTAAAAATAATAACACGAGATAGAATTACCTTGGAAATGATTTAATTGTCCCTATATTTCGAATTTCGCATCCAACTGGGGGTTTTCCGAGGGGGGAATTTTTAGTCGGAGGGAGACAAATACGTGGCCTCTGTTGTCTATCGTGTGTGTACAACTGAACAGAACTAAAGGTGCTACCTTAGGTTTGAAGAAGCAGATATGAGCATTCCCCCGAGATTGTATAGAATGCATGAAGGGGCTACGAAATTCGTGACCTAGTAATCAGGTGCTGGGTCAAGTTTGAAGATGCCATCAAAAGTATAGTATAACAAAGGGAAACAATTCTAATTGTAAAATAGAAATGTTAATGTGTGTTGGCTTTTGTAAGTATATTCTATTGAAACTTGTATTTAATTGTTGTGGTATACATATATTTACATACACACACACACACATACATATCAATATATATATATATATGTGTGTGTGTGTATGTATGTATATATATATATATATATATATATATATATATATATATATATATATATATATACAAGTTTGAATAGCTCATTTGTAATCGCTCGACTTGATAAACGAATTCACTAAAAACTCCATAACCGTACCATCTTAAAAAGGTCACATTCGTTAATATAGCCCATGGTTGACGTTGTCTGAAATACCACGATGTGGCCCTAGGGCGAGCGTCTTCGTTGATAGTTATGCTTAATCAAAGAATTGGTAGAGCATCAGAAAAATGCCCCAAAGTATGTTTCCTTTCATTTTTCTGAGGTCAATAAAATAAAATACCAGTCGAGTACAGGAGCCTATTCTTATGATTCATTGTAGATGTGAATGCATTTATGTATGCATGTATGGACCCGTCTCATCTGATGAAGTCTTAGGGACACCTTCAGCACGTATGGCGTTTCTTGGATATTTTAAACCTCGCAGAGCCCATCCCTCCGCAAGTCTGAACACAGCCGATGTGTTCTAGAAAGACGAAGAGAATGACAGAGAGGAAGAATCGACCAATTATAGAACTGGATCTCTCACCACATTGAAGGAGCGATATAGGTAGGGACGAAGTAAGAGAGGGCGAATTAAGAAAGAGTCATAGAAGAATAAACCCCAGTACTTGACTGGTACATTTTTTTAATTTTGTCGACCTTGAAAGGATGAAAAGCAAGGTTGACCTCTCTGACATTTGAATTGAGAAAGCGTGGAGAGTCGAAACGGATACCACTGCGCATTTTATCCTTCGATTTAACCATTCTGCTAATTCATTGCCACGATAGAATTATAACAGGAGACTAATTCTAGGCCGATTCGGGCTTAAATGACAAAAACAACGCCATTTCACTCTCCAGACCTGTGGTAAGTATTGAAATTCTCTGCATATGTTATATATGCGTCTTAGAAAATAAGTTTGTAATAAACAGACAAAGATGAAAACAAAGTGAATTCTGTTATACTAAATAACATTCTGTGTTACATCTAAAACTAGGATTTGGCAAATTATTATTTATTTGAGTCGAAGTGACTTTGGTGAAATAACTTTTTTTCCGCAAAAAGATTGTGGAGAGCGTAAGAGGGTATTGTTGTTTGCTTGAAGCATTGTGTAAACTAGAAAATAATGTATTGTTAGAGGGCTACCACAATGTGAACTGGACGTTAATTGTTATTAATATAATAATAACGAAGATGTTGGGATGTTAACTAGCAGTTCCTTATAGGAAATATCAATTGAAACTTGTTCGGAACTATATATCTTCATGGTTCTTAAGCTGCCTTTTTTCTCTTTTTAAATTTGAAAGTGGGGTTTATTTTTTTTTTATTTTAACGCTGGTAGTGGTCCATGCAGACCTGTAAACTCTCCCCGGCTGACGAGGAGATCTCCCACCCAAACTTTAGTAGGTGAGAGATGTCTTCTCTTTGAAAATGGGTATAGTTAAATCTCCCCATTTTGCCTCATTTCTACCCATTTTGGGGCACTTCTTTTCATGGTACTCCCCGTTTGGATTTGTAGAGGTTGGCAGGTCTGTCAATGAATCACGCAGTGTGTGATCTAAGCTATTGTATCAGTTTTGAAATGGAATGAAGTGTGGTAGTGTGTATGTCTATATTAGCCACTGGGTGTTGAGTTATAGTCTATTGTTGATTCGGGGTTTCTGTTTGGCTCTTAAATTTTGTTCTGAGATTGCAGGTATTCATATCACTGGCTTCGATAATAAATGATATATTTTTATTTATCTTTTTGCATTCATCTACGTGGTTCGTGAAGTAGTGTAGTTTTAACAAACTTATTAAATTTTTTGAAAGTTATTAACGTCAAATGATGTCAAATTGTAAACTATAAACTCTACTATATTCAACAAATTTCAATTAAATGATATACTGTTTGCAATAAAAAAAAAAGAGAAGAAAATTAAATAATGAAATAATTGTTTCTACTTTAGGCACAAGGCCAGCAAATACCCAGTGCATTACTGGTACTTTATTTTATCGACCCCGTAAGGATGAAAGGCAAAGTCAACCTCGGCGGGATGATCGTAATTGGGGGAGGAGTGGTAAACTCTAAACCCCAGTCTAGGCAAGACAGCGAAAGCATTGTCTCGGAGAACAGCCAGCGATACCCGCTGCATCAGCAACTCTACCGGGATGCATTCCTCCCAATTTTGTGGAGGAAAACGGCTGTTCTGGAAAAAAAGGCACCTGTAAAAGGGAGCTATCGGCCAAGTCCTTGTATTTGGAGTTCTTCTGCTTCTCTGCGTTACCAGCGACAGTTCCCGGATTTGTGACCGAAGCGACTAGATTGAAGGCAGAAAACGTGTCGCAGCATGTGGCATATACCAATATTTATTAGCTCCGATTGGTGGCCATCCCCTCTGACCACCACGCAGACGCCGCTGTACATTGCAGCGTTCTAGAAAATAGGATTGAAACCGGTCGCTCTGAGGACAGCTGCCGGGTAGCGATGTTCGAGCCTATCTAAAACTTTCGATTGATACAAATTGATCAGGGCCCCAGCCTTGCTAGTCTCTTTATGTACCATCTCTATGATATACTGCATGATGTGGAGGTTGTCGTGGACAGATCTGAAGGCCAACAGTAATAATTGTTTCTACTTTAGGCACAAGGACAGCAATTTGAAGGAGAGGAGAAAGGCGAGTAAATCGACTCCAGTGCATTACTGGTACTTTATCTTATCGACCTCGTAAGGAGGAAAGGCAAAGCTAACCTCGGTGGGATTTGAATTCAGAAATAAAGGGCCATAACTCTATACCGCTAAGCATGTTGTCCGACGCTCTACCGATTCTGTCAATCCACCACCCTTAGGCCAACAGAAATAATAGCAACAGCAAGAAAAGAAAATATATTGACTTATGGCATCGTGCAATCTGATGCAAACATGAACAGGAGAAAATGTACCTGACAGTATGTATATCTATGGAAATGTTTATGTATTTGTGCGTGTATATATGAAAGTTTGACTGTGTGAACCAATATGCAGATATGTTTTCAGGGGTGCAGCTGTTGTATGAATAATGGTTTCTAATTTTGGCACAAGGTCAAATATATTTTTTCTTTTTTTGTGTGTGCGGAGTGAAGTGTGATTAAATCCGCACACGTACGTGGCTAGTATTTTATTTCATCGGTTCGGAGGAAGGAAAGACAGCGTAGACCTCGGTGAAATTTGAACCCAGAATGTAAAGAGCCAAAAGAAATACTGCTAAGCATTTGTTCGATGCTCCGACCGCCCTTTGTTTTATTATTAATGGCATATAAAGGGCGGTGGATTGGCAGTATCGGTTGAGGGTCAGACGACATGCTTTGCAGCATAGAATTATGGCCCTTTATGATTGAGTTTAAATCCCGCCGAGGTTAACTTTGCCTTTCATCCTTACGGGGACGATAAAATAAAGTATCAGTCATGCACTGGGGTTGATTTAATCGACTTTTCCCCTCTCCCAAAATTGCTGGCCTCGTGCTATATAAGAAACTATTATTAATGGCATATATTGCAAGTAAATGAATGTTGGGGAAGGAAGAGGTTACGTGCATGTTTCAGAGAGTCAGTGTGCGTGTCTGAGTGAGGGAGAGTCAGAGGGACAGAAACTAAGATGGAGAAAATGTGGTATAGAAAAATATTTAGACAATTTAGTTATGTAAATATTTATATTTCATATTCTCGGAATGTGAGAAGAAAATATCGTGAATATATAGCATCAAAACTACCCAAACGATCACATGGAAGACTTTGTAATGTTGTAGTCAGCTCATCATGTCATTGAAAGAGCAGACAATCATGTAAATAGCAATTAAAATAACCAGATTAATAAACAACCAAACATCGAGGTTTAGCATTTGATACCATGAATAATTTACATTTTGATTTTCCAAGTGTCGACTACCAAACTGAAGTACCTCCTCCACACTGTCGGCAGCTATTTGCCTTGGGCTTGAACTGTGGTTGCGAAAGATTTTCGAATATGCTTGAGCATTTTGCCGATAGATGGGCCTGGTGGTGACATTTAAAGCGGCGAAATAGAAAGTTTCTGGTTTCAGTTTCCTAATGTTTAGTTTTAATCCCATTTTGTAATATTCAATTTTCGAGGCGATTTGAAATTGCTCGCCTCTGACGGGAAGGCAAATGAGAGGAACTCCGTGATAGAGACTTTCAAAATGACTATTACTGTCACAGTGGGAAATAAGGAGGACGGTTTTTGGATGTGCGCATATGTCGTTCAATGGTAACCACGTCATCATTTTCACGTTACCACGTGTTTTGTTTACATTAGTTTTTAGAAGGATACGTTGTGGTAGGTATTCTAAAGTTGAAAGGTAGTGTTTATCTGTAATGTTCTCGAAAATAGTTTCAAACGTTATAACAATGACTCCATACTTGGCACCGTCAAAGAACTTCTGCAGCGATTTTGACAAAGGTTTACCCGGCCGGGTCGTCATACCCCCAACTTGACGAAACTGGGGCCAAATGGATTGGGCATTGTTTAAAATGATATCACTATTATCAAAGAATAATTCCGATTTCCGGTAAAGAATTTCAACCTCTGACGACGAAAGAGTTGGTGCTAGCTTGAAATGATCTAGGGGCACAGATGATACACCAGCCACATGCAGAATAGCATACCATAGAGTGTCAAGCAGCCTTTTCTCAAAATTCTCAACACCAGTGATGGACGGATCAATATCTGGAGATAAACTCGATAATATCATCGAACTCCTTTCTAGCTTTGTTAATATACCAGAAACAGAAATAAAAGGAATAGATAGATTATATGGTATTAAGTAGAAACATTGAGTGAAGAAACGGCCATCGATAATTGCTAAATCAAACTTTTTGTCGTGTAAACTTTGCAAGGCAATGTCATCCTCCTGTATCATTTCACACATCATCTCTTTGATTTGGATGGCTTTTGTAAATAGCGTATTCCCCTCGCAATGAAAAATATCTTTAAGCAGTTTCTCACTGAAATTTAAGTTATTTTTATAAATAGACCAGCTGAACTTTATAACTTCGAAATGTGGTCCAGGGCAATCTCGATAGTTTATCTGCTGGCACATGTACATTGATACTTCGTGACCACGTTGCACTAGTTCTTCGCCTAATGCATTCATATAACTGCAATGACTATACTCCAGAGATGGGACAAACAGAATCTTTGCTGCTTGTTGGATATCCACCGTACAACACAGCATGATAAAAGCTGGTAGAGCCCACGATTTTACGTGTACTGATTGAGCCATCTTCGAAACTGAAATGTAACGAAATAGAGTTTAATATTATCCAATGATTTTCAATACTGGGATCGATATAATCGACTTTCCCCGACCCCCGAATGGCTGGGCTTGTACCAATGTTAGAGAGATTGGCCAAATTGGTAAAACGTCGGATAAATGGCCATTGCAGTATTTGTTCTGGCTCTTAACATTTTTAGTTCAAGTCACTCTAAGATTAACTTTGCATGTCATCTTTCCGAGGTCAATAACATAAAATACTATTCAGGTACAACCGTTGACTTAAGAAACTTTGCCATTACCCCAAAATTTCTGACCTTGAGCCTAATTTAGAAATCAACTGTACCCTTGTACATCTAGTTTCCTGAGATTAATTTAACCATAACACTAGCTTTGCATCAATAATCAGATTTCCATTCCATATCTTGCTCTTGAGATTAAAACTCCGAACATGTAACTCCAACATTAGTTGGTTTCGTTGTTTACCATTAGGCCAGCCCTAATCCAGCAGACCTATGATTAAAGGCTTTCTGGTTTTACCATCGTATGATTTTTGTATAGTTGTGATTACATTGTCCAATGTATCCTTCTATTTTTAAGACGGTTAAGTTTAATCAGAGGAAGATTTAGCTTCTGTTTCTAGCAGGTCTAGCGATCACGTATGGATACTCTTATTGTCTCGTAGCCCCAAGATTTAAAACAATAAATTATATAACACGATCTATTTACTTGTTGTATGAGCAGGATAATTGGCCTAAAGTTAAAGTTCTTTCACAGAGTTGATAAAAAGATTAGTCTGTCCCAAGTCCAGAGGTTCATCAGGCAGAAGCTTATCCCTGTTCCATTGGCGCTAGGCAACTGAGAATAAAAGTCCATCCTCACCACTCTATAGGACGCCAGTCAATCGTAGGGTTATTCCCAAGCTGCTGCTGCCGGTGGTACTCAGCTGAGTAGACTGGAACAAAGGGAAGTGTAGTGTCTTGGTCAAGAACACAACACACCATACAGTCGCGGAATCGATGCACATCATGCGATCGTAATTCCATTTTAACCACTAGTAGAAGTGTATATACATACGGGTTTATATCTATGGGTTTATATACACACACACACACACACACACACACACACACACACACACACACACACACACACACACACACACACACACACACACACACACACACACACACACACATATATATGTATGTATGTATGTATGTATATGTATATATATGTACAACCCTTATCATGTCCTCTCTGGATTTTGGTATTTGTATTTATTACCATATATATATATATATATATATATATAACCAAAGATTAATATGGTTCGTTGATTAATCAACGAATACAATTTTACAATAGATTAGAAGCACTCAACAGCTATATATATATATATATATATATATATATATATATATATATATATATATATATATATATATATATATGTTTGTTGTTTGTTAGACTATATATATGTGTTTGTGTCTATATTATATCTGTATTTTTGACCGTTGGTCAGTCAATGGTAACATTGAGGACCAAATAAATTAAATTAACCGATATGAAAGACACAGAAGCGAAAACCAACCAAACAGTGAGTGTGTTCTGTTATTAATTCTGGCAATATTATTACACAAATATGACCCTCCCCATATATATATATATACTTCAAGGAAACAACAAACAGAGGTACAAAAAGTCGGGGGCCCATTCTGTTAAAAGTCTGCTAAGAGGAAAAGTGCAAATGTAATAAAATCAAAAATAATGATGCAACGGTTGTACCTTAAGTGGAGATGGGGTAGATTTAGTAGGTTGATAACAAAAGAAATATTCATCAATGTATTTCTAATACTCACATTCACACACATACACACATACACACATACACACACATACACACATGCACATACAAACCCACACACATACGTACACACACAAGTACACTACTTACATGTGTTTTTGGTGGTATAATTGGGAGTTCTTAACAGCCAGATAACACATCCATAATCGAAGACATTAAGAAGAAGAAACGGTCGGCGTTCGCCTTGAGATGACGGCGAACGCTGGTCTTTAGAGAGTCATTGTCATCCGTTACAGTCAAATAACGTAAATATTTATTTATTTGAACAAATAATCAACAAGGAGAGATAAAAAAGAAAAAAAAAAGGCGGGATGGAAAATAATTTTTTAAAAAGACGAAGGGAAAAGAAAAGTAGCATGCGCTACAAAATTGGATGCACCAGAGGAACAAGATAACGAAAGTTTTGCCGCCGAAAAAACCCACTACATCTGTTATTTAAACTCACAGCAAGATGAATTCTTTCCGACATCGCGGTGGAAAACAGCCGCCTGGTGGTGGGGCGGCGGTAGGTGTGATGGTGGTGGTGTTGGTGGTGTCAGAGGGGCTGTGGTGATAGAGGTGTCGGTGATGACAGTTGAAGAGGTGGTGTGGTAGCGGTATTGAGGATTGTGTTTATGAAGGTGAGAGTGCTGGAGTTGGCGCTAGTGATGATGCTTGTTATGATTGTTGTAGTTATGAGATTAGAATGTTAGATGGTGTGGTAGTGGTCCTTTTGATTGTAATGGTATTTAGGCATCAGCCATTATGAAGGGAACTTATGACAAAAGCATTCTAGCCTTTAACGCAACAAGGTTTTTTCTTCTACTTGTATAACTAGGATTACATTGTCTAGGATGTCCTTCGATGAGTGATTTGGAGGAATTTAGCTGCTATTACTAACAATTCAAACGATCATCTGGAGACTTCGTTGAATTAGCAACTACCTAGTGGACACCATAAAAAATATACGTGCCATATATATAAGTATGCATTTATGTGCCCTAGTATATATGTATATGTGTGTCGGTGCATGTATCTGTAAAATTATTATCATCAGTTACCTTCTCTAAGTAGGCTCAGTAATATGGATCGTCCTGTTACTATCTACGATTATAATCGTAGATAGTAACAGGATGTAGATATTAACAATTGTTGATAATTATCAACAATTGTTAATATGGTAGAATTCGAATTGCTTTCAGGATAGCTGATAGGCCACGACAAGATTCGAACCCAGAATGCAAACGAGCCGGAACAATACCACAAAGCATATTTTCACGTACACTAACATTTACTACTGAATAGCCTTAGATTGGTACTTTATTTATCAACTTTTGATCCGAAAGTGTGAAAGGCAAAATTAACCTCGGTGAAATTTGAACTCGCATTTGCTGGACTCAAATTTGGACAGACTTGATACGTGATAATGCGAGTGATTTATTGACTCAATCTATTCTTTCTTGAACTATTGACTGTGTACGTGACTAACACATCAATATATAAGCAAAGGTAGTGGAGTAACAGAACAAATAGTACCGAATTATATATCTAAAATAGAGATTAGTTATGCACATTTATGTTTTGAATCGATATCCTACTGGGGTAGATATTTCCTTTCATACTTCCGAAGTTGATAAGTTCCATTAAAGTATTGAGGTCGATAAAATCACCTGTTTCGTTCCTCTAAATTTTCTGCCCTCGAGCCTTTGTTAGAGATCATTATTAATCGTCCGATTAAATGTTTGTGAAATATAATTAACAACAAAGCTTTACGTTCTGTGTTCAAATCCCACCGAGGTTAACTTTGCTTTAAATTTTTTAATGGTTTTTAAAACATTTTTTATTCCGCCCATGCAACTCTCTCTCGCTCTCCCCCCCTCTCTCTCTCTCTCTCTCTCTCTCTCTCTCTCTCTCTCTCCCTCTCTTCCGACTGACGTCGTGAGGTAAGGTTAACTAAATAACGAATATTTTCCAACAGTTTTGAAGGTCAGATTCTCTAACGCGAGTCTGGTATAATTGTAAAGAAAACACCCAAATGCCACCCCCACCCTTCTCCACACAGGTCATTTAACTAAAAACCGAATAATTTCCGACGATTTCGAAGGCGAGATTCGTTCAAAACACATGAAATCAAAACTATGAAAAAATGTTTGCATTCATGCGAGGCGGTTGTGATTGCAAAGAAAATTCCGAGAATGCCTCCCACCATTTCTTCCTGCGTAATTTAAGAAACGAGTCATTTCCGACGGGTTTGGAGGTCATATTCGTTCAAGCACACAGGAAAAACATTAAGGAAAAATAGTGTTCACCTCGAATGTGAATTTGTAGACATTTACCGTATAGAATACTACTTCTAGAATCCACTCTACCAAAACAGCCCACCTCTTGCTGTTGTGTTGGAATTCACCTCAGGTGAAGCAACAACTAGAATGCGGAAAGTATGTTGGCTTGCCTTAAAAATTGGATGGAAGATCCAGTATTCATTGTTGCGTGTCATTGTGTGGGTCTTCTCAAATCGCATTTTTCTTTTATTACCCCCCCCCCCCCTTTTTTTTTTCTTTATTAGTAATTGTAAAATAATCATTTGAAACATCAATTATACGTTTACATTTGAAACTGTTCCATATAGATATTACGAATGATTTATTGTACAAAAATTCAAGTGTCTTTTGTGGTTATGGAAGGGAAAGGCAAAGGCTCTAGGGTCACAGAAGAAAGGGGAGGGGGAAAGAGGGAGGGTGATGTGCTCTAGGCCTAGGGTGCGGCAGGCAGTATTGCGATTGTACCACGCGGACAAAACCGCAGAAATATTCCCGTAGAAAATGGCCAGCGGCACCCACTGCAACAGCCACCCCACCTCGCGGGGCTCCTTCCCCAGACGGGCTGCTGACGTTCCAATTTTGCGGAGGAGCTCGGCAGTATGGGGTCCAAGTAGGCCTGAGGTCTCGACGGCCACCGGTGCCAAGAGGAAACGGTCGGACAATCACCAGTGTTTGTTTATCTTCCTTTCCTCTGTATTGCGGGCCGCAGTACCGAGGTATGTGGCCAAAGCGACTTAACCGGTTTAGTTCCTGAAAATTTAAGTTTCTTCTAGTTTAAGGGTAAAGATGAAAATATGGATGTTGAGCTGTAATATTGTAGTATTTGATTAAAGTCTTTGGTACCACAGATTTCTTAATAAACCATATTACTTTCTCCAGTATAGTTTCTCTATACCGCCAGGTTTACACTGCACTGAATTTTGTGTACAGGTACTCCCAGCAAATATATTATCCAGACTTATCCACGCCGTATCCAGACTTTTCCGCTAAGCGCAAGTTCTTTCACCCGCACCATGCGAAAACACAACATCGACTTCTCTACCAAGAACATCCCAGTCCCACCGAAAAAACTTTACCTTCGGATGCTCACGCAAAAAATCGATCTATTTGCGAAAAGACTTAGATGGAGAACTTTTTCTACGACAGATATTGCGACAATCAGGACTTCGGTACCAAGGAGAGATTCGGATTTATTACCTACAAATCTCCCCCTCCGAACCCTATGCTCTCACCCTTCGAGAATGACCTTTTCCAACTGGTCAAGAACATTAAATTCAAACCCAGACACAACCAATTACTACAAAAACTCCGTAGCAACTTAACAGAGTATGATACCACCAATGACATCATGGTGCACTCGGATAAAACTGGTAACCTCTACTTTGTCAACCCCGACAGAAACCACACACTGATCAGGAGCAGCCTAAACTCCACCTATAAAAAGGCTAACCACTCATGCATCGAGGACATAAATCGAGATGAACAACAAATTACCTCCAGCCTCGGGGTCGCCGACCGCACGGAACCCCTAGACTCACGGACACCCTACTTCACACTGAAGGACCACAAATCCGATTTCGACCGTAAACCTTCTATCAGGCTTATAAACCCAACGTTATACCAAAAGTTAAGCAACACGCCCGACTTAGCCTATAGGTCAACACCCAGGAAGTAACCTCATGGTTCAGCAATATGGAGGAAAAACGAGACACTAAATTCATCCAGTTTGACATAGAGAGTTATTATGCTTCAATCACCTTACCGCTACTTACGGGTGCCTTGGACTTCGCCGAAGCACTTGTGCCCATCACCGACCAGGAAAGAAACATCATCCTCCACGCCAGGAAGACAGTCTTACTCTTCGACAACTCCAAATGGATAAAGAGAGCTCCCGACTCACCCTTCGACGTCAGCATGGGCGCGACGGATTCGGCTGAGGTCACAGATCTTATAGGATTATTCCTAATAGCCAAACTCGCCGATATGTTTCCTGCATTCGGCGGTGGATTGTACCGTGATGATGGGCTCCTTACCTTTAAAGGGTACAACCCCAGTAGTACAGATCGGGTCCGTAAACAATTAATCAGCTTCTTCCACGACTGGTGATTTAAAATAACCCTACAAACGTCCCTGACCTGAGTAAACTTCCTGGACGTTACCCTTGACCTCGATAATGATCTGTACTACCCATACAGGAAACCTAACGACAACCTGCACTACATCCACCGCCGGTCAAACCATCCTAGGAACATCACCAATAACCTGGTTAAAAACATCTCCCTCTGCATATCCCGTTTGTCAGCTAATGAGCAGATATTCGAGGAACATGCACCTTATTACAACCAGGCCCTCAAGCGGAGTGGTTTCCGGGAGGAAATATCCTACTGTCCAGCTCCCATTAGCGGAACCAGCAGGCGACACCGCCGCTCACGCAATGTAACATGGTTCAACCCTCCCCATAACGTCGAGGTGACAACTCCTATCGGGAAAATCTTCTTTAGGCTCATTGAAAAACACTTCCCACTACAACACCGCTACCACAACATAATTAACAAAAATACCATCAAACTCTCTTACAGCACTACACCAAACTTTGCACAAAACATCGTCTCCTCTAACAACAAAAAACTCAACCCCTATGGAAGAAATAACCTAAATAGCAGTGGAGAGCCGACCAGGAGGTGCAACTGTCCTGATGGATCCATTTGCCCCCTCGACAACAGATGCAGAGATCGTAATGTGATCTACCAGTGCAACGTGAGGACGGACACCTCCAACAAAGCTTATATAGGATTAATCGCATGTGACTTCAAGACCCGGCTATACCAACACAGACATACCTTCCGAAACCCGACCCGGCGTCACGCCACTACACTTTCGGGCCACATATGGGATCTCAAGGATAACAACATTACTTATGATCTCACTTGGAGTTTACTGTCCAGAGCCAACTCTTACACGGGAGGACGCCGTCCGTGCAATTTATGCTCGGAGGAAACATTACAAATGCTGTTTTCGACTGACCAACTCCTAAACAAGAAAGATGAACTGGTTACTGCATGTAAACACAGATTGCGTAGGACTTACCTCGCCCTCAAACCCCATAATGACCCGGGGGGGGGGGGGTAGACTAGGGCTATAACACCCCACTTGCCGATTTTGTAATGGGTAACCCCTGCTTGCAAAGGTAGACGTAAGATCTTCTTTTATATCTTTTTATCGCTTCCTCTATATTTCCTTCTTCCCCCCATCCCTCCCTAGTCCTTCCACCCCAGTTCTCTTTCTTTGTCGTCGTCTTTTTCTCGCTCACCCGAGGCAGCCTCTCGGTCCTTTGTAGCCTCAGTACCCCCACCCCTTCCCCTATTCTATGATAGATTTGGCCGACTCCGCTTTTTATAGCAGATGTGTTAGACCCAGGATACTTGCCCTCTTATCCGACCGCTGCCCGTTTTCAGTGTTTTCTATATTTCTTAGTGGTATCTTTGCTTTAATTTCTCGTATATCAGTATTTTTTTTTGGGGGGGGGGGGAGGGGGGGCGATTCTGAATTAATTTTCCGTATCAAATTTTACATATACTTCGTACGAGCTTTTATGTAGCTTGCACTAGAACTTTTGTATCGTGGCGGCACCGTTAGAGATAGTATTAGTATTCTTTTTCGGGACTCTGAATTATTATTTCGTTTTAGTTTACTTCTTTGCACTGGGTGGATGCTGGCCTTGTGCCTGGGGTAGAAACCTTTATTTATTATTTCGTGGTAGTTTCTTTAGTATTTTGGCCCCTCACTTGTTGACCCGTCACCGTAAGATATACTCGGTTTATTACTTATACCTCTTAAAAGGGTCTCATTATAATTCCGTCCCACCTAATATACCTTTCTTTAGCCTAGCAGTACCAGTGAGAGACTTAGGTCGTAGTAACCAGAAATTGTTTATTTTTTTTTACATTTAATTGCTTTTTAACACTCGGTATTTTTCTATATATTTACCCCATATTGTTCTACTTATTGTTTCGACTTCCTCCCCCTCCCCGTCCCTAGTATCTTCTTTGACCTCATGCCCAGCTGTAGTCGGCACTATCAACGCATGAATGGGTCTCCTCCACCCCTCTCCCTCTTTCTCCTACTGGCAGGTTCAGCTACCCCTTCCCTCCACAAATTGCCATCATAGAATTATTATGTTTCAACAACAAACTTTTGACCAATCTTTGTGACAATCACTTTTACCATATATGGAATTACCCCTTGAGAAGCTCGGCTATTCAAATACCAGGATACAAATTTTCATTTACTCCAGAATTAGCCGTCGAAACGGCTTGAGCTCAGCCGTCGGGGTCCTACTCGTTCCTAGTACCCACTCTACTACCCTAAGTATTGAGTACTTTGGTGCGTTATGGTTCACCTGGTTCCTTACCACATTTCCTCCGTTATATATATATATATATATATATCTCGCGCGCTCTTGGCCAAGCTGGTATGAATTTTTTTTCTCTCTCTCTCTCTCTCTCGTCTGCGATTTCACAGAACTTATGTTTACCGAATTCGCAGACCAGACCCCTTCTTCCTCCCGTTAGACCTGTGCGAAATTCCTTCCTTGCTCACATTTCAACCAGGTTTGATGGTCTTTATTCTCTCGTTCACGATTTCACCGAATTTATATTCATAGAAATCTGGGACTTGTCTCTTTCTTCATCACATTCTGTTGCTTAAACCATTTTGTTTGTTTACCCTAGCGTCCCCTTTATTTACGTGTCCCAACGACTTTTTTTAGCCGTTGCTCGCACCAACCTGAGGTATATGGTCTTTAAAGCGATGAAATGCCTATTACGGTTGGAAGACCACTGATGAAGGACAAACTTTTTCATATGTAATCCATTTGCAACGCCGCAGCTCCATTATTATCATATTTACACATATATTTTTTCCTCTGCTGCTACCCCTCTGTTTCGTTCTTTGTATCTTTACCCTTTCTAGCAGTCTCTCTCTCTGTTAGCCTCTTCCTCACCCTTCACTCACTCATTCTCTGTCACTACCTCTCCTCCTCCTCCTCTTTCTTCCCGTTTGACCTGTCCGTAATTCTTTTCTCGCGCGCTCTTGGCCAAGCTGGTATGAATTTTTTTTCTCTCTCTCTCTCTCGTCTGCGATTTCACAGAACTTATGTTTACCGAATTCGCAGACCAGACCCCTTCTTCCTCCCGTTAGACCTGTGCGAAATTCCTTCCTTGCTCACATTTCAACCAGGTTTGATGGTCTTTATTCTCTCGTTCACGATTTCACCGAATTTATATTCATAGAAATCTGGGACTTGTCTCTTTCTTCATCACTTTCTGTTGCTTAAACCATTTTGTTTGTTTACCCTAGCGTCCCCTTTATTTACGTGTCCCAACGACTTTTTTTAGCCGTTGCTCGCACAAACCTGAGGTATATGGTCTTTAAAGCGATGAAATGCCTATGACGGTTGGAAGACCACTGATGAAGGACAAACTTTTTCATATGTAACCCATTTGCAACGCCGCAGCTCCATTATTATCATATTTACATATATATATATATATAAATATACTTATATATAAATATATATATATAAATATACATATATATAAATGTATATATATATATAAATATACATATATAAAAATATATATATATATATATATATACATATTTATTAAAATAACAATAAAGTTTAAGCAAAGAATCGCTGCTTTCACCCTTAACGGGATCTCTCTGAAACTAACCATATATATATATATATATATATATATATATATATATATATATATATATATATATATATATATATATATATATATATATATATATATATATATATATATATATATATATATATATATATATATATATATATATATATATATATATGAATATATATATATATATATATATATATATATATATATATATATATGAATATATATATATAAATATATATATAAATATATATATATATATATAAATATATATATAAATATATATATATAAATATATATATAAATATATATATATATATAAATATATATATATATAAATATATATAAATATATAAATATATATATATATATATATATATATATATATATATATATATATATATATATATAGTAATAATAATAAAATTGAAGACTAAAATCCAAACGTTTTTTGAAATATCCAGTTCTGCGTTTACAGATTGACTTTGTTAGTTTCAGAAGATACCGTTAAGGGTAGCGATTCTTTGCTTAAACTTTAATCTGTTATTTAATAAATATATATATATATATATATATATATAAATATATATATATATATATATAAATATAAATATATATATATAAATAAATAAATATATATATATATATATATATATATATATATATATATATATAAATACATATATATATAAATATAAATATATATATATATATATATATATATATATATATATATATATATATATATATATATATATATATATATATATATATATATATAAATATATAAATATATAAATAAATAAATACAATATCGGAGAAAGCTTTTTAGCGATACTCCGGCCAAATTCCAACTCACTCAACAAACATTACGAAATAAGTGATTATATTCCAAATTATGCGTTCGGGGTGCTAACTAAAAGTATTGCGTCGAAGATTGGCTGTATTATTTAATATGAGATATATCGAATATATCTCTTCCCAGACGGACGTCTCGTTTCATTATAGGATTCCTACAATTTGGGTGAAATTATACCAATTTATGTAGGAGCTTGTATACCATCAATAGATATATATTCAAGCGGGCTCCTATAATTCATCAGTGGGTGCCCCAATATATATAAATATATATATATATATCTAAATATATAAATATAAATATATATAAACATATATATATATATATATATATATATATATATATATATATATATATATATATATATATATATATAAACATATATATATATATATATATACATATATATACGTATATATATCAACATATATATATATAAATATATATATAAACATATATATATATATATATATATATATATATATATATATATATATATATATATATATATATATACAGAAGCACAATTTAGTATAGCTAGATCCGAACTTAGAAATATTATAGAACAGTATAGCAAGAAGCATAATAGAATGGAGGCCCAGCAACTGGGAGAAAAATCTGCAAATGGCTTGCGTAAGCTCATGCAGCGCTCGCGTAATGGAGAGATAGCATTCTTTCCAACAGACAAGTCTGGCAGAATGTCGGTTGACAGCCTGCCAAACTACATCCAGGCAATGCAACCCCACATCACTAACACAAGAGAGGTAACACCACAGGAGCATGAGGATAGAGAAAAAGCCCTCAATGCCCATATGGTGATGTGGACGAATATAATGCAGCCCAACAAAAGGACTGCCAACAACTTCCAGGCCTGGAACAATGACGTGCCGGCGTTGTATGGGCTTCGAAAAGACCATAAAACGGGCAGTGACCCTGTCGCGGGACCACCAACACGGCCAGTCTGTGGAGCTAACATTGCTAGTAACTACAGACTGTCTTATTTCCTCTCCCTGATCATACGCCCCATCATTGAAATGTCCCCAGATGTATGTGACAGCACGGAGGACTTCCTCAGCAGAATCGGCGTGGGTAACAGATCTAGGGACCTAACAAACTGCATAATAGGTAGTATGGATGTTGTGTCCCTGTATCCATCTATTGACGTGGATTTTGCTGTGGAGAAATGCGTAGAAATGATCAGTGAGAGCAATGTTGAGTTCCGTGGGATTGATACCAGTGAGCTGGGACTCCTACTTAAACTTACCTATAGTAATAATTACCTAGACACATATGACCTTAGCAACCTGTGCCCTACAAGACCAGCAAGAGGCAGACCACCTACCATTACCTCAATGGCCAAGAAAACCCACACAGATAGATGGAACGGGTGGACCAGAGCCATACGGACACCCGAAAACCACGATGAACTGAAGAAAAGGATTGCACATGCGGTAGGGGCCAGCATAAAACTAACCCTTAAGGAACATATGTTCAAATTTAATGGAAAAACATATGCCCAAGAGGAAGGAGCAGCCATTGGTGTTAGCATTGCAGGCGACATAGCTAACTTATTCATGGTATGGTGGGACAGTAGACTTAAACTTAAACTTAAAGAACAGTTAGAAGACCCCTTAACCCTGATAATGTACTCCCGCTACGTTGATGATATAAACATCGTAGTTAAGACACCCCCACTAGAGAACAATCAGGAACTAGAGAAAAACACAATGGAAAGCATCCAGCAAATAGCTAACTCCATCCACCAGAGCATTAGAGTTACTATAGACTACCCAAGTAAACACCCCAACCATCGATTGCCTCTACTAGACACAGAGCTCTGGTTAGATACCATTAATAACAAAAAAAAATCCTCCATTCCCATTATGCCAAACCCATGACTTCCAAACATCTGATCCACCGAAACTCGGCCGTTTCGGACCATACCAAAATCAACATACTGATTGCGGATTTGGTACGGGTGATGAGAAACGTGTCCCGCATGTGCAACCCCGAAGAACTAGAGAGACACATACAACACTTCATCCACCGTATGCAGTTCTCTGGCTACAATCAGAGAGATAAAATCAGAGTGTATAGAGGAGCCAGAACTGAATGGGAAAAAATGATAAATAATGACATAAATGGGACCTGCCCCTTGTACAGGAGCAAC
This sequence comes from Eledone cirrhosa, assembly GCA_964016885.1. NCBI lineage: Eukaryota > Metazoa > Mollusca > Cephalopoda > Octopoda > Eledonidae > Eledone > Eledone cirrhosa. The sequence goes on along the minus strand of OZ024741.1, from coordinate 324,761,401 downwards.
ATTTTGGAATAGAATAGAAAGAACTAGGAATAAGGCTAATAGAATAAACTCATGGTATGATAGCAATAAATACCAGAGTGTAATGTTCATCGATACAACCTCTAGAGGTGAATTAGCTTACAAATTTAGAAGGGCCCTAAATAAACATAAACTCAATATTAAGATAGTAGAAAGACCAGGTACCTCCGTAAAAACACTTATTGGCAAGACATACCCTTTCCAAAGGCCCTCATGTATAGATAAGAAATGTATAACCTGTAAAATAAGCCCCCATATTGACTGTAAAACTAGAAATGTAGTGTATAGCATAAGATGTACTGAAGGACAATGTAGAGACAAAATTATAGTGTACATAGGTGAGACAGCTCGTAGTGTAGGGGAACGGATAAATGAACACTGGCGAGACCTTCGGGATAGTAAAGAATCATCTGTACTCTACCAACATGCTAAAATAGAACACAAGGGTAAATTAGAGAACATAGAAATAAAAATAGAATCTACACACAGAAAAGACGCAATGTTTAGACAAATTACAGAGGCAATAAACATAAAAGAATTACAACCAAAATTAAATAGAAAATATGAGTGGAACAGCAACATCACAACTTACAATTAAGGACAAAATGAAAACACACACACACATAGAACAAACAACCAACCAGTAACATGTAAATAAACAAATAAATAAATGAACATAAACATACACAGACACCCGAATGATGCGCAGACTGAGCACACAACACACACACAGAGACGGGGTGGCGTGGGACAGAGCAGGGGAGGGGCACAGAGACAGAGAGGGGGGTCCCCAGTCACTGAGGAGGTCACAGAGTGTGTGACGAGGGAGCTATGACTATGTATAAACAACTGTCTGGTTGTGGAACCAACCAACCAACCAGAAATTTATGGATTTATAAATTTATTATAAATTTATTATAATAAATTGAAGTGAAAGCAACTGGTGCGTGTGTTTCTTATTGGCAACATGACCCTCCCAAAGTATAACAATATATATATATATATATATATATATATATATATATATATATATATATATATATATATATATATATATATAAACATATATATATTACATTCATTTAATTCATTAATTTATTAATTTATTATTTGTGTGACCCGAATTTTCCTGGTCGTTTTTTCGGCTGTGCGAATGATTTTAAGCATTGTCTCTATGTGTTGGTATTTAAACGATAGTTATAGCTCTGGTTTACCCAAACTATTGAGACCTCTGCCACACATTTCGAAGATTGTGTTTCGTGATTTCGTGGGCCGAGATCCCGATTCTCGATTATTTATTTGTATTTTTATATATATATATATATATATAAATATATATAAACACATATATATATATATATATATATATATATATATAAAGAATTAATATATCTAGTAACATATATATATACATACAGATGCATATCAATGCTAGCAAATATATAGGTTTTGTCTTAGTAACTTTGTGGTTCAATGCACGGGGTTGCAGAACAAACCACTTTCCACTGATTGACCTCGATGTCACGTGATTGATTCTTTTTGAATTTGCCACCGACACAGTAGGCAGTGATTTTCTCAATGGCTAGGAATTCAGTCCACGCTTTGCTATTTTCTATCCACTGAATTATTTTTGTATAAGTTTCCAGAGTCCATGCTTTGCCTGGATACTTAGCTGAGAATAGACTTCCCTGACGACGAAATGATTCTCTATATTTTCTTCGGAAAGTATATTTATTCCATTTCAGAAACTAATTAGTTGGGAGTGAAATTTTAGTAAGTAAGTTAATTTTATAATTTTCTTATTTTACGTCTCTCATATATATATATATATATATATATATATATATATATATATATATATATATATATACGTGGGAAAGTAAAAAATCGGAGAATAGACCGTTAAAACATGTTTATTTAAAATATCACCTACGTACGTTTCGCCCAGTTGGGCTTCTCAAGGGCATAAATAATCACAAGTGTTCCTTATATAGTTCGGAAAGAGTTTTGGGGGTTAAATCTACATCAAGATTCATTGCTCGCAAAAATATCTTGTTTTGATTTTGCAGCAGGTCAAGGGAGGTAACTCTGGCCGGTGTTAGGGCAGTCTTTCCCGGATAATTTTTTTTTTTTTTTTTTTTTGTCGCATCCTTTTGTCTGAGGCTGGGTCTGGTATGCAAGGATTGTTTTCTCGGTGTTATTTTGCTGCGCCTGCCCGCCGGGGTGTTAAGACTTGTTGCAGGAAGATCCAGTGTACCATTTCACTCTTCATTCTTAACCCATCTAAAGAAGGATATTTTTAAGCGATGTGTAAAACTTATCGCTGTTTCAGCTCTGCTGTTGATGAGCTCGTGGGGTGCAGTTATGATGTGGTAGAGCTCCATGAGGCAAAGATCGCATTTCCTCTTGAAGTTGTACGGTGCAGCCCTGCCGACAATCAATATATATAAACATTTATATTTATTATATATATATATATATATATTTATATATAAACATTTATATTTATTATATATATATATATATATATATAAATATATATAAACATTTATATTTATATATATATATATATATATATATATATATATATAAAGGTTAACATATACATAAAGTTATAGATATATACATGTTGCAACTGGTCACTTTTAAGCTCTATGAAGAATTAATAAATAAAAAAATCAGAGCATTATATCATAAATCATGTCTTTAGAATCATCAGATAATAAAATATATACTATTTCTTCTTCTAATTAGCATAACTAACCATATAAAAAATCAATCAGAACAAGCTATAAGATTAAATGCTCTTATGGGGAAATCTCCGACAAATAACCGAACGTAGCCTCTTCGCGGCGGCCTCACTCGAGTATTTATCCAACATTTCGACAGCATGTAGAAACTGACTAAATATATCATCAACCATACACAATTAGGTGTAAAATTTAACTTAGAAGAAATGCGCACATATCGTAATTATATCTCTACCATGGTTTCTTCCTTATTTTAGACATCCAAATAATAGGAATGTCCTGTGTTAGGATTCATCAGGAGACAAACTCAAAATCAGACATGTAGTTTTTCAATCCTATTCCGCCAAAAATAGATTAAAAAATGGCTAAGATACGCTATGTGGCTGTGGACAAGCCAGAGAGAAAGGATGTGATTGGTTGCTTACGGCGGGTAGGCTTGCTGCTAGAAAGCGCAGCCAAATATCGCCAAATTTAATCTCAACCTATTGGGAGATTATTAAATATAAAGGTTAACATATACATAAAGTTATAGATATATACATGTTGCAACTGGTCAATTTTAAGCTCTATGAAGAATTAATAAATTAAAAAATCAGAGCATTATATCTAAGTTAAATTTTACACCTAATTGTGTATGGTTGATGGTATATTTAGTCAGTTTCTACATGCTGTCGAAATGTTAGATAAATACTCGATTGAGGCCGCCGCGAAGAGGCTACGTTCGGTTATTTGTCGGAGATTTCCCCATAAGAGCATTTATTCTTATAGCTTGTTCTGATTGATTTTTTATATGGTTAGTTATGCTAATTAGAAGAAGAAATAGTATATATTTTATTATCTGATGATTCTAAAGACATGATTTATGATATATATATATATATATATATATATATATATTAAGAGAGTAAAACAAAGAATCCTTTAATACATCAAAAGTTTTTATTAGCCGACAATGTTTCGTCCTACTAAGGACTCATAAGGGCAATCAAAACAACAAGAAGTAATATCGGCAGATACAAGCCGGAAGCTCCTAAGAATATGGAGTGTACATACACTAAAGTCTTGCAAAAATATATAATAAAAATAAAAATAAAAATAAAAATAAAAATAATAAAAATATATAATAAGAATAACTAAGGATGTATATAACATTAAGAACCATATTACAAATATAGTCCAAAGCAACTAACCTAAAGCTAAACAAATGTGGTTATATAGAGCAGGAATTATATATAACACAATGTAATATAACATAATACATTATAATAATATACCTTTACCAACATTAAAATTACAATTAAAAATCAAAAGGTACAATATATACATGTATATATGTGCGCGCACACACACACACACACACACATATATACAACAATACGCACATCTATGTTCAACTACACAAATTAAGCCTTATTAGAAGTTTGAATTTAAAAATAAGCATGATAAGAGTGAAAATAATACCAATACATCTACCCAATATACATGAGGCAATAATATGATATAATTACAAGAGACACATATAATAAATAATAAACAATAAAATTATATAATTCAATATAATATAATAAAATAGATAATCCCCGGTTAATTTACACAAACAATATAGATGTCCCAATAATAATATAATGATAATATGTTAACAATGTACTAACATTTACAATAAACAATATATACAAATCGATTCATACTGGGTTACAGAGTAAATGAGGAAAAATAAATTATACAATACTAAAAAAACACTATGATGGTACAGAAAAAATTATGATGGTACAGAAAAAAATATACAGACATCTTACATGATATGTAAAGTCTAAATATCATAATGTTACATATAATGAACAGTAAGTAATAAGGATCAATATTACAATATTACAAAAATACAGACATCTTACAATGTACTAACATTTACAATAAACAATATATACAAATCGATTCATACTGGGTTACAGAGTAAATGAGGAAAAATAAATTATACAATACTAAAAAAACACTATGATGGTACAGAAAAAATTATGATGGTACAGAAAAAAATATACAGACATCTTACATGATATGTAAAGTTTAAATATCATAATGTTACATATAATGAACAGTAAGCAATAAGGATCAATATTACAATACAATATAATATAATATATTATAAATTGACATAAAATAATATATAAATACTTATAATTACAAGGTTAGTAGACAGACATATGTGGATGTGTAAGTAAAGCCAGACAGTGAATAGTAAATAGAATATAAAATATAGAATAAAATAATAAATATAATCAACCGGAAATTACAAAACAAAAACAAATATATACACATTTAGGTCTCACATGCAGTTAAGTAGTTAGGTAAAAACTAAGGAAAACAATCACTTTAATTGACTCAAAACCCTATTTGATAAATTAATATTAAAAATATTAAAACTATCCAATAAGGTAGTATAATATTAGCTGTAGTTTAAGTCATTAAAGTTTATAAACTTTAATGTTTCGTTACAAATGTTTACAAAAAGGAATGAAATTTTTTACTATCATATACATAACGATATCTAAAAAACTGACTTAAGTAGAATTAAGGTAGGCTAATGGGGACAGAATTGAAGAAATATATGGAGGGTGCAAAGGGGCATAAAATATAGTCGATATACTATAATAAATAATAGAACGGAGCGTAAAAGAGCGTTAAATATAATCATAGTCAATCTGGAGGGGTTGACAATAAGTTTATGTGCGCATGCGGGGTGGGGGGGGGGGGGGGGGGGGGTAGGGGGTAGGGGAGGGGGTTATCCAAAGATGAATCTGAATAAAATTAAAAATAAAATTAAAAATAAAATTAATAATAAAAATAAAAATAAAGATAATAATAAAATAAAGTAAATGGCGTAAAGTGTGTAATCTTATATATATTAACAAGGTGTAATAGTGAAAACATAGATATGGTACAGTAGCCAAATGATTATGAGAGCTAGAATGAAGAGTCATCAAAAACCAATGGTAATAATGATGATAACAATAATGTTGGCAAACAAAAGAACCTAAACTAAAAAATAAGTAATGGAATATATCTGCTAATGGGTACAATTTGTACTACTAGAACGTTTGGGTTTATAATAAAAGTAAGAATTAGAAATGGCGTGGGGGCAAGAAGAGAATATCTCAGACTTTCTATTAAGTAAGGATACGCTAGAGAAAATTATAGAGTGTGTCTCAAGGATACAGAGATTACAAAACTTAGTATGTGTAGAAAGGTGGTTAGAGCGTGCTACTAAACGCCAGTTAAGGCTATATGGTATATAAGCTCCCTTAAGATCCCAGATATAATGCGCTAAAGAAGTAGAATTCTTAAACCTAACATGTTTGAAGTTAGAGATATGAGAGTTAAACCTAGTCTTAAAAGTGTTTGAAGTAGATCCTATATAAGTTCTATTAGAGGAATTAGTTATAACTTCGAAGTTATAACTAATTCCTCTAATTCTAGCTCTCATAATCATTTGGCTACTGTACCATATCTATGTTTTCACTATTACACCTTGTTAATATATATAAGATTACACACTTTACGCCATTTACTTTATTTTATTATTATCTTTATTTTTATTTTTATTATTAATTTTATTTTTAATTTTATTTTTAATTTTATTTTTAATTTTATTCAGATTCATCTTTGGATAACTCCCCTCCCCTCCCCCCTCCCCCCATGCGCACATAAACTTATTGTCAACCCCTCCAGATTGACTATGATTATATTTAACCCCCCCTCTTTTACGCTCCGTTCTATTATTTATTATAGTATATCGACTATATTTTATGCCCCTTTGCACCCTCCATATATTTCTTCAATTCTGTCCCCATTAGCCTACCTTAATTCTACTTAAGTCAGTTTTTTAGATATCGTTATGTATATGATAGTAAAAAATTTCATTCCTTTTTGTAAACATTTGTAACGAAATATTAAAGTTTATAAACTTTAATGACTTAAACTACAGCTAATATTATACTACCTTATTGGATAGTTTTAATATTTTTAATATTAATTTATCAAATAGGGTTTTGAGTCAATTAAAGTGATTGTTTTCCTTAGTTTTTACCTAACTACTTAACTGCATGTGAGACCTAAATGTGTATATATTTGTTTTTGTTTTGTAATTTCCGATTGATTATATTTATTATTTTATTCTATATTTTATATTCACTGTCTGGCTTTACTTACACATCCACATATGTCTGTCTACTAACCTTGTAATTATAAGTATTTATATATTATTTTATGTCAATTTATAATATATTATATTATATTGTATTGTAATATTGATCCTTATTGCTTACTGTTCATTATATGTAACATTATGACATTTAAACTTTATATATCATGTAAGATGTCTGTATTTTTGTAATATTGTAATATTGATCCTTATTACTTACTGTTCATTATATGTAACATTATGATATTTAGACTTTACATATCATGTAAGATGTCTGTATATTTTTTTCTGTACCATCATAATTTTTTCTGTACCATCATAGTGTTTTTTTAGTATTGTATAATTTATTTTTCCTCATTTACTCTGTAACCCAGTATGAATCGATTTGTATATATTGTTTATTGTAAATGTTAGTACATTGTTAACATATTATCATTATATTATTATTGGGACATCTATATTGTTTGTGTAAATTAACCGGGGATTATCTATTTTATTATATTATATTGAATTATATAATTTTATTGTTTATTATTTATTATATGTGTCTCTTGTAATTATATCATATTATTGCCTCATGTATATTGGGTAGATGTATTGGTATTATTTTCACTCTTATCATGCTTATTTTTATATTCAAACTTCTAATAAGGCTTAATTTGTGTAGTTGAACATAGATGTGCGTATTGTTGTATATATATGTGTGTGTGTGTGTGTGTGTGCGCACATATATACATGTATATATTGTACCTTTTGATTTTTAATTGTAATTTTAATGTTGGTAAAGGTATATTATTATAATGTATTATGTTATATTACATTGTGTTATATATAATTCCTGCTCTATATAACCACATTTGTTTAGCTTTAGGTTAGTTGCTTTGGACTATATTTGTAATATGGTTCTTAATGTTATATACATCCTTAGTTATTCTTATTATATATTTTTATTATTTTTATTTTTATTATATATTTTTGCAAGACTTTAGTGTGTGTACACTCCATATTCTTAGGAGCTTCCGGCTTGTATCTGCCGATATTACTTCTTGTTGTTTTGATTGCCCTGATGAGTCCTTAATAGGACGAAACATTGTCGGCTAATAAAAACTTTTGATGTATTAAAGGATTCTTTGTTTTACTCTCTTAATATATATATATATATATATATATATATATATATATATATATATATATATATATATCATAAATCATGTCTTTAGAATCATCAGATAATAAAATATATACTATTTCTTCTTCTAATTAGCATAACTAACCATATAAAAAATCAATCAGAACAAGCTATAAGAATAAATGCTCTTATGGGGAAATCTCCGACAAATAACCGAACGTAGCCTCTTCGCGGCGGCCTCAATCGAGTATTTATCTAACATTTCGACAGCATGTAGAAACTGACTAAATATACCATCAACCATACACAATTAGGTGTAAAATTTAACTTAGATATAATGCTCTGATTTTTTAATTTATTAATTCTTCATAGAGCTTAAAATTGACCAGTTGCAACATGTATATATCTATAACTTTATGTATATGTTAACCTTTATATTTAATAATCTCCCAATAGGTTGAGATTAAATTTGGCGATATTTGGCTGCGCTTTCTAGCAGCAAGCCTACCCGCCGTAAGCAACCAATCACATCCTTTCTCTCTGGCTTGTCCACAGCCACATAGCGTATCTTAGCCATTTTTGAATCTATTTTTGGCGGAATAGGATTGAAAAACTACATGTCTGATTTTGAGTTTGTCTCCTGATGAATCCTAACTCAGGACATTCCTATTATTTGGATGTCTAAAATAAGGAAGAAACCATGGTAGAGATATAATTACGATATGTGCGCATTTCTTCTAAGTTAAATTTTACACCTAATTGTGTATGGTTGATGATATATTTAGTCAGTTTCTACATGCTGTCGAAATGTTGGATAAATACTCGAGTGAGGCCGCCGTGAAGAGGCTACGTTCGGTTATTTGTCGGAGATTTCCCCATAAGAGCATTTAATCTTATAGCTTGTTCTGATTGATTTTTTATATGGTTAGTTATGCTAATTAGAAGAAGAAATAGTATATATTTTATTATCTGATGATTCTAAAGACATGATTTATGATATAATGCTCTGATTTTTTAATTTATTAATTCTTCATAGAGCTTAAAAGTGACCAGTTGCAACATGTATATATCTATAACTTTATGTATATGTTAACCTTTATATATATATATATATATATTTATATATATATATATATATATATAAATATAAATGTTTATATATATATATATATATATATATATATATATAATAAATATAAATGTTTATATATATAAATATATATATATATATATAATAAATATAAATGTTTATATATATAGATTGTCGGCAGGGCTGCACCGTACAACTTCAAGAGGAAATGCGATCTTTGCCTCATTGAGCTCTACCACATCATAACTGCACCCCACGAGCTCATCAACAGCAGAGCTGAAACAGCGATAAGTTGTACACATCGCTTAAAAATATCCTTCTTTAGATGGGTTAAGAATGAAGAGTGAAATGGTACACTGGATCTCCCTGCAACAAGTGTTAACACCCCGGCGGGCAGGCGCAGCAAAATAACACCGAGAAAACAATCCTTGCATACCAGACCCAGCCTCAGACAAACGGATGCGACAAAAAAAAAAAAAAATAATAATCCGGGAAAGACTGCCCTAACACCGGCCAGAGTTACCTCCCTTGACCTGCTGCAAAATCAAAACAAGATATTTTTGCGAGCAATGAATCTTGATGTAGATTTAACCCCCAAAACTCTTTCCGAACTAGATAAGGAACACTTGTGATTATTTATGCCCTTGAGAAGCCCAACTGGGCGAAACGTACGTAGGTGATATTTTAAATAAACATGTTTTAACGGTCTATTCTCCGATTTTTTACTTTCCCACGTATATATATATATATATATATATATATATATATATATATATATATGAGAGACGTAAAATAAGAAAATTATAAAATTAACTTACTTACTA
>OZ024741.1:324713895-324746395 GCA_964016885.1 Eledone cirrhosa | reverse complement strand
ACTTGAATATGTGGTCCTTTAGGGTAGTTTTGATACTAGCCCCTATTGCATGTGCGACCATTTTTCTTACCTGATCATTGTTTTGGGTGGTCCGTATAGCTTTGGTCCACCCAATCCACCTTCCCATGGGAGTCTTTTTAGCCATTGAGGTTATGGTGGGGTGTCTACCTCTTAAAATAATGAGAGAATGTTACATAATATAATGTTCCATATATTGGTTTTTCACTATGGTGTCTTGGTTGCATCAGTTGTCAGCCATAATCATCTGTCGAGGCTGCATTGTGTGAGATCTGCCATATGTTCCTTAAGGGCTAGTTTTACCCTTAAGGAACATATGTTCAAATTTAATGGAAAATCATATGCCCAAGAGGAAGGAGCAGCCATTGGTGTTAGCATTACAGGCGACGTAGCTAACCTATTCATGGTATGGTGGGACAGTAGACTTAAACTTAAACCTAAAGAACAATTAGAAGACCCCTTAACCCTGATAATGTACTCCCGCTACTTTGATGATATAAACATCGTAGTAAAAACACCCCACTAGAGAACAGTCAGGAATTAGAGAAAAACACCATGGAAAGCATCCAGCAAATAGCTAACTCCATCGACCAGAGTATTAGAGTTACTATAGACTACCCAAGCAAACACCCCAACCATCGATTACCTGTACTAGACAGAGAGCTCTGGTTAGATACCATTAATAACAAAAAAAAAATCCTTCATTCCCATTATGCCAAAGCCATGACTTCCAAATATCTGATCCACCGAAACTCAGCTGTTTCGGACCACACCAAAATCAACATACTGATTGCGGATTTGGTACGGGTGATGAGAAACGTGTCCCGCATGTGCAACCTCAAATAACTAGAGAGACACATACAACACTTCATCCACCGTATGCAATTCTCTGGCTACAATCAGAGAGATAAAATCAGAGTATATAGAGGAGCCAGAGCCAAATGGGAAAAAATGGTAAATAATGACACAAATGGGACCTGCCCCTTGTATAGGAGCAACATTTTGGAATAGAATAGAAAGAACTAGGAATGAGGTTAATAGAATAAACTCATGGTATGATAGCAATAAATACCAGAGTGTAATGTTCATCGATACAACCCCTAGAGGTGAATTAGCTTACAAATTTAGAAGGGCCCTAGATAAACATAAACTCAATATTAAGATAGTAGAAAGACCAGGTACCTCCATAAAAACACTTATTAGCAATACATATCCTTTTCAAAGACCTCCCTGTATAGATAAGAAATGTATAATCTGTAAATTAAGTCCCCATATTAACTGTAAAGCTAGAAATGTAGTATATAGCATAAGATGTACTGAAGGACAATGTAGAGATAAGAATATAGTGTACATAGGTGAGACAGCTCGTAGTATAGGGGAACGGATAAATGAACACTGGCGAGACCTTCAAGATAGTAAAAAATCATCTGTACTCTACCAACATGCTAAAATAGCACATAAGGGTAAATTAGAGAGCATAGAAATAAAAATAGAATCTACACACAGAAAAGACGCAATGTTTAGACAAATCACAGAGGCAATAAACATAAATGAACTCCAACCAAAATTAAATAGAAAACATGAATGGAACAGCAACATCACAACTTACAATTAAGGACAAAATGAAAACACACACGCACATAGAACAAACAACCAACCAGTAACATGTAAATAAACAAATATAAACACACAAAGACACCCGGATGTAACACATGCGCAAAATAAGCACACAACACACACAAAAACAAGATGGCGTAGGACAGAACAAAGGAGAGGCACAAAAACAAAGAAAAGCATCCCCAGTCACTGAAGAGGTCACAGAATGTGTGACGAAAGAACTTTGACAATATATAAACAATCATTTGGTTGTGGAACCAACCAACCAACCAGAAATTTATAAATTCCTATATTTATAAATTTATTATAATAAATTGAAGTGAAAGCAACTGCTGCGTGTGTTTCTTATTGGCAACATGACCCTCCCAAAGTATAACAATATCGGTTTCAACACACGTTTTCAGATAAAGAATCTTGCTAAACAAATTCAGAAACGAAATATATATATATGTATATATATATATAAATGTATATATATGTATATATATATGTATATATATATGTATATATATATATGTATCATACACCTACGGTAGTAGGTGTATAATATTCTTAAGGTCCCATTTCGGTCACTCGCGACACCTTCAAAGCTTTGTCACTAATTCAATTTTTGATAGAATTGGATGCGGTTTTTTTCACTTTATAGGACCACAGATAAGCTACTTTTTGACATAAAAATATTGAAATTTGGTTCAGTAGAAAAAAGAGTTACATAAAAATAAGTGAGGACCAAAAGAGTGTAAGGAACTACATACATAAGTAACGCTTAGTTTGTTTCTAATTTCTAATACATTAAAATAGTGATAGATTGTGCAATAGCGAATTGTGGTCAGGTAGCTCAGTCGGTAGAGCAGCAGACCGGCAATTCGAAGGTCGTTGGTTCGATTCCCACCCTGATTACTTTTCCTATCTGCACTTCTTCCTATTCATTATTATTTATTATTATTATTTAACTTATTTGTTGATAAATATTTTTATTAATATTAATATAATATCCTTGCATTGCCTGGAAAAAAAGTGGATTACAGGGAAAAATGCGGGCGCATGTAAAGAAATATTCTTAAATTAATAAACCTAGAAAAGTAAAGGACAAGTTATTACACCTGGAAAAGTAAAGGACAAGAAAACTTCTTAAAACTTCTTAAAATATTGCAGCTAAAGTCTAAATTTGAAAAAAAAAATTTAGATTATAAAACTAAAAATAAATAATTATAAGTTAATTGTTAAAAAAATATCACTTTAAAGGACTGGAAAAATGACTGTCTTATAGGGAGAGTTGACTACTGTATACTTAATTTTTTTCTTGGTATATACAAATTAATCTTTTTAAAATAAAATTTGTACAATAATTTGTACAATAATTAATTAATAATAATAACAATTAATATGTACAATTTATTAATTTATGTTATAAGATATTTAAAAATTTTCACTCTTAATCAAATTATATTTTTAAAAATTTAGTTATAAAATAATGCAGTAAAATAAATCAAAAACAGTGCATCATATAATTGCACTTTTTATGAGTATTACAGATTTTTTTAATAATATAGTAAAATTCAGCATCTCAAGGGGCAAAATTAGGTAAAAGTCAATTCATCAATTATTCAATTATAGTGAATCAATCAATTATAATGAATTCATCAATTCATTAGATGAACTGTTGAATTAGACAATGTTTAATTTTTAATTGTAGTCTAATTTTACTCTACCTAAAAATGTAGATTGGTTATTTTGATCTCTGACAGGTCTTAAATTTCATTATTAAACAATTATAATTTGTTATTATTTATCATTACAGTTGGCTCCCTAATTAATTATTAATTAATTGTTAGTGTCATTTACACGCCAAAATTTTGTTTTATTTGATGTTTATAATTGTCACTCATTTTTTCAGTCCCATTTAGTAAAGTAAAATAAAGTATATTTATTTAATGACCCAACCACTATGGTGTAAATTAGGATCACAAAATTAAATAAATGATCATAAATTAGTATTATTATCAATTAGAGAGTCAACTGTATTATTAGAATTTATCACTTTCTATGTATATTTAAATCAAATATTTTTTATTATTCAAATTTATACTATAGCTGCAATATTTTAAGAAGTTTTAAGAAGTTTTCTTGTCCTTTACTTTTCCAGGTGTAATAACTTGTCTTTTACTTTTCTAGGTTTATTAATTTAAGAATATTTCTTTACATGCGCCCGCATTTTTCCCTGTAATATATATATGTATATATATATAAATGTATATATATGTATATATATATATATAAATGTATATATATGTATATATATATATAAATGTATATATATATATATATATATATATATATATATATATATATATATATATATATATATATATATATATATATATATATATATATATATATATATATATAAATGTATGTATAGTATATTTGGCAATATACCGTATGTTTAAATAAAAACATTTTGAAGACCATACGCTATCGGTTTTAAAGTAGTGACTATGTCACTTACTTCTTTTCGGCGAAAGAAGGCAGAGAAGCTAACAGTCTGTTTCACGCTGTTGGCGATCATCAGAGAGGGTCTTCAAAATGTTTTTAATTAATGATACGGTATATTGCCAAATATACTATACATACATTCATGGATACATCGCTGCGTATGTGTGTGTGCGTGTGTGTGTATGTATGTGCGTGCGTGTGTGAATGTGCTTGCCGACACCAGGAACATAGCTTAAGAGAAACTTCACAATAAGGGGAAGCACCCCAAACTTGAACCTGTTTATAGAATTCTTTCTGCCTTTGTCACCCTAAATTCAGATTTAAAGAATTAGCTTTTAAAGAATTCCCTTTTCTTTAAACCAATGAAGACCACCCATCCTGTAGACCCCTGACATACAGGCTTTGTTAGTTTAAAATATACTTAAAAACAAGGATTGGTATTCCAATTTGAACCTGTTTACAGTATTCTTTCTGCCTTTGTCACTCTTAATATAAATTATAGCTTTAAAGAATTAGCTTTTAATGAATTCCCCTTTCTTTAAACCCATCAACCAATGACCTCCACCCATCCCAATCCCTACTCTCTCCTACCACCAGAAAAGATATAAATACCACCACATTTACTTGGACAGTCATCTTCCTGATGATTTCTCACGAATGAGACAGTTCTAGTCCTGTAGAAGCTTTTCTATATATATATATTTTATATTTTATATATATATATATATATATATATATATATATATATATATATATATATATATATACACACTCTCGGGGCTCAAATAACAAGGGGTTTGGAATAAGTGGAGGTGGGGGTTGGACATTTGCTTAAATTCTTATAAGTGGGGGATCGGTAATTGTATAGTGTATGTTGATAAATATGTGATTTCTTGTAATGTTCTTTTTTTGTCATATATGTGTTTTTTATTTAAAATAAAATAATTATTAGATTCTCCAGTTGTATTGATATGAATAACTTACAATAAATATTCGCTGGAGATAGATTAGCAAAATTTAATAAGCGGAGGAGGGGTGGAATAAAAGCCGGGGGAGACGATTATTCAAGTCTTGAGAGCATATATATATATATATTCCAATTATCGTGCGTATGTAACTGGTCCTTATAATATGACCTGCACTCGGCTCCCTTGTGACAAATAAATACAATAATGGTTTCTAATTTAGTGACATCACCAGCAATGTTTAAAGGTGGTGAAGTCGATCATATCGACACCAGTATTTTGATTGTTGCTTTATTTTGTTGACATCGGCGAGATTTCAACTCAGAAGCTAAAAGGTCGTAACTAAATGCCACTTAGCATTTTATCCAACGTTCTCAAGATTCTACCAACGCACAACCCTAAGTGAATGATATACTAACTCCTTTCTTTCTTTCTTTCTTTATTTATTTAATAATTGTTTCTACGTTAGGCACAAGGCCAGCAAATACCAAGTACATTACTGGTACTTTATTTTATCGACCCCGTAAGGATGAAAGGCAAAGTTAACCTCGGCGGAATTTGAACTCAGATCGTAAAGGGACGTAACTCTATGCCTCAAAGCATGGTGTCCGACTCTCTACCGATACTGCCAATCCACCGCAATAATAATTGTTATTTTAGCGGTGGAGTGACAAAAGTGTATTTCCAGTTTGTTATATAATACTTCCCATTTCAATTCCTTCCGTGAGAACAGTAAAATAAGTACCTGTCAGATACTTGAGGTTCTCTATATTTGTACTAATGCATGAACAAGTTATGAGAAGCAGAATTTACAAGTCTTAGCCGCGTCTCGCTTGATCAAGGTACATAACTCTGCATTAGCCTGACAAAACTAAGTTACGTCCCTTACCTGAAAGTTGACGATCACTTGTATTCAACATTGTTGCCACAAAATTATCACACCTGTGCTATTACAAATAAATAAATAATACGATATAATATAATATAACATTCTGTTTCAAATTTGAATGAAATATTTTTTTCGTAAATTTAAAATTTCATGATTCATTATCGCCATTATCATCACTGTTTAACATCCTTGTTTCTGAGGTTAGACCAGTCACGTAACCACGTCTTTCTCATACGTTCCATTTTTAGCTTGATTTTCTACGGTTGGGTGCTCTTTCTAACTCCAATCACTTTGCAACGTGTACTGGGAGAATTTTCACATTACAGAGTGGACGAGATACTTTTTTGTCACCGAACCTGAACTTTTGGGGATGGAATGGGTGCATTTTATCGTGGCACCACGACTACCACTTCACAAAGTGGGTGGTGGTAATTTATCGAGGCACCAACACTACCAGGTTACAGAGTGGGGGTAGCCTTTTATCGGGATACCAGCACTACCTCTTTACAAAGAAGGTTGGGTACTCGTTGTGTCCTTGGCTTGGCAGTGGAGGTAGTGATGAGTATATGCTGCTTGCTGGAGGATGTGGGGTTATCTTTTCGTGGAAGTTCAATCAAGGAGGTGGACTTCAAGAGAGTGAGTTACCTCTAGCTGTATATGATTAAGCATGTCCGTCTTTTCATGTTGGCATGGCTTGAACGAGAAATGTGAATCGTGGATGTAGATGTGTGGGGCAGATATTTCAATGGAGGAATGGCTTAGATGAGGAAGGAAGAATAAATGTGGGAGTGGACGAATACTTAGATAATGAAAGGAAGAGATATGAAATGGGAGATTATGGTGTACGCAAGAGATGTGGGGGGCTATGGAATGCCTGTTTGCAGCCAAGGGTCCTAAACATTGTGTAACTTTTCTGCCCTTTTCGTGTTCGTTTCAAACCACTTGCATGGAAATGTAAATCTTGTATCGTATGGCATCTCACCAGTCAACTTGATCCTGTGTCATATTTTTTGTGAGATTCAGCTGCACGAGTTTAGCCTTCACCACATCATCTTCGTCTTCCACATGTTCCATTGACAGTTAGTCTCCTACACATCTTCATGCAGATATCATTCTATATGTATATCATGACCATACCAACACAATCTTCTCTCATGTACACTGCATCTAATCTCTCTGATGAATAGATTTTCTCTCAGTTTGTAAAAGCTTCACTGTTCATGCACACGTCTATTACACATCAATTGGAGCATGCGTATCTTGTTTCTTTCCAATCTTCACAGATTTTCTGCATTCAACACCTAAGTCTCATTTCCATGCAGTTCACCTTTTATTCTAGAGCAGAACTTTTTTGTAGTCGCTCTCTGACCTTTTTCCACCTGGTTCTCATTCTAGCTGCAGAACTTTCAGATCATCCACCATCACAGCTGATTCAGTTACCTAGGTAACAGAAATTGACAGCTACTTCTAGAAATACGTCTGAACATTTGACAGAGCCTGTTTCACGTAAGCTCTTGTAGTTTACTAGTTCTGTGCATCTGACACATACAAAGTCTACATACTTTTTTAACCTCTCCAAGACCCTGATACATCTCTTGTGAACCCATTATTTATATTTTGTGTAGTGTATGAAATATCTACTAACCCCTTTTTTGCATATTGAACATGACAAATTCCTTCCTGGAATCAACACCATGACACCTTTCCTAATTACTAAAAGTTAAGTCTTTGCTAAGTTGACTTTGGGGCCTTTTGTTTCCAGATTTGAAATTTGTTCTCTAATTCCACTGTAGGTTCATCTATGTACTAAGTCATCCAGATAAAGGTGTTCCCACAAGCAACCCATTATGGCCTAGAACACAATAAAAACAGAAGGAACCCCACCTGTCTGCTAAACTTACCACTATGCTAATTGTTACCATACTGCTGCAAACGTGGGGGAAGGGTCTGTACTTCTGTTGGTTTACCTGGAGTAGGCTTTCTTTCTCCAACTTATTTTGTCATTCAACAATCTCTAATAATAGGTCTTCCATGCTTCTTTCTTTTCTACATTAGTGAGGGTAAGTACATCACTGTCATTTTGGATGCACTTCTAACCACAACATGTTGATTTTTCTCTAAAACACTGCCTTGCAATTCACAACAGTACATTCCCTTGATTCTCTTCTTCTTTGCCCACATATTTCTGAGAGGGTCATGGGGGAAAAGTCCTCAAACACTCCTTCCAGTGGGTACTGTCAAAAGCAACTCTCTCCAACTGATCCGGCTGGATCCCCAAGCGAGACCAGTCAAGCTAATCAATGTTATACAACAATCTTGCTCGGGGTCTACCCCTGTGTCTTCTGCTGGTTGGTTTTGCCCATAAAATCTGTCCAACAATTCTTTCCTGAGACATTCTAACCACACGTCCAAAGTATCAGAGCTGTGATCTCTCAATTTGGAAAAGAAGCGGCTCTACCTGGAGTGACTCTCTGATCTCCTAGCTATGCACTCTATCAAGTAACATTACTCCAAAGATGCTTTGGAGGAACCCCATTTCGGCCGCTTGTATTCGTGATTGTTTTTTTTCGGTCATTAATCAAGATTAATGACCTTCTGTAAGGGTTGGCACAAAACCAAATTGAAGAGGGTGAATTTGGCTTAAAGCCCGAAAATTCCTAAAAATCACCAGAAATTTCCATATCAACAGTAACATAGACCGCCTCTACTTGAAAATTATGCAGGTAGGCAGATCTCTAACATCAGTCCAGACAGCATTTGAGTGTCACATTATATCTGTCCGACAACATCTATGAACCTCCAAGCATAGGTGCTCATCTATTGAGCAAGTCTGTCTGCATGAAACAGATGAGACCATGAGAGTTGGGAAAAAACTCCTTAAAGATACACCCTGCATGATAATCAAAAAAGCAGTGAATCTATGGATGAAAAACTGCATGCTTATCAACAAAAACTCATGCATGAATACATTGCAAGGAAGCTCCAGAGTGAGAGTATAGATAAACGAAGTAATCTATCTTAGACCAACAACTACTATATTGGCTCTCACTTTGAAGGATATGCTTTTGCAATCCATGAACAGGAAATCAATACAAAATACCTGATTCACAAAAGAAATGAGATGCAGGCAAAACACCTAGATGTGACAACAAATGCAGACTCTACAAAATTAACATTGAAGATGTCACCCATGTCATAAGCAGCTGTCCAAAGATGTCATCGCAGCACTATCTACATATGAGGCATGATGTAGCGACCAAAACACTATACAATGCTATTCGTAGAGAAGATAGCCCCAACAATAAACATATTAAAAGTTACAGCAATGTGGAAGACATTCACATATATAATATGAAAGAGTACTGGTAGAATGTTCCAGTCAAAACCCTAATAAAATGCAAACATAACAGACCAGATATAATGATATGGGACAGGGAAAAGAAGGCATGCACAATAGTGAAAGTTACCTGCCCAGCAGATACCAATATACATGTACAGATACAAAACATATGCACATGCACACATATAACTCAAAATATACACATCCACACATACAATAGCATCCATACCTGCATACACACACACACATACACACATATTTGCCTACTTGATGTTATATAAATTCCAATGAGAGAGTTTTCTGTCTATGTTAGAAACTGAATCTCTCTCTATTGGTAAAAATTAAAAAAAGTTATGAAACCAGAAGAACATGCATACATATTTACCTCCCATGTCCTAATACTCCACCCCTCCACACATCCAAATACCCCAATCCCTACACACCTCTCTCACAAAAGTCCCCAGCCCACACTGTAAAGTGGTCGTGATGGCGACATGACAAAAAGTGCCCAGTCCACACTATAAAGTAAATGTCACAACAAAAAGCATCCACCTCACACAGTAAAGTGGTTGTGTATGTCTCACAACAAAAAGCACTCAGCCCACACTGTAAAGTGGTCATGTAGGTGTCATGACAAAAAGCACCCTGTACTCATTGTAAATGTGGTTGGCATTAGGAAGGGCATCCAGATGTTGAAATCAAGCCAAAATTACTTCCGTATGAGCAAGACATGGTCACCTGACCTGGCATTTGTCACAACAGGACAACTCATCTAACCCACGCTAGCTTGGAAAAATGGAGGTTAAACGGCGATGATGATGATGATGATTAGCACAAAATAAAAGTTTAAGTAAACAATTTCTGCTTTCAACCTTATATGGGATCTTCCGAAATTAAGAACTATATCAATCCATGGATGCAGATACAAACATTTCAAAACATTACAAGCAAATATTACATTTAAATTTAGAAAGATATAATCACATTATGTGAAAATCTTCATCTGCTTCTATTTAGTAAATATCTAAATATATACAGTGTATATGCATATTCATTTCATATTAAGTATATGCACCATCTATACATATTCAGAAAATGTTAAATATATGCAGCATTTGCATATCATCATCATCATCATCATCATCATCATCATCATCACTGTTTAATGTCCATTTTTCCATGCCTACATGGACCAGATGGGTTGTCCTTGCGAGAGACAAGGCTGGCCAAGATTGGCCACACCATACCTTGCTCTGATGGGACTGTAAATTTGGATGGGATTTTTACAGTTCAATGCCCACAGTAGTAAATATTAAATGCATACAGTATACCTATTCTAAAAAGTTGAATTCATCCATTAATGTCTAGTGACAAAGTCTCTTTTAATAGCTAATATTTGAGTTTTACAATTTCTTAATAAAATGTTTAAGTCCCAATTAGAAAACAAAAAGTGGAAATAAAACAAAATGAAAAAAGAATCTGTACTCAGTTATTTTGTTGTTCAAATTACTGAATATCACTTTAAGAATATATGAAAACAGTAACAATAAGATCAACATCAATAACAATTCCCAAAACAATGTTGACTATTTTGATTAAGGAAAAGAACTTTTCTGATAGAATTTGAATTTATTTGAACTTGAGATCTTAGTTCATTATTTCTTGCTCCAGCCCAACATCTCAATATTGATTTTGAATTTTAGTACAAAGCCAGCAAATTTAGGGGAAAGGCAAAGTTGGTTAAATCAACCCCAGTACTATATTTAATCAGCCTTGGAAGGATAAAAAGCAAATTTGACACTGATGAGATTTGAACTCAGACTGTAAAGCTCCAGAACAAATACCACAATGACATTTTATCTGATACCCTTCCAATTCTTTCAATGCTCCATCCTTAATAGGTTCTAATTCAGGCACAAGCCCAGCAATTTTAGAATAAGGGCAAGTTGATTAAATCAATTCTAGTACTTGGTTTGTACTTTATTTTTTCCACCCAGAAGGAAGAAAGGCAAAGTTGACTTCAGCCAGCTTGAACTCAGAACATAAAGGACTGTAACTAAATGCCACAAAGTATTTTGTCCAACATTTTATCTGTCCTGCCTTAATATTTAAGACAATACCGACAATACAGAGTACCCGACCTTCCATAGGTACAAGCTGAAGCATATAGACAATATGCCTCCCCACACCCTCCACTGCAAGGTGGTCGTGGAGGTGCCACGGCAAAAAAGCACCCAGCTCACACTGTAAAGTGGACGTGTAGGCGCCACGAAAAAGCACCCAGCACTCACTGTAAATGAGGTTGGTGTTAGGAAGGGCATCCAGCTGTAGAAATCAAGCCAAATCAGTTCCTGTATGAGCAAGGCATGGTCAGCCGACCAGACACTGCCCACAACAGGACAACCCGTCTAACCCATGCTAGCGTGGAAGAACGGACGTAAAACGGTGATGATGATGAATACCCTCAGTTCTCTGTATTTATATTTCTGAAAATGTTACTGTATTTTCACAGATTTTTTAGTGCAAAAGAATGGTTAACTTTTTTATTTTGCTGGGCATCAACAGTATTTGAAATTGTGACTATTTGATTTTTCTTGAAACAACTGAAATAAAAAAAAACACAATTTTAATTTTGATACTAAACTTCCCAAAACTGCCTTGGCTCTATAATACATTACTATTTGTTTTAAAGTGTTTATATTTGTATAAAAATATTCCATCTTAATTTTATGTAAGAATCTTTAAGTTATGTTCCAAACACCAGCCCAATAATGAGAAAGTTTGTTCTATTACTAAATCTACACAAATTCTTTTTTATTTTCAAAATCATTTGAAAATCATAGGTTTGAAAATCACAGTGAAAATCACAGTGTTTGTTTTTCATTAAAAATATGGTAACAAAATTGCTTAAATCCTAAACATAAGTAGAGAGAAATATCTATTTGATGGCTGATTAATATTGAAAAGTTATGTAGTGAGCTCTATAGTATGAGAAATATATTCTAGGCAAGTGGGAAAGAAATGTGGTAAATTTAAATAAAATCTAAATTGTGAGATAGGACAACAGAAATAATGTTTCCATTGGTTTTTCAAAATGTATAATATACTGGTTGCAAATCCTGGCAAAAGGAGAGAGAATTTGAACTTGAAATTGGCTCAAATATCAACTTTTTGAAAATTCTGCCAGACTACTGGCCAACCAAATTTCTTTCTAGGACCTTCCAAACTATTTTTTATTTACTAGAAATTACCAAACTATTTGTTACAAGAATTTACCAAAATATTTATTTACTTTCTAGGGCTTAGCTAACCACTTATTACTAAAAGCTGAAGTCTGTCTTAAGCCAGAATGTTCATTAGGCCAGTGGTTATCCTGGTTTCATGCTGTGAAGCGACTGAGAGTATAAGACTTCTCCCTGAACAGGATACCAGTCCATTACAGGGTTAAACACCCAGCTATTGCTAGTTCTCATTTTCAGCTGAGTATACTGGAGCAACATGAAATGAAGTGTTTTGCCCAAGAACACAACAAGCAACCCAGCCCAGGAATCGGACACATATTATGATCATAATGGCAACACCATTTCCACTAGGCCACACACCTACACAATTTATTACTAGGACCTACCAAAATATTTGTCACTAGGATTTCACAAAATATAATGTTACTAGAGATTAGCTGATCATTTGTCACCAGAACCTACCAAATATTTCACTCAAAAGGATTAGGCCAACCTGAAGCTATAGTAAAAGACACTTGCCCAAGAAACCATATAATGGACTTTAAAAAACATTTGTAACTCTCTCTCTCATAGGAAAAAAATAGGTTGCTAAGTTTGGTGAAAATGGTAGGGATTAGGAGTGGCTGTGGCAATGACTAAAAACATCCCCCCACCACCACCACTACCATGACCACAACCTACAATATCACCACAATTTGACACTGTGGTGTAAATGGGAGAGTGGACAAATGAAGGAGTGCCAAGTGATTGTCAAACAGCTCCCATGCCTTTGGGTTATATGAGTAACTTGGCACTCTAGTGGGTGGGGGTTGTGAAAAATGTGATCAAATAGGTGGTGGTGGTTGGGAGGTAGAGATGGAGGACTTAATAGAAATTAGTTGCAGGAAAGGAAAGAATGGTTAAGGTGAATACTTAAGTGGGGTTACCGACCTCCCAGATAGGCTGAATGCACACATCTAACTTACATATGGTCCCACACTTGACCAAATGCATTTTATCATGACATCAGCATTAGAGACGTTGTCATGACTTTGATGCAGCTGAAGACTCCTCCAACCCATTATTTGGTTAGATGTCCTTCATATTACCAACCACTTTACACTATGTACTGGTTGCAATTATGATGCAGATCATCAACATTAGGGAGATTGTCATGTCTTAGGCAGAGCTGAAGATCACCAACACTAGAGAAATTGCATTGCCGTTGACACGACTGAAGGGTCCTCTCAACACTTTTTGGCATGGTTTCTACAGCAGGATCCCCTTTTTTATTGCCAGGTACATTACAAGATGTACTGAGTGCATTTTTGTACTAGAGAGTGTCAGTTGTTGTTTCACCTGAAGAGCCCTCTCTGCTCTTTGTGAGGGGTATGGAGAAGGAAGATAAGTATGATATTATGAGTGTAGGGCAAGTGCAATAGGATTTGAAAGGGTTATGAGTAAGATGGAAGAGGTAACCTCCAATAGCATAGGGGAGGGGGATGTAATGGTGGTGAGAATAGCTAAGAGGTGATAATGGTGGGGGCATGGATGGGGTGGTTGATAGCGTGGTAAAGATTCAGGGGTACTCATCTGTGTGTCGGGATTCTTTGGAGGGTAGCACATTTATTGAGAGAATAGATAAGAAGTGGAAGTGGAAGAGGTGGGTGAGATAGCAGTGCACAGGATTAGAGAGTGTAGCTACTGTCATAGTGAAAGTATCTAAGGATTTTAGAGGGGGAAAATAGCTAAATAGGTGTTGATTAAGGGTGGCATTTGTGCTGATTACATGTGGTGGGGGTGGTGGTGGTATTGATTAGGGAGGGTGTTGGGAATACTTAGGGCAAGTGAGAGTATGGAATATGGGTGATGTTGGTGTTGAATACAGGTGGTGGTTGTGATGAGTATGGATAGTTTTAGTTTTGAGTATGAATGGTGGAGTGGTGGCGTTGAGTATGTCTAATATTGGAGTTGCTCTTGTTGAGTTAGGGGTGGTGGTAATGGTGGTGATACTGAGTGTGGTGGGTGGTGTTGGTGATAAATAGAAGAGATTTTGAGTGTGGTAAAATAATGACAGTTAAGCTCCCCAAGAAGTTGAGTCTGTAATAAAGGTTTACTGTTTTTGTAGTTCAGCCCAAAGTCAATCCTAATCAAGCAGACCTATGATCAATGTATTCTGACCATGACCACCAGGCTTGCATGGAACCTACATTATCAGTGTACTTCCCTATTTTTAAGATGATTTAATGTGATTTTTGGTCTGAGGGAGCATTAGTGGGTTTATTTCCTGCTGAATCTGATTTACTTCACTTTAATTTAATCAGTTCCATTTTGCTTCCATCAACTGCACTTCCCTTTACTCAATCCTATATACCTTCTCTCAACTCTACTCCATGTAACACAACTTCACTTTACTCCAGAATTGGCAAGACATACATATTTTGAATTAGAAGTTTAATGCTCATTATATTAAATATGTCCACACGATTTCACCAATTATAGAGGGATCTCCTTGTTGAGCTTCATTGGTAAAGTCTATAGTTGGGCAAAGAAATGTATGGATATTGTTGAGTCCAAGCTAGCAGAGGAACAGTGAGCTTCTCTTGGTTGCAGCACAGCTGACCAAATATTTACACTGTGTCAGGACTTTGAAAAATGATAGGAATATTACCAAGAGAAACTTGTAGTGGTAAGTTATTCAGGAGTATGGGATCGATTGCCTTGATGTCTTCAAAAGAATGCCCTTGTATTTGTGTTCGGATAAAAGGCGTTAAGTTAAAAACTTTCAATGTGGTTGTCAGACTCCACCAAGGGAGTCACCTCTCCTGTTAATAACCTTGATGGGCAGGATTAAATTGTGCAGCCTGGTAGGAAGCAGTATCAGGACTGGTGAATGTAGGATCGATGGGCTGAAATTTAAGGGTGACATGGTATTATTTAACTTGTCAGAAGGTGATCTTCGACATGCATGGCAGGAATAAATTTTAGTAAAGACTGAGACACCCATCTTTTCAAGGAAGCTTGCGCAGTACACTCTACATGTGAGTGGAGATGCAATGAAGCAAATGGAAAATTTTAAGTATATGGGATCCGTGTAAAAGTGAGATGGAAAGCATGAGGCTGAATAAAGTGCAAGAATTACAAGAGTTGGGCCAGTAATATGACAGCTTCAGCATTCGGTCAGCAGAAGAAGAGAGGTAGGTGCAAAAGCCAAACACACTAACTTTAATTCACTATTCATACCAGCCCTTACCAAAGGGTCTTTGCAGTAACGTTATTCAATAGATTACATAACTTGGAGATCAGAGAGTCATTCCAGGTAGAACTGCTACTTCTCTAAATTGAGAGATCACAGCTCCAATGCTATGTGGTTAGAATGTTTCAGGAAAGAGTTGCTGAACAGATTTTACAAGCAAAAATAAATGGGCAGGAGACACAGTAGTAAACCCCGAGTAAGATGGTTTGATAAAATCCATGAACTTAGCTGGTTTCGCTTGTTTCCTATTGATAACATTAATGGTTTTTAGAAGATAGATTTTATTCAAGGGACATAACTCTTGGACTTTTTCTAACATACGGGCTAGGATAAACAATTTTACAGTGAATGGTCTAACAGCTACAACATTTACGAGTGATGCCATTTGCAGCTGATGATTGACTTTATAATCTCCTTCGTAAAAATATTAATAGATAGACAGATTAATATATTTATAGATAAACAAATTGATAGATGAATAGAGAGATAGACTGATATACGCACATGCATATCTGTCTGTCTATAAAAAGAAAGTTATCTATCAGCCAATAAAGAAAGATATTTATCTATCAGTTAATTCGCTGAAAGGTGGGTGAATGTGGCGAAAATGACTCTGTATATAAACCTGTAGATTAAGGAAGATAAACAGAGGGAAGACAGGAACACCTACAAAACGTGTTCCTGGTGTTGAGGGTTGTTCTATCCACGGAGTGTAAAACAATCCTGCAGTAACGCCCCCCCCCCCCTTATTGAGGATTTCAATTGTTATTTTATTATATATAGTTTATTGTTATTTATTAATGTTAAAGTTATATGATTTTTATGTAAAACCCCCGCCATCACGTCTTGTAATGTCCCATTTTTGTACGCCCATGTGGCAAATAAAGAAAGATATCTATCTATCTATCTATCTATCTATCTACCAGACGTGTGTAACTTCGCGGAGAAGTTTCCGTTATTTTATGTAAGAAAAAAACGTGAGTTTTCAGTTAAATTTTATATTATTGTGTAACTTGACCTCCCCCCTTCTCCGTCGATTTTCTCCAGCGAGGAAAACAGTACGGAAGTGTTTCCGTACTGTTTAAAAGCGAGGCACTGGCCCCAAAAAACTCTGTGACACCAATAGTGTCAAAAGCATACACCTTTTCCCCTACATACATGGGGAAAAGGACACAAAAAATAAAAATAAAAAACATACCTCCAAGCATTAACATCTGGTGGATCTTGGCTGGCTTCGTAGAGCCAGAAACAGACATAATACTTTCGATACGAAAATCCATTCGACAAAGGTGGGCGGGCACCGATTTGGAGATTCTGTTGCAAATGAAACCGGAGAGAATCTCCAAAATACCCGAAAGAGTCGTTATTGATAATAACAACAAAATAAACATTTCGGTAGAAGGAAGAAAATTTCACTGCTTTCGCTGTGGTAGCACATCTCACCTAAAAGCCTCTTGTCCACAAACACACAACAGCAACATCATAAAAAAAACGCTATTACCAACACCAACACCAAAACAACCACCACCACCACCACCACCACAAGTACAACGACAGACGAAACGAGCAACCACACCAAAACAAACAGACACTCAACCAACAACAACAGAAAAAACAGAGGCAACACCCCTGAAGAACACATCCCCACTCCATCCCACTCCATCAAACACTACCACAAACACACATACCGAAACACCACCACCACCACACAACATACCCTTACCCCACACACCTGACGATGATTATTCATCGACGGATGAAGCTGCTTCTCCTTCTTTAAGTGAAGAAGAGGGAGAACCGCGGAAATCCAAAAAACAAAAAAAGAGACACCACAAAACCTCCAAAATTCCAATCACCAACACCAACACACAACCACAGACACAAACAACAACACAAACAACACCACAGTCAAACATCCCCCTATCAGCAAAACCAGCACCAACACCACCCCAAACACAAGCACCCACCATAAAAAGAAAACTCCCAGATGAACAACAAACTAAAACAATACAACAAAAACACAAACAACAATACGCATACATCAACACAAACAACAAGAGTTTGATGGAGGTCATCTCCCAAAACCCCAAGGTGGAGACGGAGGGCAAAACTTTCGTCAAGGCAGAATCGTCTCCACACCTTAAACTTATAAGGGTTTCTATGGAAACCTATAAAGACCTGAAAATTAAATTTTCACAGGACGTGGGCAACCCCTGCCACAAACCCATCAACCTCGTCCTGTTGAAAGGTTTCCCCACCCCACCCAACACCCCATCCAGCACCCAAATGGAGATTGAACAACCCGATCTCCAGGAAACGAAAAGGTAAGTGCACCTTTCGTCCTTTTTCTCCAACTTTTCTTCACCAACATGGCTGGTTTACGAGTTGGAACCGTGAATGTGCGTGGCCTAGGGATGCCCTGGAAACAGGGCCAACTTTTAAATGACCTTAGGTCACACAGTATGGATGTGATAGCCATCACCGAGTCCAGAATCCACAACAGGCAGCAACTAACCCCCATCTTCGACGACTTTGAGATCTACGCATCTCTCTGTCAGCCAGGAGGTGGAGGTGGAGTGGCTGTTATGTTTCGGAAGAACCTGGACGTCGGAGTACAGCAAGTACACTTGGACCCGGAGGGTAGACTGGTAGTCCTAGACGTGAACAGTATCGGAGGTGGAGCCTTCAGACTGGTGGCCGTTTATGCCCCGACCGGGCAATCGCAATCACGGCCAGACTTCTTTAAGCGTCTAGAGTCTTTTCTGGGAATGTCTCGCTCCTTACTTTTAGTGGGGGACTGGAATGGTATCCTAGATGCACGATGGGACTATGTGGGAGCATGTCCCAGTAGAGCGGGGTGCAACAGCCTCAAAACTTTAATCGGCCAATTCCAACTGGCCGATAGGTATCGACTGGATTTCCCGACTGCACCACAGTGGACGTGGGTAAACCGCAGTGGGACATCTAGATCGTATTTAGATAGGTTCTTCATTAGAGAAAGGGACAAGGATATGTTAAGCTGTCCACGAATGCACATGGTTGCCTATTCAGATCACAAGTTAGTCGTCTGCTTAGTCAACCGTGATATAATACATAGACAGGGTCCCGGATACTGGAAGCTGAACGTGTCGTTGCCGGCACGTAAAGCTTACAATGAACGGATAAGTAAACTAGTCAAGCAACAGTTAACGGGAGCCATCGTCAACAATAGATGGTGGTACTCTCTCAAGAAAGCAATTAGAATAGAATCGATAGGGTATAGCAGAGAGTTAGCCTTAGAGAAAAACAGAATAGAAAGAGAACTAGTAGCCAAGGTAGAGGAGGCACTTAGAAATGGCAACGCGGCTAGAGTGTTAGCGTCGAGAACGGCACTGGACCAGTTCTTCGATGCGAAACACGAAGGCTGCGTGGTCAGAAGCAAAACACGTGCTCTAGGAAACGAAGGAGCGAAAGCTGTCAGCTGGGCCCGAGTGGCGGAGGCAAAAAGTGGCAACAAGTCCACGATTCAGTCTTTGAAAGACCAAAACGGACGCGTGCTACTTGACCCCAAGCAAATGTGTGCGGCCTTTTAGCGGCACTTTGCGCGACTGTTTGAGCAGAACGACGGTGAGCCGAACGGGGCAATGGACTTTAGTTCATACCTCGACGGCCTGCCGCGTCTCTCGAACACGGACGCCGAGTTCTGCGAAAGACCGATCACGGACACTGAGATACGGGACGCTCTGGGCCGCTGCGGGAAACGCAAGTCACCCGGTCTAGATGGTCTACCCTACGAATTTTACATAGGCATGCCGGACTTGTTCTCTGGCGTCCTCGAAGCCGTCTACTGCAATTGGCAGCAGAACGGGAGAATTCCCAGTTCTGCAGGCAAGGGCGTAGTAACTCTGATCAGGAAAGACGAGAACAAGGGGGACGAAATTAACAACTTCAGGCTCAGAACTCTGCTCAACACAGAGTTAAAGATTTTGGCCAAGGTGCTAGCGACGAGGTTGGCGCTTGTCGTCGAGAACCTGGTAGGGAAAGCGCAAACGTGTGCAATCCCAACCAGGTCCATACACGACAACCTCCACCTCATGCGATACATCATAGAGAGGGTGGGTAGTAAACCCGGCTTCGGTGGGGCTCTGATCAACTTGGATCAGTCTAAGGCATTCGATAGGGTCGACCATCGATACTTGGAAGCGGTTCTCAAGGCGGCCGGTTTCGGTCCCGTGTTCAGAGGATGGATCGAGGCGATGCACTCCAGCATCTGCTCGAGGGTCAAGGTGAACGGCTACCTATCGGAGCCGTTCGCAATCACGCGTTCCATTCGACAGGGATGCCCTCTCTCCTCCATTCTGTATGTATTGACTCTAGAGCCACTACTGCGGAAATTGGAGCTGTTGCAGGGCATCCCCCTAGAACCGGGACTGCGCAAAGCGGCGTCAGCTTATGCCGACGACGTGACAGTAATGGTGTCGAGCACTTCGGAAATCGGGGTGATCGGCAACATACTGAAAGAATACGAAACGCTGACGGGAGCAAAACTAAACCCAGACAAGTCTGTCGGTTTGCAACTCGGTACGTGGAGAGGCAAACCGATGACATACGACAGCGTCGTTGGACGCTGGACGGACGGACCGGTGAAATTGCTCGGGGTCTGGTTCGGTCCAGACCTCCAGGTGGAGAAAAACTGGAACGAGGTCACGGCCAAGGTGTTTGCACTCACTCAGAAGTGGGCAGAGTGCAAACTGTCCTTGAAAGGTCGAGCGGAGGTGGCGAACACTTTCATAGCGTCCGTCATCTACTACCGCTTGACTGCCGTGCCTTGTCCCCGTGAACACCTCGCCAAGATGGAACGCATGCTCTTCCAGTTTCTGTGGAAGAAGCAGGCTCCGCTGGTGAGGAGATCCGTCTGCTGTCAGCACCCTTCCAACGGAGGGCTGGGAATGCCGTGGCTGATGATGCGCAAACATGCGCTGAGGCTGCGGCATCTCCAGGTATTCCTCACCGACCTCCAACCTGTGTGGGCACCGTTTGTGAGACAGGCTTTCCCACAGCTCGTCTCGCTAACGGAGCTGCAGTCCTGGGTGAAGAAAAGACCGAAAACGATGGGCGCCTGGCACATTGAATGCGCTCAGGCGCTCACAGTCCTCTGGCAAGCGGGCGCAGCAATCAGTGGAGACTCCACTTCGACATTCTATAGAGGGATTGTACGTTACAAGGGCGACGACGTGCTCGGAGAGACTCTGGGCGTCGAAGACGATGAGCTCACCAGTATGTTTGGTAGGACTTTCCGCCCGGGACCTATGGACAACTTCCAGAGGTCCCTGGCCTGGCAGTGCTACCGAGGAGCTCTACCGGTTCGTGACAAGATCTACAGGCACGGACGCCCTGGCAGGGATCCTTCCAAGAGGACGTGTCCAAGATGTGCGCAGGACATTGAAACAGTTCTGCACGCAATTGTACACTGCCCGGGCGTAAGCGACCTGTGGAACTATGCAGAACAACTGCTGTCGCGTATGGGACAAATACAGTTGACTGCCGAGTCCATAGTAAGGATCAAACCGCCAGACTCTTTCAAAAACGAAAGAGAGGCGGTTTTCCTCTGTACAGTGGCTATGGTGAAAGAAGTTATAAGGTGGACGAGGTTGAGAGGACTGAGGACAGATGCCTTTCTCTCCGGACAACAATTGATTCCCTTCTTTAAGTATCACTTTAGAAGGAGAATCAGGGTGGAGAGAGAGGCACTGCACCCCAGTAAATTTACTGAAAGGTGGGTGAATGAAGCGAAAATGGCCTGAGTGATTGGGCCTTCTCTGTTTATAAGCCTGTAGGTTGAGGAAGAGAGCAAAAGGAAGAAAGGAGCACTTGCATAACACGCTCCTCGAATTGAGGGTTGTTCTATCGACGGGGTATTAAACAACCCATTTGTGGCGCCTCCCCCCTATTGGGGATTTCGATTGTTGAAATTGTTTGTTTTTATATTTTTTACACGACTGTATGTAAAATCCCCGGCATGTCTTTGTATTGTCCCCTTTCTTGTTGCGCCCTTGTGGCTAATAAAGAAATCTATCTATCTATCTATCTATCTATCTATCTATCTATCTATCTATCTATCTATCTATCTATCTACCAGACGTGTGTAACTTCGCGGAGAAGTTTTCGTTATTTTATGTAAGAAAAAAACGTGAGTTTTCAGTTAAATTTTTTATTATTGTGTAACTTGACCCCCCCCCCCCCCTCCGTTTGGACCTTCAGGTGGCGAGTCAACTCATTTTCGCCCCTTCAGGGGCGAAATATCCGTTTGAAAAATTTTTTCTCCATCGAATTTTTGAAAAAATATCGTAAGAAGTTTGATTACGTTATGAACGCTGCGTTCAACGATAATGGTGGTGGAGAGTCGGTAAGACTACATAGCTCGCAGTCAACATCGTCTTCTTCCCTAGATACTATGGAGATGGAAAGACGAAAAGAAATTGTAAAAAACAAATTCATATCCCAAAAACACAAATGACACCAAACAAAAATAACAACAACACCAATAATAATGATAAAAACAACAATGACAACAACAACAAAGAAAAAAATAAAGACAGCACCAATAACACCTGCAACAAAGACAACAACAACACCAACACCAAGGAAAATACGAATAATATCAACATCAGTGACAACAAGAGTAACAACAACAATAACAACAATAATGACAACACCACCATCACGGATAATTCCACAAAGAAACCAAAATCTCCTTTGCACAGACAGTTCAGAAAAAGGAGGAACTGACATATCTCGACATAACAAATGCCGAACAACTTTTAAAGGACGCTAGGAGATATGTCACTTTCGAAAAAAATGGTGCTTTCAGCATCAATTCTCCGGTAGAAATTCGCAAGGAAACTGCTCTCAAAACGATAGTTTTTAGGACAGTTTCCAATTCTACCCGAAAACCAGTCCAATTGTCACAGAAAGAAATTGAACTGGTTTTCAAAAATTCAATGAATGATATTGCATTCATTCAAAGAAGCAAACTCTTTGGGAGTATTTCGGTACTCATGAAGGATCAATTGACAGCCCAAAATTACTCTGTGTCGCCAATTGTATCCAACCTGTATACCTTTTTCCCTACATACATGGGAAAAAGGACACAAAAGATTAAAATCACAAGTGTCACACCAAAGGTGAACATATGGTGGATACTGTGCGGCTTCA
The DNA here is from genome assembly GCA_964016885.1 of Eledone cirrhosa. Lineage (NCBI taxonomy): Eukaryota > Metazoa > Mollusca > Cephalopoda > Octopoda > Eledonidae > Eledone > Eledone cirrhosa. The sequence goes on along the minus strand of OZ024741.1, from coordinate 324,723,399 downwards.
TCAATTTTGATGAAGACAGAATACTGTCAGTAGGAAAGTCCCCCAGAGATGTATTCAATGGGACTAGCGTTGAAGTTCTGGTGCAAATGAGCCCAGAGCGAATAGCTATGATCCCACAACGTGTACTCATGGACGGACTCACCTACATAAACTTTTCGGTTGAGGGTGGGCGGCCTTCATGTTACCATTGCTTTAGCAGGGGTCACCTGAGGGCTTCCTGTCCTAAATTAATGAGTAAAAAAAAGGCTCTTCTGCCGACACCCATCAAAACAAAACAACCACCAACACCACCACAACAACAACACCAACACCAACACCAACACCAACACACAAAAATAACCACAACAAACACAGTCCCATCCAACTCCACTCCACCTAAAACCACTGCAAAATCACATACAAACACAACAGCTCCCCAAGACATACCCCTCCCCAATCACACAGACGATACAACAGATGAGGCTATCTCGCCATCACCCAGTGAAGACGAGGGAGAACCCCATCGCTCGAAAAGAAAGAAAAGACATCACAAAAGCAAAAAACCAGCAAACACTACCACAAACATACAACCACCAACACAAACAACAAAAACATCACAAACAAAACCCTTACCTCCTGAAAACAAAATACCTACAACAAAACGAAAGCACACACAAGAACTACAGACAAAAACAAACACAACACAAGAAAATTACACTTACACTTACATAAACACTGAAAACAAAACACTAATGGAGACCACCACGAACGACCCTTCGGTGAAAACCGAAGGGAAAACTTTCGCCCACTCTATTAAAAATAACAAAAAACTGAACCTAAAACTGATTAGGGTCCCTATACAAACTTATAGGTCCCTAAAAGAAACATTTGAAAAGGATGTGGGGAATTCCTGCGTGAAACCACTTAATCGCGTCCTTCTCAAATGTTTCCCCACCCCAGACACCCCCATCCCACCAGGCCCCACCCCACCAAACATCTCCGTCCCCACCCCGCCGGAAACCACCACCCACCCAGACAACCCCTCCAGCACCCCCATGGAAATCGTGCAGCCTGGTCCCCAGGAGACGAAGGGTGAGTCATCTATTTTCCTCTTTTAACTTTTCAGCACCAACATGGCCAATATAAGAGTTGGATGTGTGAACGTACGCGGCCTGGGGATGCCCTGGAAACAGGGCAAACTCTTAAACGACCTCAGGTCGCACAGTATGGATGTGGTAGCCATTTGCGAGTCCAGGATCCACAGCGAGCGACAGCTGGCCCCCATCTTCGATGACTTTGAGATCTACGCATCTCTCTGTCAACCAGGGGGTTGGGGCGGAGTTGCCGTTTTGCTGCGGAAACACCTGGGCTTCGTAACACAGACGATACATCTGGACCCGGAGGGTCGACTGGTGGTCCTAGACGTTGACGGTAGTGAAGGTGGAGCCTTCAGGCTGGTGGCTGCATATGCCCCATCTGTGACACCACCGCCAGACTTCTTCAAACGCCTAGAGACTTTTCTGGGAACGTCCCGCTCCTTGCTTTTAGTGGGGGGACTGGAATGGAATCCTAGATGCACTTTGGGACTATGTGGGAGCATGTCCCGAAAAAGGGGGGTGTAACAGCCTCAAACAGTTAATCGACCGATTTGACCTGGCCGATAGAAATCGACTAGATTTTCCGACTGTGCCACTGTGGACGTGGACTAATCGTAGCGGAACATCTAGATCGTACCTAGATAGAGTTCTAGTTAGAAATAAGGATAGGGACATGTTAAGCTGTCCACAAATGTTCATGGTTGCCTATTCAGATCACAAACTAGTGACCTGCATGGCCAACCTTGATAGAACCCATAGACAAGGACCCGGCTACTGGAAGCTGAACTTGTCGTTACCGACAAGCAGAGCCTACAGTAGACGGATTAGCACTTTAGTTAAACAGCACTTGACAGGGGCCATTGTCAACAACAGATGGTGGTACTCTCTCAAGAGGGCAGTTAGATTAGACTCGTTAGATTTTAGTAAAGAATTAGCGTTAGATAGAAATAGAACCGAGAAGGAACTGGTAGATAAAGTAGAAGAGGCAATTAAAAGTGGCAACGTAGCCAGCGTGCTAGCAACGAGAACGGCTTTGGACCAGTTATTCGACGCAAAGCCTGAGGGCTGCGTTGTCAGAAGCAAAATACGTGCTCTGGGAAACGAGGGAGCCAAAGCTGTTAGCTGGGCTCGAGTGACGGAGGCAAAAAGTGGCAACAAGTACACGATTCGGTCTTTGAAGGACCAAAACGGACGTGTGATACGTGAGCCGAAGCAGATGTGTGCGGCCTTTCAGCGGCACTTTGCTCAACTGTTCGGGCGGGGCGGCGCGCCGGGAGGGGCTATGGATTTCGGTCCATATCTCGACGGCCTACCGCGACTCTCGGACAGCGAGGCAAAGTTCTGCGAAAAGCCGATTTCAGCCGCTGAGATAGGGGACGCGCTGAGCCATTACGGCAAACGCAAATCTCCAGGTCTCGACGGTCTACCCTACGAATTTTACGTAGCAATGCCGGACTTATTCTCCGGTCTCCTGGAAGCGGTCTACTGCAACTGGCAACAGAACGGGAGAATTTCCAGTTCTGTAACCGGGGGCGTGGTCACACTAATCAGGAAGGACGAGAATAAGGGGGATGACATAGGCAACTTCCGGCCCATAACTCTGCTAAACACAGAGTTACAGATTTTGGCCAAGGTGTTGGCAAAGAGGCTGGCCCTTGTCGTCGAGAACCTGGTGGGAGAAGCGCAGACATGTTCAATCCCGACCAGGTCTATACACGACAACCTCCACCTCATGCGATACATCATAGAGAGGTTAGGGTGTAAACCCGGCTTCGGTGGGGCCCTGATCAACTTGAATCAGTCTAAGGCTTTCGATAGGGTTGACCATCGTTACCTGGATGCGGTGCTCGAGGCGGCAGGATTCGGACCCGTGTTCAGAGGCTGGATTGCTGCAATGCACAACAGCAACATCTGCTCAAGGGTCAAGGTGAACGGCTACCTCTCGGAGCCGTTCCATATTACGCGATCCATTCGACAGGGATGCCCTCTCTCCTCTCTTCTGTACGTACTGACTCTCGAGCCACCACTTCGGAAGTTGGATCTATTGCAGGGCATCCCTCTGGAACCGGGACTGCAGAAAGCGGCGTCGGCCTACGTCGACGACGTGACAGTAATGGTCTCGAGCGCCTCGCAAATCGAGGAAGTCGGCACCATACTGAAGGAATACGAAAGCTTCACAGGAGCAAAGCTGAACCGGGACAAGTCCATCGGTTTGCAACTCGGATCGTGGAGAGGCAAACTGATGCCTTCCGATAGCGTCGTCGCACGCTGGACGGAAGGACCGGTAAAGCTGCTCGGGGTCTGGTTTGGTCCGGACCTCCAGGTTGAGAAGAACTGGAACGAAGTGACGGCCAAGGTGTTTGCACTCACCCAGAAGTGGGCCGAGTGCAAACTATCCTTGAAAGGTCGAGCGGAGGTGGCGAACACTTTTATAGCGTCCGCCATCTACTACCGCTTGACCGTCGTGCCTTGTCCAGCCAAAACGCTCTCCAAAATGGAGCGCGCGCCCTTCCAATTCCTTTGGAAGAGGCAGGCTCCTTTGGTGAGAAGATCCATCTGCTGCCAACACCCTTCTAACGGAGGACTGGGGATGCCGTGGTTGACGATGCGCAAACACGCGCTCAGACTGCGGCATCTCTACGTATTCCTCACCGGACAACAGGTGTGGGCCCCGTTCGTGAGGCGAGCCTTCCCACGACTCGTCTCGCTGACCGAGCTGCAGTCCTGGGGCAAGAAAAGACCGAGGAAAATGGGCGACTGGCACATCGAATGTGCTCAGGCGCTCACAGCCCTCTAGCAGGCGGACCCGGCGATCAGTGGAGACTCCACTTCGTCATTCTATAGAGCGTTGATCCGCAGCAAGTGCGACGACGCGCTCGGTGAAACTCTAGGCGTAGAGGAAGATGAACTGGCCAGTCTGTTCGGTAGGACCTTCCGCCCGGGACCGATGGACACCTTCCAAAAGTCCCTGGCCTGGCAGTGCTACCGAGGAGCTCTACCAGTTCGAGACAAGCTCTACAGACATGGGCGCCCGGGCAAGGACCCTGCAAAAAAGATCTGTCCGAGGTGCGTGCGTAACGAAGAAACCGTCGCTCACGCATTCATACACTTCTCGGGCGTCACTGACCTGTGGGGCTATGTAGAACGAGTATTGTCGCGGGTGGGACCAATCCGGTTGACCACCGAGTCCATTGTCGTGATCAAACCGCCACCCTCCTTCAAAAACGAAGGAGAGGCGGGTTTCCTTTGTGTGATAGCTATGGCGAAAGAGGTTGTATGGTGGACAAGGTTGAAAGGGCTGAGGTCAGACACCTTTCTCTCCGGCCAACAACTGATTCATTTTTTCAAATACCACTTTGGAAGAAGAATCAGGATGGAGAGAGAGGTGCTGTACCCCAGTAAGTTTTATGAAAGGTGGGTGAAAGTGGCGAGAATGGCCCGAGTGAATGGACCTTCTCTCTATATCAGCCTGTAGGTTGAGGAAAAGGAGGAGGAGAGGAAAGGAGTACAAACTCTTCGTACTCCTGGAGATGAGGGTTGCACATTTTTTTGCGGGGGTATGTGTTACCCAGATGAACTGTCTCCCCCTATTGGGGAAAATCGACTAATTTTTTAAATTGCATTTGTGATAACATTTTACACGTTTTTATTGTATGTAAACTTCCCCCTTTGTATTTGTCCCCTTCTTTTGTGCCCCTGTGGCTAATAAAGAAACATATCTATCTATCTATCTGTCCGTCTACCTATCTATAAATATATATGCATACATCAATGTGTATGTGTAGTCATAAAATAAAATATAACATAACTCGGATGTATCGCATTTCAGTTCTTTACATATACTTTAAATTGAATGTTCCAGAGTACATATTCTAGCATTTTTACTGCCCAGTGACCATGGTTCAAGCACTTCCTGTTTGATGATACTCTCCACTAATTGGAAAACTAGACTCATCACATCTGACAACAGTATGTTGTCTAGCTAATTGTGATTCCATCAACAAAGCCACCCCCATTAACTTACCACTGATCTTCTACTGCTATTTATTGTACTTTATACAGATCAGAAGTGCTCTCAAATTCTCCTATGTTTCATATCAACAGCATGTCCAGCCGGATTGAATGGTAGCTCATTGGCTATGTACAGTAAAACTACTTTATGGCTAACTTTGGATCAGGCAACGAATAATCACCACTGTTCAGGTTGGTGGTCAATGGATAAAGCCGTCATAAGCCCATTTGTTAAAAAAATGACCAAACATTTTTATCACGATATCTAAGTATGCATACTCTAGCATCACCAGCAAGCAAATTTCATTGGTGTAACCTTCAGACCAACAATTCCACTTCATTCTTTAGCAGTTCTAAATCTCGGACATGATCATTTAGTTCCCTTTGTCTTACTTTGTGTGGTATTTTGTTGGATACCTTGAAGCAAAGACTGGATTGTTTGATGTTGAAGCTGCAAACTGTACTTCAAAATCCTTTAGGGATTATTTCTAGAGGCACAGGTGTTGGTAATTCTTCGTTGTGCGCTACTAGGCGTCTGGCACAAAGGATATCAAGATAATCAACATTTACTCTTTTCTTCCTTTTAAGTCTTTTCCCGACTGGTTATGCAATACAGAAGTAACAATCATTTAACTGATTGGTTTGTGAATGCCAAATCATTGGCAATGCAAAAGCATAGATTTTCATGTCTGCTAAAACCATTAGCAAAGGTTTGTTGAACAAGTGAATTGACAAACATGTGGGGCCCAATGTTAATCTTGGTCATTCATTTTGCATCTAAAATATAGATGATAGGCACTTCTATCAATTGTCATTGTTCTCTTTTGTGCAGTAAAGTTTATTTTGCCACAAATGTAACACACATTGTTCGGACTGTTTACACAAGTACAGGACATGAAAACTCAGGTTGTAATAGTAAACCATGTCCCGATAAATTGTAAACAGTTCTAAAATACTGTAAGATTTGATTGAGAGAAGGTAAATTATTAGAATGATACAATATGGAAACATTATTGCATAATACTACTTTAAAACAGTTGGCAATTCCTAGGTGATGTATCATGAGCAATGATTGCATCATACAATTGAATTCAACCATGCGTAGTGATTTTACTTGACAAAGACGAGTTTTGGTTAATGTTCACGTTCATTTAGTTTCCTTTGATCATCATATATGTTTAGTAAAAAACAAATATTAACAGTCATTGTTATTAGTAAGAAAGTATTTGCTCATATTTCCTTAATAGTTTGGTCCTACAAAAACTGACAGTCTCTTACAATCCCAATCCCCCGAGAGCCTTTCTCTAATTTATATATAAAACGGAAAACTCGACTTTGAGCTAAACCTCGAAAACTAGAACTAAACTTCAAACAACGAGTATCATTTTCTAACTTAGCGTTCACAAATTAGTAAAGATCAACTGGTTTGGTCTCATTGTAGACCAGTACAACTTGTGAGGAGTCAATTATATCGACCCTAGTACGTGACTGGCACGTTATTTTTGCATCCCTGCATGGATAAAAGTAAACCTTGGCGGCATTTGCATATAGATTGCAAAGAGCCATAATTAAACCCTGGAAAGTATTTTGCCCAGCATTCCAACGATTCTGCCAATAAGGGAATTAAATGCTTATACTATTACATAGAGTTATCTTTCTTAGCTTTAACAAGGGCGGTAATTCGCTGATACTTGGTCTTGAATGTGCGTAAAATTATTCTAAAGAATATATTCGTGTAAATTTTTATATAGCTTTTGTTATTATTGCTGTTTTTATCGTTAGTAATAATCATGATGATATTATTTGGCTCCAGGTCAACTATGAAAAAGCACATCAAATCTCCACTGCACCATATTCAGCTTCCACACACACACACACACACACACACACACACACACACACACTCACGCGGGCGCGCACACACATATATATATACATATATGTATATTATTAGTACAGATTAAAAGTTTCAGCAATAAATTACTGGTTTCACCCTAAACATGATCTTTCACACAAACAAGTCCTCTTCGGATTTTGGTCTTTGCATTAACTATATATATATATATATATATATATATATATATATATATATATATATATATATATATATATATATATATATATATATAATAACATTAATAAAGATGCTGATGTTACATAAATCGTTTATTCATTATAACTATTTCAACGGTTCTCTCATGCAATCAAGATGTAATTTCAAGACGTAATTTCATGCATTTCTTGTTGTTATGAGAACGGTAGCCTCAGATGAAATTCGATTTTGTGATATGCCGCCGACAGGAAAAACACGTCCTTTTGCTCGTGCGTCCAACAGACATATGAGTTCCTGAAAGGGTCTCCTAGCTGTCGTGTTTACTGGAGCAAAGTGCTATCCATGTGTCAATTAGCGAAATCAGGATTCACGCACCCCCTACGGAATTAGGGTGATAAATCACCAAAAGGGTAACCCCTGAAGTGTGTTGTGTTGATTCGTACCAAACGCTAGTCTATACTCTATGCGTAGCTAGAATCCAGCAGATAGTGGAAGCAATAAACGGAACTCTGAGGAAGGGCGATATACACATTTGATGGAAACCATCCTCAAGACAACAGCAACGACAACGATAACAACAGCAGCAACAACGGCAACAGTACCCCATCGCCCACACTGGTCGTCGCAGTAGTAGTGATATTAGTACCCAGATAGCGACAGCGAGTACATCCTTGAGCCAGGCAGCGGGAACACTACCAACAACAACAGCAACACCAGTAATAAACCCGCCACGGCGGCGACGCCAACAAAAAAGGCCTGGTGGTGGTGGTCGCTGTAAATAAATTCTTACTTTAATAATAGTACTAACATAATAATCATAACAATCATCGCTTCCACCCTAAGGCACAAGGCCAGCAATAATCTCAGTGCAGAATAATAATTAACCACAATAGTAGTCTGTTATAATTACATTGGTATTAATAATAACAACAGTGGCAACCATGTCCGACAAAGAAGGACTGCTAGACTGTGGAAGTGAGCTGTAGGAAGCGAATATGGATGACTGCCTTCAAGTGTGTATATCGCCCTACCTCAAGGTAGGTAGGGCTGCTATATTTGAAATAAATGTTTTCATTCTATTATTAATTTTCTATTCATTAACACTAAATCATAAAAATTAGGGTCTCAAATTTCATATAGCTAAGGGCATCAGCAGATGAAAGTCCGGCCCTGTGTACCATCGAAGTACTGGGGTCGATATAATCGGCTTTAATCTCTTTCCAAAATTGCTGGTCTTGTGCCTAAATTAGAAATCCTTATTATATACTTCTACGAAATGGGTGTTATGAAATTTGGGGGTTGGTGGGAGACATAACGAATAATTTGTAACGGTATTAAGGTCAGATTCGTTCTAAACACAAAATGATCGTAGGAAAAACGTAAATTCGCTTTCAAAATTCTAAAGAAATTTATCAAATTATTTACATGATGTTTTTACACCTGTCTCAAATACGTGTGTAATATAATAAATATTTACCTGAACGCTTTGTGAGTGCAATGTGGTAAACGAAATCAGTGAGGGTGACCACGTTTGGAGAGGTTTGAACGGTATATTATTGGTACAATAATATACCGTTGGGGGTGTTTTTTTTCAATTCAATGATGTATATGATAAATACGCTGACGAATTTATATTATAAAAAAAACTTTTTCTTTCGCAATTCCTAGTTGTAGAAATCCTATGGCATTATCAATATTAAATAATTGTTGCTACATTAGGCACAAGGCCAGAAATCACTCCAGTGTATTACTGGTACTTTATTTTATCAATTTCAGAATAAGGAAATAAATTTACAATGTTCTGGCAATTCTTTCAGACCTCGAGGGACTAATGTTTGAGGACGATTTGGTTACTATTTCTATCAGGTTTAACCAAAATGTAGAGATTAGTCTTCGTTAGTATATACATAGATAATATATTACGGTGTATTTTGAGGGGGAAATTGGTTGGTATTTCTGACAAATCTAGCTACTATGTAGAGGAAGGTCTACTACATTGACTTATACATACATACATACAAGTAGCTCCCAAACAGAGCACCTTTATTTATTTTGAGGGAGATTTGAGTGCTACTCTTAACAGGTCTAGTTACCATTAGCTCATACGAACATAAGTCTGTAAGGTGTGATTCGAGGAAGAATTAGCTGCTATTTCTATTATCCCCAGCAATCGCGTAGTGGCCTCGTTCTTTTGTCTTATATATATATATATATATATATATATATATATATATATATATATATATATATATATATACGTCATCGTAGCGGCCATGGTCGATGATGAGTCGGCAATTGATCTTCCATTCAGATTGTAGAAAGTGCTCAACTAAGTAGAGAAGATTAAGTTTCATTGTCTGAAGG
>OZ024741.1:324696395-324711395 GCA_964016885.1 Eledone cirrhosa | reverse complement strand
GAAGTCCAGTTAGATTACTCCGTGTTGTGGATGGTTTTAACGTATGGCTTAGTTTGACTCAACAAGACGCTTCCATAGTGATGCAGCGAGTTCGCGGTGATTTCTATGTAGGTTATGCTTGGAGTAATAATAATTCAAGAAAGAAGAGTAACATGGTTGGCTGTACAATAAGAGCTTTATTCACAGTGCTGACAATTGTTTCGTTGATCTGGTAGGTCTAGAGCTCGCTAATCTCTTGATGTTGCGTCAATCGACCTCCAATACTTTGTTGATGTTATTGTCTTAATTATACGCTATTTGTTATTGATGTTGCGAAAACTAAACTCCCATGATTCGAACTAACAATCCCAACATTTAGAATAAGCCACCTAAACCTTAACATACTGAATCTACAACTTCACTTAATACCAGCTACCTAAGAACCATAAATCTTTATACACTCACTCCATCAATCTCACTAAGTTGAAACAGCGGAAAAAATACTTTTCTGTCAAACCATAAATCAATCTCCGGTTTATTACTAGTGGGCTTTCAGACCCACAGCACACTTGTATCTAAATCCCTCATAATTGCACTTAAAGATTCCAAAGTACATTTTATTAGTTATCTCTTCATCTAAGTTAATTCATCCCTCAACTACTACCTCTAAAGTACCCTATGGTAGATTTCGCATGTCAATTCATACATCTGTATCAACTCTGTTCGTTTACCATGCTTGTTTTATCATTATATTCTATTTTTTACTTATATTCATGTTATTATTTTAATTATTCAGTATCTAGATAGTTTGTTACTGATGTTATTGTTCTGGTCTAACACCACTCTTCTATAAAAGCCATGCCTTGCGTATTATCCTCACATCCACACGCTCTGATGAATTGACTGGTTGTAAACAAAGTATTGGAGATCGATTGACGCAACACCAAGCGATTAGCGAGCTCTAGACCTACCAGATTAACGAAACAATTGTCAGCACTGTGAATAAAACCCTTATTGTACAGCCAACCATGTTACGCTTCTTTCTTGAATTATATATATATATATATATATATATATATATATATATATATATATATATATATATGTGTGTGTGTGTGTGTGTGTGTGTGTGTGTGTGTGTGTGTGTGTGTGTGTGTGTGTGTAGCTTTATTTATATAGTTATATATACTAGCAGAAAAACCGGCCTCGGCCGGTTTTCTGCTAGCATATATAGTGTGCATATTGGTATTATACGCAAATATATATATATAAATTAAAAAGTTAATTGACAATATCTTCTTCTTCACCCACTTATTTCTGAGAGGGTCGTGGGGCCAGAGTCCTTCTGAAACACTCCTTCCAGCGAGTCTGTCAGTAGCAAACATTTCTAACTGATCCAGCTGGATCCCAAAGCGTGACCAGCCAAGCTCATGGATGTTATCCAACTATCTTGCTCAGGGTCTACCTCTGGGTCTCTTGACGGTTGGTTTTGCCTATAAAATGTGCCCACCGTTTCTTTACTGAGACATTCTAACCACATGCTCATAATATCGGAGTTGTGATCGCTCAATTGGGAGAGGTAGCGGCTCTACCAGGAGTGACTCTCTGGTCTCTGAGCTATGCACTTTATCGAGTAACGTTACTCCAAAGACCCTTCGGGAGAATCCCATTTTGCCACTTTTATTTGCAATTGTATTCTTTTGGTCATTACTCAAGATTCACGATCCTCAGTAAGAGTTGGCAGGAATATCAGGAAGACAGCGAGTTTGACTTTTACACCTACCCCCTTCTTCTGATTGCTGAATGCTGAGGCTAGCGCATTACTGCATCAGCTTTTGCAATTCTAGCCTCCTGCATTCCATCACTCATGAACACGGCTCCTAGATACTTGAACTTCTCTAACTGCTTCAGTAGAACTCCATTCACATGTATTTAAATTTGAGGAATTTCTGTCCACTCGTCCATCATACAATGTGTTTGTGTGAATGTATGTGTGTGTAAAAGGAAGGAAAGAGATACACACATATATGTCTCTAACTTAAAAACAGTGACACACACACACCTGTCTCTAATTTAAGAACACCAACAAACTCGCGTGTGCACATACACACACTGTCCTATTACCACTCAAGAGTTTTGGTCCGGGCAAACATCCCCTCAATTTTGGAACTGTCTGGGTTGTCCTGAATTGATGGGAAAAGACTTGACGGTCTTACTCTGTGCTCCTGGTCAGGAGGCAGGTGCCTTACCTGGAACGTCACAGTTAGTGATTCTTTTGCTTCTTCCCACATCCTGGATGCAGCAGTAAGGGCGAGAGCTACAGCATCCGCAACTCAACGGAACAAAATCCTAAAATACCATGTTCTGTCAGCTAACTACATTATCCAGCCTGTGGCGTTCGAGACGTTTGGGGGAGTCGGGCTACTGACAGCGAGGTTCTTATCTTCACTGGCGGCTCGCCAAACAGAGATAGCTGGTGATGCTCGTGAAGGCACTTGGTTGTTCCAGCACCTCAGTCTCGCCATCACCCCAAGTAACGCCGCGAGAGTGTTGGTCTGCCTCAAAAATTATTAGAGAGGTTTCCCAGTGTTCCTCGCTATATTGTTATCTTTTGCTCTGGTAGAGTCTCTTTTTCCATTCTATCGACTGCATATTGTTCTATGTGGTCTAAGATGTGGGTATTACGTGCTTGTGTATATTTTCTCTTTCTTTTTTTTCCCTTCCCTTTCCTTTGTATATATTATATTTGTTAGTGTTTTCGTTCTGTAATCATTATATTAAATTTTTATATAAATGAGTTTAAAAAAAAGAAGTTAAACTGTGTTGTTAATAAATAAATAAAAAAACTGTACTTTTACCTTCCTGTTTCCAATTCACCGAACGTTATCATGGCTGTTTGGGTGTGTTTGTGTTAATGTATATGTGTGAATGTGTGTTTGTGTGAATGTATGTATGTGTTTGTGTGAAAGTATGTGTATTTGTGTGAATGGGACGTCACAGTTAGTGACTCGTGCTTCTTCCCACATCCTGGATGCAGCGGTAAGGGTGAAAGCCACAGCATATATATTATATTTGTTTGTGTTTTCGTTCTGTAACCATGATTGTTACTACAGTTTACAATGTACTGGGTGCATTATATTGTGGCACTAACACTATCGCGTTATAGCAGAATAAAATGATGTTGGTGGTGATGATGATTATGATGATCAGAGACGCATCTAAAAGTAGTATCCCGAAACCCACCACAGCCGGCTATTATATTAAATTTTTATACAAATGAGTTTAAAACAAAAAGAGTTAAACTGTGTTGTTAATAAATAAATAAAACGTTATACTTGTTTTACCCTCCCGTTTCCAATTCACCGAACGGTATCATGACTGTATGTGTGTGTTTGTGTAAAGTATGTGTGAATGTGTGTTTGTCTGAATGTTTTTGTGTGAAAGTATGTGTATTTATCTGAATGTATGTCCGTGAGGGTGTATTCTTATAAGTTTGTGTTTGCGCGATTATAGTTATATACTCATACATATAGATGTATGTAGTGCACAATCATACGCGTAATCGTGTAGAAAGTCATAATCACTCTATCCCTCTCATCACAAACTCTCTCCTTTTATATATATGGTAGTTGAAGTGGAGGTGGTGGCGACGATATACCGGAAGTCTAGAAATGTATAACTTTGAAAATAAGTCAATTTAAAATTATTTATAAATAGGAAATTTAGTACATAAATTATGAAATATTGATTCATTATTTATTCAAAGTAATCGAACTTATTTTAAAAACGGGATAACAAAAATTATTCTGGAGGCAGTCCCGCACTCCTTACTTTATTATAGTTTAGATAAATATAATTAGATATACGAAATTCACATGTATACAGCTATGCCGGAGCTAAAATCTTAATTCTACTTTCGAGCTGAGTCAGTTTATACTGCTCCAATTGACGCTAAGCAGCCTATCTACATGTTCCAGCAGAGAGCAGGGAATCACTGTTATGATGATGGCCAGAGCCTGAAATGGACATTGAAAGTTCTCCCTAGCTGCTTTTACCAGAATCGCGTAGATGACGCTAGCCGGCAGCTTTCAATATTCATAGCTGGATGGCTTTCCAAATCTGTATTTATTAAACATACCGTATCCCATTAGATATACGAAATTCACATACTTTTATCTATACAGCTATGTCGGAGCTAAAGTTTATACACACACACACACACACACACACACACACACACACACACACACACATACATACATATATATATATATATATATATATATACTATGTTTATTGCTCTGGTCTTTTAGCCCATGGAGCGCTTGCCAGCATGGCTTGGAATTTGCGTTACGTTTCGCTTTTTCTACCCACCGACATGCGATTATCGCTGAATTTATATTTATATATATATAAATATAAATTCGGCTGGATATATATATATATATATATATATATATATATATATATATATATATATATCCAGCCGGATCAGGTGGAGACGGTTGTTTCTGACAGGACCCGCTCGAAGAAGTGTTTGAGGTCTCTGCTCCCACGACCCTCACAAGAATAAGTGGGTGAAGAAGAAGATATATCTATATTGTATATAATATATGCATATATTATATTTAATATATATATACCTCGTCCTGACTTCCTTATCCACCAATGATTCCCACTTTATCCTGTAGGTCGATCTGGACCTACCAGTTTTGTGCGCTTCTTTGGCTTTAGGTAGTCTCAAGTTGCAGATAACTAGATGGTGATCAGTTGACAGCTCTATCCCTCTCTTAACACGTACATTCAGCACAGACTCAAAGAGATCAGAGACCATTACAAAATCAATTATAGATTTCTGTCCCTGATTCCTCTTATACCATGTATATTTATGAATGTCTCTGTGCTGGAAGAAGATCTTCATAATAGAGAGTTCATTGCTAGAACAGAAGTCCAGCAAAGTCTATCCATTTATATTTAGATAGGGGTCGTCATTCATTCCAATCACCCCTTTCCATGTCAGCTCGTCAGTGCCAATATGCGCATTGAAGTCTCCCATCAAGATATATGACTCAGTCGTAATTACATCTAACGCTGCATTGACTTCATCAAGGAAGGACCTGTATTCGGACTCCTTGTTTGTTGCATAAATTTGCACCACCCACAGAGACCTATCTTTCAGCTTAAGCTTCAAGAAGCAAATCTTCCCTCCTAACGGTGTCCAGTCCATATCACATTCTGACAGCCAGGGGCTTGTGAGTATCCACACTCCTGCCTCTGCAGTCATTTCTGGCGTCACACCTGAATAGTGGAGTTTCCGTCCTCCATCCAAATCTACAATGTCAGAGCCACGGAACTTTGTTGAGGAAACCCCGACTATATCTAGCCGGTAGTATCTAGCCTCCTCCAATAGTTCCTGCTCCTTACCTGTAAGGCTTGGGATGTTCCAGGTTCCAACTGTTACTGTTTGCTCCCTTCCGGAATCTCTTGTGGTCCCGCGATACACAAACCTTGTGCATCCATCCCATGCCTCCCAGGACAGGTCGCAGGCCCATCGGCAGTTTTTGCAGCATGAAATTAAGACTGCAATATATTTTTCGAACCGCCCCCTCTACCTAAAGCCTGGACGTGTCCCTTGTTAACCCGTGCGAAGCGCGGTGCGGTAAGGTTTTTCTTTGTCTTCCTCATTATATTGCAATGTCGGTGATCTTATTCGCACCAGTCACCAATCAGATACTTTGTCAAACCCGCGAAGTCTAGGCTTATTTAGAGGCGGCCTTTACTCGCCTCATAGCTGCAGCATAGCTTTACTCGTCATAGCTACGTCACTGAGTTGTGAGAGATTTCTTAGGAGCCGCCGGTGTAACCCATTGCTCCATCTCCCCTAGTAGTTTACCGCTGTTGGTTCGGGGCTGCTTATTCGTACGGCAGTTGTCTGCTTATATCACAACTAACCATCATATCTGGTGACCGTATCGCTATCCGCCACCTGCGACCCTTTCCCTAGCAGAACAGCTCTGTCGATCTTCGACTTGCACTAGATAGGTATGATGCCGAGTGCTGGATGGCTGGAATGAAAATCAGTCCTGCGAAAACTGAGACACTCGTCCTCTCAAGGAAGCCTGCGCAGTGCACGCTACATGTGAATGGATTTCCAATGAAGCAGGTACTTCGGGGCCGTGTTCATGAGTGATGAAAGGCAGGAGGCTGAATTAAGTGCAAGAATTGCAAAAGCTGGTACAATAATGCGCCAGCTTCAGCATTCAGAAATCAGAAGAATGGAGGTCGGAGTAAAAGCCAAACTCGCTGTCTTCAATTCAAACCTTACCTATGGTCATGAATCTTGGGTAATGACCGAAAGAATACAATCGCGAATACAAGCGGCCGAAATTGGGTTCCTCCGTAGGGCTTTACAGTAATGTTACCCGATAAAGTGCGTAGCTCAGAGATCAGAGAGCCAGTCCAGGTAAGGCCTCTACTTCTCTGAATTGAGAGATCACAGCTCCAATACTGAGGGCATGTGGTTAGAAAGTCTCAGGAAAGAATCGCTGGACAGATTTTAAGGGCGAAACCAGCATACCAGCATGTAGAAGACCCAGAGGCAGACTCCGAGCAAGATGGCTGGATAATATCCATGAGCTTGGCTGGCAACGCTTGGGAATCCGGCCGGAGCAATTGGAGATGGTTGCATCTGACAGGACCCACTGGAGGGAATGTTTGGGGAACCTACCCCCACGAACCTCTCAGGCATAAGTGGGTGAAGAAAAGAAGATATATATATATATTATATTTAATAGATATATATATCATGTATAATATATCATATTTCATACATATATATACATTATTTAATATGTATATATAAATATCTTATGTTCAGTATATATATATATATATATATATATATATACATAATCGGAGAAAGCTAAAAGCGATACTCCGGCCAAATTCCAACTCACTCAACAAACATTAGGAAATACCTGAGTATATTCCCAATTAAACGTTTGGGGGTGCTAACTATATTGTATTGTGTGGATAATTGGCCGTATTATTTCATATGAGATATATCAAATATATCATTTCCCAGACGACTCGTTTCATTATAAGATTTATACAAGTTGGGTGAAATTATATCAAGTTATGTAGAAGCTTGTATAAGATCAACAGATACTTATACAAGTGGGCTCTTATAAATCTTCAGAGGGTACCCAATAATATTAATATTGATAATCAAATCAACATCAATATTTAGCGATAATCACCATCAGTGCTTGAGGGGACTACTAGGATGTTAGTCCAGCAGTTCTAAAGAAAATCTCACACTGTCCCAAAAATGGGAGGAAGGAGGCTACCGCCAAAAACAATACATGTGCAGGCCGTTAAACAAACCGAAAATTATAATAAATATGCGGTAAACCCATACGTACATATAAATATATATGTGCATGTATGTATATATATATACATACTACTGTACATCTGTATACATATATGTATGTACGTATAATACTTACATTTAAGTATCAGCCGTACTAAGAGTGAGAAGTGAAATTTCGTTTCATTCTTTTCCGTTTATCGTTTTCGGTACGCCCGGCCGACTAACTCACTCGATATGCAAATTAGGCTGCTCAGCCGTTAATATACACAAAGAAAGTATATACTTTCAAACGTTCAATCATCTGACAGGAAGGTATACGATGCTGACGATAGCTAATAAGCTTGAAACTAGTACATCGTTCCTGTGTCAGTGTTGAACAAAAAGGCGACGATGGTTGTCGAACACTGTACGGCGTAATTCGGGCTTTTTGTTTACAAACAAATGTTCGGTAAACCCATACGTACATATATATATATATATATGTGTGTGTGTGTGCATGTATGTATGTATATAGATACTACTGTATGTCTGTATACATATATGTATGTACATATACATACTTACGTTTAAGTATCAGCCGTACTAAGAGTGAGAAATGATATTTCATTTTTTCCATTTTCCATTTATATATATATATACAATGATATTAAAATAAATGGAAACTATATTTATTGAACGATATTTATTCTATTATATATATTTGAAGGGTACCAAAATTTTGTTACCCTTGAAATATATATAATAGAATAAATATGGTTTTATAAATATAGTTTCCATTTATTTAATATCATTGTATATTATACTTCAAAGCTTGTTGACTGCTCTGGATCAGTTATAAACATTTATATTTGTTGAATTACAGCAAATTGAATATCCCTTCTGCTTATATATATATATATATATATATAAACGGAAAAAATGAAACGAAATTTCATTTCCCACTCTTAGTACGGCTGTTACTTAAATATAAGTAGGTACACGTACATACATATATGTATACAGACGTACAGTAGTATGTATATATACATACATGCACATATACATATATGTACGTATGGATTCACCGAACATTTATTATAATGCTCGGTGCGTTTGTAAACAGACATCCCGTATTAAGCCGTAGTGTCTAGCAATCATCGTTGCTCGTTTGTTCAACACTGACAAATATATATATATATATAATAGTAACATTTTTAGAGGAAGCACACGAGTTAGGATATAGATATATATATATATGAAAACAGGGAGAAAAAGACGATTATCAGGAAGAAAAAATATCTTTTTTCCCCTTTTTATTTCTTTCTTTCTTTTTTCTGGGTTAGAAAATGATTAAAACGAAATATTTTACTTTGTGTGAAGTGTTAAGATATTAGTTGATTTATTTATTAATTAACAATGCCATTTATTTATTTATTTATTTATATATTTAATAATTGTCTATTACCGGTTTCAGCATTTTTATGCATTATCAAATAATAATAATATATATTGGTGTAGAATGGTGGTGTTGGACATGTTAAAGAAATGGTACAGAGAGAATAATGTTATTTACAAACAAGGTTTATGAAGTGAAAAGAAAAAAGAAAAAAGAAAAAAGAAAAAAGAAAAAAGAAAAAAGAAAAAAGAAAAAAGAAAAAAGAAAAAAGAAAAAAGAAAAAAGAAAAAAGAAAAAAGAAAAAAGAAAAAAAGAAAAAAGGGTGAAAGAAAACAGAAAAAAGGGTGAAAGAAAAAATAATGTTATTTACAGGCATAGTTCTTGAAGATAAGCAGATCAAAATGTGTTAATATACCAAGAGAGGATTTTGTTCATTCTTGGGTCTCTTTTTAGTAAAGGAATGTTCTGGAGGATGCAAATGAAGATAGGATGATCAAATCAATCGACGATGAGATTAATCAATTAATTATCAATAAAACCAAAGACACCACCCTAGAAAATATTTCAAAATTATGGTCAGAGGACTGTAATAAGGAAGAATTAAAATCCCTTCAACGTTGGGAAATAAACAAAACCTGGTTCTCTAACAATGAAACAGTTTTCCAAAAAGAACACACATCCAAGAACCCTTTCATTAAAACCATAATAACAAGAAAACTCAATTAACACCCAAACACCACACAACAACCAACAACAACAAAAAAACAATACCTCCCCACATACCCCAAAAAGAAGGCATCACCTCGCCTCTACCTCCTACACCCGCCACACAACTATCACACGGATTCCCAAGCAACAAATATAGTAATAGAGAAACATCAGCTACAAGATAGACACTACAGCTTCTCTCCCACCAGGAGAAACCATAGAATCCCCCACACTTACAAGCCCCCCTAACATCCACACACAACAAACCCACAACCATCATTACTTCCAACATAGAACCCAAAATACCACACATGTCACATAGGGCCTCACAACCACACACCAACTATAAGGAAACCCTAATCTATCCTCCTCCACTAACTATATCCTACTACAACAACACAAAGCAGGGGACAATACAACTACACGAGATACCCTAACCACTACATCCACCATAGCTACACACCACATAACAACAACATCAGGACTCAATATAACCACACAAGACAACCCTACTACAACTACCACCAAGTCTACACACCCTACAACAACAGAAGTGCTCAGTACAACCATACGATACAACCCAACTTCAACAACCACCACAACTTCACACCCTATAACCACGTCCATAAAATCTACACCCTAAAACAACATCAGCAGAGCTCAATACAACCACACGATACAACCTAACTTCAACAACCAGTACAGCTACACACCATCTAACAACCACACCAGGGGCCAATACAACCATAAGAGACATCCAATTTTCAACAGCCACCACAACTTCCGTAATCATTTTTTAGACACAGCACACAGACACAAGATAACAAGATAACACAAAGCACACAGGAGACACAAAATGTAATAAAAATTGTTAATTTAACCTCTAAAGAATTAACAACAGACCAAATCAATATACTCTCCAAAGGTCTAAAATGTACACCAACTCCCCAACAGCCAAACTACCCCGAAATGAAGGAAGATATTGCAGAATTCTGTAGAAAACTAAGACTCAGCGAACACCTATACGACAAATACAAAGATGGATGACTAGCCAGAAATAGAAGCAACTACACCCTACCAAAAGGCAAGAACAAAATCCTCGATCAATTCTGCGAACACATTACTAATTACCCATACTACCACCTACACAGACATAAACAAAAAACAAATCTAAGCAAAAAAGAATGGAATGGTCTTAACAGTCTAAAAAACGACAAAACCCTAACAATCAAAGAGGCAGATAAAGGGAGTGCAGTAGTCCTTATGGGGACAGATTATTACACGACTCTAGTACTCTCAACTCTAGAAAACCAAACCTATTATGAAAAGGCCCAACACTACACACAGCATAAAATAATGAGAAAGCTAAAATCCCTAACAACCCTTTACAAAGAAGGCCCTACAGACAAGGAATACAACTACATCACCAATTTCAAAAGCAGAACCCGCCTCTTCTACGGTATCCCAAAGACACACAAAAGCGAAGTAATAGGTACGGCCTGCAAGCAAGCCACAGACATTTACATCAATATAGCCCCTCCTGATGACCATAAATTAAGACCCATAATAGCAGGTACCACATGTGAAACCCAACGCCTAAGCAACTTCCTAGATATTCTGCTTAAACCTTTCCTAAAACACATAAAAAGCTTCATGACATGCTCAACCACCTCCCAACAACACTCAATAATGAACATACCCTACTAGTAACCTTTGATGTCATCAATTTATATTCCAATATCCCACAACCTAGGTATAGAGGCAATACAATTCTGGATGGAAAATTTCCCTAGTGAACTTCCACAGTGCATCCCTAAAGAATTTGTGTTGGAGGGACTCAAATTCATCTTGGAAAACAATTTCTTCGAATTCAATGCCAAATACTACAGACAGAAATCTGGGACTGCCATGGGCACGAAAGTAGCCCTCTCATACGCCAACCTTGTCATGGGATATTTGGAAACCAGTCTCTACCGCAAAGTTCTAGACAAATACGGCAACCACTTCTACCAACACATAGAAAAGAACTGGAAGAGATATCTGGACGACTGCTTCATCCTCTGGCATGAAAGTATAGATAGACTGATTTAGTGTAAAACCCTTCTGAATGGACTCAACACAAACATACAATTCACAATGGATTACAGCCATGAACAACTCCCTTTCCTCGACATCCTCATCAAGAAAACAGACAACAAAATAGAAACAGACATATACTACAAACCCACAGACTCCAAACAATACCTTCCATTCAACTCGTACCACCCTAGGCACACCAAAATGGCAATTCCTTATAACCTAGCCAGAAGGATCTGCACAATAGTTTCAGATAAATACACATGCTACACACGACTAGAAGAATTAAAAAAACACTTATCATCAGAAACTACCCACCATCTCTAATCAACAATGGATTCCAACGTGCCCTAAAACTCGACATCCAGGAACTCAGACACCCCAAACCCAGGAATGAACCGCAACGGAAAACTCTACCATACATCTCCACACACAACCCCCTCAACAATGAGGCATACGACACCATCCTCCAGAACATTCCTTTACTAAAAAGAGACCCCAAAATGAACAAAATCCTCCAAACACACAACATCATAAAGAGCAAAAGACAACCTAAATCCATAAAAAACATCCTCACACAAGCCAAAATCCAACAAACCCTCACAATGAACCCTACAGTAATAAAATGCAGAAGGCCCAACAGTGGCATATGCATAAATCTAATCGCAGGTTCAACATTCCACTTTAAACAAAGACAACATTTCACAGTTAATCACAATTTTACATGTGCATCTGAAAACCTAATCTATGTTTTGACCTCCTCAGGTTGTCAAGAGCACTACATAGGACAGATAAAAAACAGCCTCCGACAACGTATGACCGTCCATAAATCACAAATCAAAATACAGGAATACAGAAAGATTGCATTTAGTGAACATATCGCCAATTGTGCACCCAACCAACATCCAAACTTTAACATTTTCCCCATTTACAAATTCATAGAAAACGCTACTTTCATCCATCGTACCAATAAGGAAACGTATTTCAGTAACAAATTCCAACCTCTACTTAATGCACTAAACTTCGGACTAAACTAACACTGGAACGAACAATGAAACATTTACAAATACCTATGTCTCTCTAAAGAGTTACCTCCCTCACACCCTAGCTAATCCTTTTTCTTAAATAAATTAAATATCATCCAGCATGAATTACCTCCCCCTGCATATTAACTCTCTAAAAAGGGAAACTTATCAAACCCCAGTCCACCATTTGCCTCTATCATGGATCAACTAAGTACTCTTGCTATATTAACAAATTTTGATCTACTTATCTTCAAGAACTATGCCTGTAAATAACATTATTTTTTTTTTCACATTGACTTATGCTCCACATTACGCACCTTTTTTTCTTTTTTGTTTTTTCTTTTTTCTTTTCCCTTCATAAACCTTGTTTGTAAATAACATTATTCTCTCTGCGCCATTTCTTTAACATGTCCAACACCACCATTCTACACCAATATATATTATTATCATTTGATAATGCATAAAAATGCTGAAACCGGTAATAGACAATTATTAAATATATAAATAAATAAATAAATGGCATTGTTAATTAATAAATAAATCAACTAATACCTTAACACTTCACACAAAGTAAAATATTTCGTTTTAATCATTTTCTAACCCAGAAAAAAGAGATAAATAAATAAAAAGGGGAAAAAAGATATTTTTCTTCCTAATAATCGTCTTTTTCTCCCTTTTTACACACACACACACACACACACATATATATATATATATATATATATATATATATATATAATTATAAGTTTGAAGAACAGTCAAATAAAATATATCCAATTCTTCTTCTAACTAGATAAATAATCATTTAAACGGAGCTAAGTTTAAAATGTCACTTCGAAGAAATAACAGATAAATTATACAGATTATCCCCCGCGAGGAACAGCCAGATAAAATTTACCTAGTCTTTCTTCTTAGCCCGTAGAAATTAACTAGTCAAATAATCAATTAAACGGAGGTAAGTCTAAAATGTAAGCCTGAAGAAAAAATGTATATAAACTTTACCAAAATCCTTCTAGTCCAACTATCGATAGTTTCGCTCGTTCTTTGTGGATGTGTCCAATCGTGGTATTATCCATGAGGTTTCGAGCCTATCAAGAGACTCCCTCAGTTAGGACAAACATTTCTACAGGGATCGCCGTCAGAAATGAATTCAAAATGGGTAAGAATTGGCCAGCGGTCAAAGTAGAAGGGTCTGAAGGGTAGGCCGGATGGCAAAATTCATAGGGATATATGTATATATTTAGACATATATTTAGACATAGTCACAGATACATATAAGTGTGGCTACCTTCCACGGTGTGGCTCAATGAAAAAATTAATTAACCAAATAATTATTAATCAGACTATATAAAATTATAAGTTTGAAGAACAGTCAGATAAAATATATCCAATTTTTCTTCTCTTTAGTCCGTAGAAATTAACTAGATAAATAATTAATTAAATGGAGCTAAGTTTAATATATATATGTGTGTGTGTATGTGTGTATACATATAGTATGTATTTATATATATATATTTATGTGTGTGTGTTAGATGTTATAAAATAAATTAATTTGAGGCATTCGAATTTCGCTTTTTCTGTACCTTTCTCTACTCCTATTCTCTTCGAATTTCCGCTTCTTGCAGATCCCGTAAATTAATTCACTGTTCATTTTGATTATTCTGACAACGAGCTAATGACAGCCACTATGGAATGGTTGCGCACCTCATTTGGCAATACCCACAGAGCACCTCGGTTTTGCTGCTAATAATCCAGTTAGGCATTCTAAACAGCCCCTTTTTTCCCTCGCGAACTTAATCCTTTTCATACAAAACTCCCCGAAACTGCCACTGGTTTTTACAAAGCTGTTTATTTTTAAATGTCTTTATTTATCTAAAAACCTTTCATAAATTTGTTATATAAGAACCTTTGATAAGTTATGCTCCAAATATCTGCTTATCTTTTTTTTTTTTTCAAATTTCTTTTGAAAAGTATGTGTTGGATATCATAAATATGGCAATGGGGGGATTAAACGATGTCAAAAAAAGAATTATCAAAACTGAAACGTGAACGGATACTCTTTGAAATATACAAATTGTTTTTTGTGCGTCGTACTAACTTAAATCTCTACTTTGAATGGAACTCTTTACTAAGCTAAACTCTTTACTTACCTAACTGAAGAAATCTGCTTGCTTCAAAAGTAAGCTCCTAGTTTTTACTATCAATTTTGGTAAATGTTTACAATTACACCCGTCTTACGTTGGAGGTAAAATATGAGAGAGGTTTTTTTCTATGGTTTTGCGTGTGCTTCGAACGAATCTGCAGGTCAAAAAGTATCGGAAATTATTCGTTTTCCAGTTAATTGGGTGGACAGTGTAATAAGCTCGATAATTTCTGGTTTAAAGGTGAATATTAAACCCGAATCTCTTTGGAGGTGAAATTTGTTTTTCCTATGGGCTTCACTGTAGTCACTGAGGTTCTAG
>OZ024741.1:324631395-324691395 GCA_964016885.1 Eledone cirrhosa | reverse complement strand
GACATAAGTTGGAGCGGCTTTTGTACCCATCGCAGTCACCACTTTTTTTAAAGTAAAAAGAAATTCAAACAAACTTACGCGAAAGCTGATATTCTTAGTCACGTGACTACATCAACCAACCTCACTCATTTATGAAAAAACAACCTGCTATATTGACTGAACCAGAACAATTCTACCATCCCATTTCTCTTGACCATTATCTTATGTTTGTCATAAAATTCTCTAAAAGGCTACAAAATAAATTCCCAAATACGGGTGCGATATTTAATGAACTTGTTCACGTGATAACCATAATTTCATTTATAACCAATAAAATTACATTTATAAAAAAAAAAGCCTTCGTGAGCCCCCTTTTTTAAGTAAAAAGAAATTCAAACACTCATATATGAAAAAAACAACCTCAGCCCCCCACCTTCTTTGAAGAACTTTGTAACGCGAACTGGCGCGAAATTTATTATACTTATTGACCAACCAATCAAATTACTTCTCTAAAAATCTGTAATATATATATATATATATATATATATATATATATATATATATATATATATATATATATATATATATATTACATGTATATTTCCTATATTATATATAGAAAATGGGGTAAATCAGGGGACCTTGTTGCACCCACTTTATTTGCAATTTATTTTGCTGCAATCTTGTCCCACGCCTTTCTGAACAATGAGGGGGGTGTCTTTATAAAGTATCGCATACTAGTCAAAGTTTTTAATCTGACAAGATTGAAATTCAAATGCAGTTTTCACTTCATTATTTCGCAAAGAGTTGCGGCCCTTTCCATTCTGAGTTCAAATCTCGCCGAGGTTAACTTTGCCTTTCATCCTTACGGGGTCGATAAAATAAAGTACCAGTAATACACTGGGTAATTGCTGGCCTTGTGCCAAAAAGTAGAAACAATTATTTAGAGACGTGCTGTATGCTCATATTTGTGACCTTGTTAGTCTTACAGAGCATGGCTTGCAATCACTTATCTCTTTGTTTGATAAAGCATGTGATGACCTTACAATTAACCTGAAGAAAACTGTGGTCTGTTGTCAATCTGCATTTGGTCAAAATGTTCAGCAGCCGAAAATATATACCAAAGGAAAACTTCTTGAGGTTGACGAATCTTTCCTATACATTGGTAGCTCTGTCAATAAAAACGGTTCTTTGGACACAGAAATACTCTTGAGAATTCGGAAGGCTGCGAGGTCTTTCGGAAATGAAGAATCTCGTGTGTGGTCAGAAAGGCATATTATAGTCAAGAAAAATGCTTCTGTATACAAATCTTTTGTGGGGTCTCCTCTTTATTTTTTTGATATCTGGACATGCTATAAACGTTATATAAAGCTACTTGAAAGATTTCACCAAAAATGTTTGCGCATATTCCTGAAAATTTCATGGATCTCCTTCACTGTAGTCACTGAGGTTCTAGCTGCTGCTGGTATCCTTTCTATTCAATCTTTAATCTTGAGAAACCAATTTAGATGATCCGTGTAAAATATGCGTATCTGCTGCCAGCCTTAAATCCCACACCAGAAAACAGAACAATCAGTTGCACAATGACTATAGCAACTAATAGCCAGTACACCCTAATCAATGCCACATCTGCCACAAAATTTATAAATTACAGGGAGGTTCAAAGATACATGTCAAAGTACATCAAGTGCAGGAACTACTGTGTTTGCTAAAACTTAACTGTGATTTGTGTGGTCGACATTCTGAATCCATACCTTGTCTAAATAGCCACATAAGACACCATACTGTAAATAATGTTCATGTGATTTGGGTGGTCAAGCTTTGTATTGAACAGACAAACAACATATATATATATATATATATTGCTAAACCACCAATCAAAACAACATAAATTGACCACCATATGAACGTGAAACGTTTGACATTTATATGCTTTATATATTCTTTCTGTCATTACAAGAGCAGAGGTCCGACGAGCTTTTGATTCCAGAGTCGGGCCAGATCGATACACATCGAAACTTGATCTGATCAATAGCGAAACGCGCTTCACTAATCAATAAACGTAATGAAGGCTTAACAAATCGTCCTTGTATTATATATATATATATATATATATATATATATATATATATAGTGACGAAACATAAGTCAATTGCATGAACTCATAATCCTTTATTTATTGCTATATATATTTCGATGATAGCCATTGAATGGCTATGACCTCATCAGGCAGTTAGTCAGTTCTTAGATATGCCACCTCTGTGTTTATGGTGTTGATGGTATCAGAGTCTTGGGACATAAATGATTTATATATATATATATATATATATATTTATATATATATATATATATATTTATATATATATATATATATATATAATTAAGGACAGCAGAAGATTTTCAGAGAAGAGCCCTCACCCCCTTCAAGCTGGTGTCTCGGCCCGTAACCTCTCACACTCTAAGATGGCCGGCCGCATCCAAGCCATGACTTATGAGTGCCTTTCTGCTGACATTTAGCCATTCGTGTATCGGAGACTTGATGTGTATTTAAACCGTATGGGGAATTTGTTGACATGGTGTAGCTGGAACTCCTTTCCATTGCCTCTGCTTTCATGTGGTAAAAAACTCGTGAGAGAGCTGGACTGCAAAAAGTCTTCAGAGACCCCTCTCAAGCAAGTGTTTCGGCCCTTAACGTCTTTCAAACTTATATTTAAAAGCTTTTTTGAGTTGAGAAATAACGTTGGTATTCACGGTAGAGTGAAACGTCAACATTACACCGTGTAACGAACATTTTTTTTTCTCTTTTCCTGGCTTGTAATCACTTTTTTGTGTTGCTTAGGTCCCAAATAAATAAAAAAAAAGTGCTATTAAACAGTTAAAAGTTTGGGTTTGTAAAAATTCTAAGCTATTCACTAGAATTATTTGTATGCTGGATTTTACGTTGTATGTAAGTTTAATTTGCTTATGTTAAATTTTTTTTTTTATATATGTTTCAGGTTAAATTAAAATTATAAAATAAAGAGTAATATCTAAAGAAAATTATAAAAGTGCAATAAAGAATAAAATTGTTAAAAAGTGGATTAAAGAGATTTATTGATACTGGATTTTCGCACCCTGAATAAAGGGTAGTTGTGTTTTAAGCACGAATTTTTATTAGTATGATTAGTGTTCTTTTATATTATTTAAATATGTATTTCCCTTTCCAATATTTATTTTGTATTGCATATCAAATTTATTTTCCAAGACAAGTATTCTGATGAAGAGGAGGAGATGGATGCTGAGGACCTGGATTGCCTGCCTGAGGTACCAGAAAAAGTTCCTCACTTCCCAAACCCAAAAGAAGTCAATGACTTGGTCAGGGATATGGGTCTGACCAAGTCAAATGCAGAGCTATTCGTCTCCATGATGAAGCAGTGGAACATGGTCAAGGAGGAAGTGCAGGTGACACGTCAGAGAAGTCGACACGAACCTTTCTCAGGCTTTTACACTCTTAAGGATGGCCTCTGCTTCTGCCATGACGTGCCTGGACTGTTTGACGTTATTGGGGTGCCGTTTTTGCCCAAGGAGTGGCGGCTATTTATAGACAGTTCCACCACAAGTTTGAAGGCTGTCCTCCTCCACAATGGAAACAAGTTCCCGACACTGCCCCTAGCTCATTCAGTCTGCCTGAAGAAAGATTACTATAGTGTGAAAGTCCTCTTGGAAGCTCTGCAATACAACCAGTACAATTGGGAAATCATTGGAGACTTCAAGATGGTGGCTTTCCTGCTTGGACTCCAAGGTGGCTTTATCAAATTCCAATGCTTCCTCTGCCTTTGGGACAGCAGAGCCACCTCTGACCACTACAAAAGAAAGAACTGGGAGCAACGAACAGAATTTGTAGTTGGGACCCGGAACGTCATGTGGGGCCACTGGTTGATCCCATGATTGTGCTCATGCCGCCACTGCACATTAAGTTGGGGTTGATGAAGCAGTTTGTGAAGGCTCTCAACCAAGAATCAGCCGCTTTAAAGTACCTTCTTGAGTTCTTCCCCAAGTTATCTGAGGCCAAAATCAAAGGTGGAATTTTTGTTGGACCTCAGATAAAGAAGGTGTTTGAGTCTACCGAGTTCTCCAATAAGCTCAGTAGGATTGAGAGAACAGCATGGAACTGTTTCAAGGCAGTTGTTAAGGGCTTCCTGGGCAACTAAAGAGCTGAAAACTACCAGCAACTGGTGCAGGATCTCATAAAGGCTTTTGGCGCTATGCGATGCAGGATGTCGCTTAAACTCCATATGCTGGACGCTCACCAGGAAAACTTCAAGGACAATATGGGCGCCTACTCAGAAGAACAAGGCGAACGATTCCACCAAGATGTGAAAGAGATAGAGCGGAGGTACCAGGGCCACTACAATGAAAAAATGATGGGGGACTATATCTGGGAGCTAGTGTGGGAATGCGACCTGGACTACAACTGTAAATCCAGGAAATCCAGTCATTTCTGACGTGTATAAGTTGCTTTATAAGTGTTATTTGTGTTTACTTGTTTGCTTTTGATAAGCTTGTGTAATAAAATAAATAAATATATACTCTGTTGATTTAAATATATGAACTGATAAATTTAAAAAAAATGAGTTTTTTCTTGAAAAATATGAAATTTCGAAATATCAAACTCCTGACCACAAACTCAAACTTCTGATTAATTAATAGTGTTTTTTAAAAATAATAATGGGATATAACAAACCATGAAATGACACTTAGAACCGGGGAACAAAAAATATGTTACACGGTGTTATCACTACTGCCGCCAACACTAAAATGATGACTCAATCAGAGTTACTTCCCTTAACGTGCGTTGAAATACGAACCCAGTGCCCTCAAAGGTTGTTTTGGGGGTCGTCTTTATTCTTCCTCGACCAGATTCAGCTTGAACTCCTTACCCCACCCTCTGATGTTTCCCTTAAAACTTTGTTCCCCGTTTTCCCATAGACTGAAAGTTGTTTCATGAGATTGTAGGCAGATTTGAATAAAGCCTCTGGCACCAACCACTATGGCGAAAACTTTAACCTGGAAGTCGGCTTCCATCAGGCTGTTGGCCAAACTGCCGTATTTTTCGGTCTTGAACAAGGGTGCTTCTTCTATTTTACTTTCAAATGGCACGGTGAGTTCAATCAAAATCAGTTGTTTTGATGAACTGGAAGGGAGTACGATATCCTTCTTCGAGGCCAGGAGATCATAGACAGATCTGAGAAATAAATTATTCTAAGAGGCACCATATTCCACAAATCCTTCCGACTGAGACAGTTCTAGAGAGCATCTTCACATATCGTCCACTGATCATGCTGTACTGCCTTCTTGAGTCTTCTTAACCTCGTGTACAAATCAGATCTCTACTTATCTTCCCCTGACCTCTGACTACCGTTCCATTTTTATTACGCCCAGTCCTCGGAAGATTACATGATGGAAATAGCTATCGTTATCGTTGCCATTGATAATTAGAGTATTATATAAAGCACTAGAAGTTTCTTTAGATAAGCAATCACCTCATGATACTAGCGCTATGCTTAATTGTGATCAAAGTGAAATAATTTGATATAGCGATGTACGAACACAACACAGAGACTTGAAATAAATTGAAACCGATCTCTCTCTCCCCCTCTCACTCTTTATATATATATATATATATATATATATATATGTGTCTGTGTGTGTATGTGTGCATGTATGTGTTTACATGCAGTATCACCCCCCCTTTCTCTCTCTCTCTCTTATATGTATATACATAGATAAAGAGAGAAAGAGTGCTTGTGTGTGTGAGATTTTGAGTCTGTGATAGATCAATATATAAGAGAGTTTAGGAAGGAGAGAGAGAGACAAATGTAAGGAAATAAAGTGGAAAAATTGCTGGTGTGTCACATAATATTCATACAGAGAATTTCAACTAATTTTCTTCTCTCTCTTATCGTTAAAAATTCTTCAGACAAAGTCTTTTTGCTGGAAGTATAAAAAAACTCACACACATCAGATTAGCCTCATCAAATACCATTCATTTAAGTGTAATATTATCGATCGAGAGAATCATATATATATATATATATATATATATATATATACACAATTAAATATATGCACGCACACACACACACCCTCACACACACACACACACACATATATATATATACACAAAAATGTAGAGACACATAGTGACACATACAAATACTCACAAAGACATATATACAGGCACATGATGACATACATACAGGCCTGTATACACACATATATAGAGGCACACATATAGAAGCACATATATACACACAGTAAAACATCCATACCTGAACTGACCTTATTGAGGAGACCTAGACAAAAATTCATTCTGGTCATGTCCCTCCAATCTTGCCTTCAGATATTATATATTTTTGACAGCATTATCCATTGTTACTGTTACATTCTAAAGATTGTACAATTTTTACTGGTTTTAATCCTTAGATAGCAGTCGACCCTAATTTAATTGATTATACCGACACCAGTACATTTTTGTTCGACTGTAGTACGTTATTTCTCGATATCATTTTGGCGAAGAGCTAAATTACGCAAAATACACACAGACCCAGGCGCCAAGGTACACATAGATACGGACAGAGACACACACATACACATATATATTCATCTATCTAGCCATATGAAGGCGTATGGCATAGTGGTTAAAGCTTTAAGGCTAACAAACAGGAAGTTGCGAGTTCGATCTCGGACAAGGGCTGTATCCTTGAGCAAGACACTTTATTTCATGTTGCTCAAGTTCACTCAGTTGTAGAAATTGCGTCGTCACTGGTGTCAAGCTGTATCAGCCATTGCCTTTTACTTGGACATCATCGGTGGCGTGGAGAGGGGACGCTGGTGTGCATGGGCGGCTGCTGGTCCTCCACAAACAACCTTGCCCGGACTTGTGCCTCAGAGGGAATTTTCTAAGTGCAAATCACATAGTCATGTGTGACTAAAGGGGCTCTTTTCCCTTTAACTATTTATCCATCTATTTATTTCCTCCTCCTCTCTCTCTCTATATATATATATCACTTATAGGTATATAGATATATACCGCTTTGTCCTCAACGACACTACTACAAAGATATTTAGTGAATTGTTTAATGATCGAAGGAAATTATTATTTTATATAATTTAATTATATAAGTTTAAGAATGCGCGTAATTTCAGCTGCGCCCTAGGCGGCTTCTACTTGTCCATAATAATAGCGCCGGTCAGGCATATATGATCTCACGATCCAGCATCCACATGCTTTTAATGAATGCAAAGTAATGCAAAATTGTAGAAAGCTCAGTATTGTTCTGTTTAAGCAATGGATGAGAGCTGTCAAGTAAAATTATTTGGCTTGTTTAAGTAAACAACTCTATCATTCTAGCGTAAAGCAAACTCAGAGTTTGTCATTAACGATACACTATACTTGCTCATGTCACTTCACTATATTTATCATTTTGTCTTCGTGTCGAAATATGATTTAATGAGATTAAATTAACAAGCTTAAGTAATCTTCTTTGTTCAATCTACGAAAGCAGAATCTATGATTAATCGTTGTTAGAGGCCAGTAATGGTTTAACAGACGAAATTGGACTTTCTAATATTATAGAAACTTGATTCCCAAGAAAACTTCTGAACATTTCAATAGAATTTCTCACATAAAAATGGGGAATCAGATTTACAGAGCAGTTAACATTTTGAAAACAAAGGGCGGTGGATTGGCAGTATCGGTAGAGGGTCGGACGCCATGCTTTCCAGCATAGTTACGTCCCTTTACGATCTGAGTTCAAATCCCGCCGAGGTTGACTTTGCCTTTCATCCTTACGGGGTCGATAAAATAAAGTACCAGTAATGCACTGGGTAATTGCTGGCCTTGTGCCTAAAGTAGAAACAATTATGAAAACATATCATCAAAGTCGTTCAAGTAACGATCTTATATATCCATATATATATATATAGACACACACACACACACATATATATATATATGGATATATAAGATCGTTACTTGAACGACTTTGATGATATGTTTTCATAATGTTAACTGCTCTGTAAATCTGATTCCCCATCTTTATGTGAGAAATTCTATTGAAATGTTCAGAAGTTTTCTGGATGTATGAGCTTGGGAATGAAGTTTCTATAATATTAGAAAGTCCAATTTCGTCTGTTAAACCATTACTGCCCTCTAACAACGATTAATCATAGATTCTGCTTTCGTAGATTGAACAAAGAAGATTACTTAAGCTTGTTAATTTAATCTCATTAAATCTTATTTCGACACGAAGACAAAATGATAAATATAGTGAAGTGACATGAGTAAGTATAGTGTATCGTTAATGACAAACTCTGAGTTTGCTTTACGCTAGAATGATAGAGTTGTTTACTTAAACAAGCCAAATAATTTTACTTGACAGCTCTCATCCATTGCTTAAACAGAACAATACTGAGCTTTCTACAATTTTGCATTACTTTGCATTCATTAAAAGCATGTGGATGCTGGATCGTGAGATCATATATGCCTGACCGGCGCTATTATTATGGACAAGTAGAAGCCGCCTAGGGCGCAGCTGAAATGACGCGCATTCTTTCGAATTTGCACAGTCACTTAACGAACGACGATGGCGTCACTATTTGATGCCGACGACCTTAGCCATTATAGCAGTAAATTCTTGACGCATGACTGGACAGACCACTTCACACTCTCTCGCTATAATAGCTGTTACTGATGCTTTTCAGAACTGCTATGCGTACATGTACGATGCTGCCACTGAGCTGGGCACATTGCAAATTGCATTTGTCGATTAAGTGTGCACTGAGGTTCGGAAAACCCACGTGCGACCGTCACGTTATAAATACACATTTTGTTGGCACTCGGAGACAGGTTCGCTCGCTTATACGTTCAAACCATATCTCATTGAGTGGGTAATATGAGCAATCCAGATTATAGGCAATATATTTCCTATGACCTCGCTAATTTTAGATTATATATATGGTATACGGCGTTTCAAGAGGAGACCACTCTTTACCAGTGTTCTTCCAGAGATGGAGAGAAAGTGAGAGAAAGGAAGTAAGGAAGATATGCATATTTATCCACATCGAAAGGGTGAAAGGCAAAGTTGACCTGGGAGGGATTTGAACTCAGAGAGCTGGAAAGAATACTGCAAAGCATTCTATCCAACGTTCTAACGAATCTGCCAATACACACACACACACACACACACACACACATATATATATATACATACATGCATGTATGTATATACATATATATATATGTGTGTGTGTGTATATATATATATATATATATATATATATATATATATATATATATATATATATGTATATATAAATATATATATATATATGTATGTATGTATGTATGTATGTATATATATATATATCCGGGAGAGATGACCCCTTAGCCTTTGTCAAGGCAGAATTCTAGGAGAAGGAAAACTCTGATATAACACCTGCAACCCTGATGGTATCCAATGATGTTGACTTGTTCTTCTTTTTGGTAAATATCATCTTGGTTAAGAGAGTGGGACTGGCTTTGTGCAGTGCCTTTGCTCACTATAAAAGCTTCACGGCACAGGCATTGCTTTATATCTGGAGATCTCTCTGCACTTGTCGTCACATGGTACCATGGGCCCAGCACTATGTGTCAGTAATTGTCACAAGTGTAGTGTTTGTACCAGAGTTTTCAAGTCGCTGGCTGGACTAAAAAGTCACACTCGTTCAGCGCATCGGTAGGGGTTCTCCTACATGGATATAAAGTAGTGGCCGTACTCGAAAACGAGTTGGCAGCCACCATGTATATATATATATATATATATATATATATATATATATATATATATATATGTAAAGATTCACAACCCCGATGGCTGAGCTCCGGCCGTTTCGACAGCTAGATCCGAACTAGTTATGGTCTAGCTGCTTTTTACCACACCCTGTCTGATATATATATATCCGTATGTATATAGATTTGGAGTTTAATCTATATAGAGGTGGGGTGCAGTATTGTTAATGTTGTATGTATTATTTATCTGTATATTATTTATGTAGCTTATTGCGTTTAACTGTATTTGGGTGTTGTTGGACGTATACATATATATTCCCTAGACCAGTTTGTGGGCTAAGGCTGTTGTAAGAGTTGTTCAGTTTACTTAAACAACAAAAAGAAAATATAGAATATTGGATGCCCTAAAGTCTCCTGAGAAATATCTAAATACAAATCATGAACTTTTCAGAGGATGCTCCCATATGAGATCTAATCTCCTCTCACTATGGAAGAATACAAGCCCAGATAACTAAACTAGTAGACATAGAATGTTTATATCCTATTCTGATTGAAGATTGAAACTTTAGGTAGCATGCATTTGTGTTGCGATCTTATTCATATAATACATTTTGGCTCCATACAGTACATAGTACGCTCTTCATATATATATATATATATATATATATATATATATATATATATATATATATATATATATATATATATATATATAAACGTTTGGAGTTGGAAGGCCAAAACAATGCAGGCATGGATATAGAATATAAATACAAATGCAAAAGATATTGTTGACAATTAGTCTTTTACCTTAAATTTATTTGAATATTCAAATAAATTTAAGGTAAAAGACTAATTGTCAACAATATTTGAATATTCAAATAAATTTAAGGAATCTGCCAAAGGACCTTCAAAGGAGATGTACCGAAAATCTTGAGAAAATGCGAAATAGTGCCTCTACCCAAAGGTGATCTCGGATATACAGCAAATTACAGAGGAATTGCTTTGTCAGTAGTTGCAGCTAAAATCTACAACATAATGCTACTAAACAGAATAAGACCACATCTAGACCCGAAACTCAAAATACATCAACATAGTTTCAGACAGAAGAAATCGGCTGTCTCACAAATATTGACATTGTGGAGACTACTAGAAGGTGTCAGATCATAGAGCCTGAACGTTGTACTAATTTTCATTCAATTCAAGAAGGCTTTTGAATTTATCCATAGAGGAAAGATTATGTCAATCCTAATTGCATATAGCATACCTGACGCCATAATTTCTGCTATAAATGTACTCTACATAAAAATGGAAGCTCAAGTTTTCTTTCTTGATAGTGATACCGAGTTTTTTAAAATCTTAGTGGTTGTCTTTCAGGTTACATGGGCACCATATCTTTTTAAAATTGCTCTGAACTATGTCACGAAGGAAGTCATTGTTAATGAACAATATCTCGGCTTTCCATTGACGCAAAGGAGAGGTAAGTAAAACCCACGAAGTGTCATATGTGATACATATTTTACTGATGGCATAGCTCTTCTATCAAATACAATTGACCAAGCTCATAAAGTCGAATTCTCTTCCAGGAAAATTGGTCTACACATAAATGTTACCAAGACAGAGTACATATCACTAAAGATAGAAATCTTGTTATATTGGATGGTAGAATACTAAATCAAGTTGATGATTTTTTGTCTTTGGGCAGCTGGATAAAAGGACATTGATATTAGAATTTCCAAAGTCTAGGCTGCAATGAACAAAATGGAAAGGATATGGCACTCAGATCTACCCAGAGAAATAAAAATATCATTCTTCAGAATATCTGTCGAGTCAGTGTTGTTGAGAGGATCAGGTATGGACCCTGACACAGGTACTTGGGAAGAAACAAAATGGTGCATATACAAAAGCTATTATTGTAGGGGGAATCTCACGGGAGACGCTATAAAGGAAGGCCTGTTTGAACATCCATCGATCAACTCTCAGATGATACAAAACTCTGTAAGGAGCAATGGAAAATCGGGAATTGAGGAGAGGCTTTGTCAAGAATGTTCCACCGTGGTCGCAATGATGATATATATGAAAAGGTTTGGCTCCTTGTACAAATATTCCTTTAACTTTATCTACCAACTCCCACTCGTTTTCTCTCTCTCTGTGTGTGTACATGTGTGTAGTGTTTTTCTTTTTTCTTACCGTTTGCAATTTTTGATGAGTTTATGGGGGAATAGAGAGTGATAGAGGTGGGAAGAAAGGGGAGTTAGTTTCCAATTAGGTATATATATATATATATATATATATATATGCCTATCTATTCATCTATCTATCCATATTTGCGCACAAACATATATATTTATACAAAACACAATAAGACTAATCGAAAATTACAAAAGTAAATGAAAAAGTAAATGAAAAAATAACGCACCCACCTTACACATGTACACCCCCCTCCCCCAAACAAAAACATACATTTGTTAACTGTTTATTTAAACATTGTGTATGAAGGCTTTACTTTTCCTTTCTATCCATTCTTCCAATGCAAATAACTTGTTGTAACCGTGAGAATTTATCATGGAAATTTCCATTTTATTGATAAGAATATTGGTAAATTCTTCGAATGGAAGTAAATTCTAAAGATTTTCATGATATATAACTGGAAACTAACTGACATGACACGACTCTCTCTTTCTCCTCCCTTCCCATTTCCCCAATTTTATCACTCTCTCCTCCCCAATTATCACACACACACACACACACACTCTCTCTCACTCTCCCTCTAAACTCTATTGCCCTCCCCCTCTATCTCTCTGTTGGACATCTGTCTGTTTCACTAGTTTCTACAGAAACAGTATAGGGTTTAAGTCAAGCTGCGATAAATATATATGTATACACGTAAATTTATAAATGTGTGTGTAAACACACACATTTGTATATGTAAACCTATTATAAAGCTATTTTTTCCAGAACCTCTGTCCCTTTACAATGAATAGATTTTCATCTCAGAAATATTTTCCCACTGCATATTACTGTAGAATAGCTATCTGTAGCTCATTCTGCTTATAGGTTGTGTGCTTGAGTGTATGTGGGAGATGTTAAGTTTCCGTCAGCCTTAAAATTCATAGCTTGGCTTTCAAAATGTTTATTTATTAAACATACCGTATATCTTTAGATATACGAAATTCATATATATATCTATATCTCTCTCTCTATATATATATAGATGAGATTCTACAGGACTAGAACTGTTTCATTCTTTATAAATCATCAGGAATCTGGCTGTCCAAAATAAATGTTGTGGTATTTATATCTTTTCTGGTGGTAGGAGAGGGTGGGGAGTGGGATGGGTGGAGGTCATTGGTTGAAAGAAAAGGGAATTCATTAAAAACTAATTCTTTAAGGCTATAATTTATATTTAGAGTGACAAAGGCAGAAAGAATTCTATAAACAAGTTTAAATTGGGGTGCCACTCCTTATTTTTAAGTTTCTCTTAAGCTAACAATGCCTATATTTCAGGTGTCTATAAGATGGTTGGGGGTCGGTCATGGTTGATGGATTTAAAGAATTTCCCTTTTCTTTAAATCCTTCAACCGTGACCGACCCCCAACCATCTTATAGACACCTGAAATATAGGCATTGTTAGCTTAAGAGAAACTTAAAAATAAGAAGTGGAACACCAATTTGAACTTGTTTATATAATTCTTTCTGTTTTTGTCACTCTAAATATAAATTATAGCCTTAAAGAATTAGCTTTTAATGAATTCCCTTTTCTTTCAACCAATGACCTCCGCCCATCCCACACCCACCCCCTCCTATCACCAGAAAATATATAAATACCACAACATTTATTTTGGACAGATTCTTGATGATTTCTAAAGAATGAAACAGTTCTAGTCCTGTAGAATCTTATCTATATTAAAACTTTTATACTCTGCTATGTATTGAGTACCTTAATTATTGTGGTTATCTCCGATTCAACCCGTAATAACTTACCTTATATATATATATATATATATATATATATATATATATTTATTAAAATAACAGATTAAAGTTTAAGCAAAGATTTCTCCTTAGAGCTATCAATTTCGCTAAAACACTCACAGTGGTTAAGGATTTCGAAGTTGATGTCATCCTCAATGCCCGTAAGTCGGTGATTAATTTCGACGACTCTATTTGGATTAAAAAATCTAATAGTACCCCATTCGACGTGATTATGGGCGCCAGCGATTCTGCGGAGGTTACTGATCTTATCGGCCTTTTCCTTCTTTTCTCTATCAAGGACGAATTCCCCAACGTGGGCGGTGGTTTGTACCGTGATGATGGTCTTTTGACCATGACTAAGTGCGGCCCACGTGCTTGCGACAGGTTCAGAAAAGAACTCACAGCCTTCTTTAAAGGCTTCAACCTCTCTATACAGGTTGAGGCCAACCTCTCGGTCGTTAATTACCTCGACGTGACCCTCAATTTATCGAATGGCTTGTATTACCCGTATAGAAAGCCGAATGATACGCTTAATTACATAAGTAAGCAGTCTAACCATCCTGCCAGCATAACCAAGAACCTGGTAAGAAACGTTTCTTTGAGGCTTTCCCGTCTATCTACTAACGAGCATATTTTCAACGACCATTCCACATATTACAATGAAGCTCTTGCTCGGAGTGGATTTGTCGATAAGGTAGCATATACAGAGTACGAGAATAGACCCAGAAGAAATAGATCCCGACGAATTATATGGTATAAATCACCATATAATATGGAGGTGGCCACACCATTAGCTAAGATCTTTCTCTCCCTTATTACGAAGCATTTTCCCCCTACACATAAATATTGTAACATTTTTAATAGAAATACTATTAACATTTCTTACTCTACGACTCCTAACCTTGCACATAACATCACAGCTTCAAATTTAGCTAAACTACCTAGCCGTAGGAACACGTGCAACCCTGTAGTTAGTACTAACTGTAATTGTAGGAATCGGGTTGACTGCCCCCTATCCGGGAAATGCCTCTCTAGTAACATTGTCTACAAATGTAAGGTTGAAACACCCACGTCCCGTAGGACCTACATAGGGTTAACCGCCAATAGATTCAAGCAGCGTCTTTACATGCATACCCATTCTTTTCGTTACCCTCTAAGAAGGAATATGACGTCACTTTCAGCTTATATCTGGAGTCTAAAAGACAACCACACCCAATATAAGTTACACTGGGAGATCCTAGCTAGGGCTAGATTGTATAACGGAAATAAAAGACCATGTGACCTCTCCTGGAAATACTCTACGCCACAGACCACGTCTTAAATAAAAAATCTGAGGCAATTTCGGCTTGTAAACATAAATTGCACAAAACTTTCCTGTATTACAGCCCCACATTATACCCTAACGGATAGTACGATCTATACGCGGATATTTTACGTCTTGTTGTGGTAACTAAGTATATGATAGGTTTATACCATTACTTATTTGTATATGTAAGTATATATTACCTGTATGTTTTGTGAAGGTACGTATACTTTCTCGTACGTATATTTGATTGTATATGTTATGGCGTATATTTTATATATTCTGGTACATATGCTTTTGTACGTGAGTTTTGTACGTTAGTTTTGTGTCTGTGTGATTATGCGGGTTCGTACGTATGTAGGGTGTGTGTATATGTGTACTTCGTGTTTTGGTTGACGTCCGTCTCCGAACATATGTGTATTTACATGTAGGTATGTGTGTGCGCTTGTTATATACGTATTTATTTATTTATATACGCTTATTTAATTATTTGTATACACGCGCACACACGCACACATATTTATATGTGCGTGTATTTGTATATACGCGAGTTTTTCGCGTATGCTTGTGTATGTACGTATATGGATGTGTATATGTATTTATTTATTTTCAATTACCTCTGTATTTTATTTACTTTATTCTTAACTCTGAAGCCGAGATCATTCGGTTTCCTAGTTAGAATTTTAGTCTACGACTTCAGTTATACCATTTACGCGGTTTTGTCTTTGCGTGCAATTGTTCTCCACGCTCCACATATGACGTTTTATCTTCGTTTTTTCCGTTCATTGCCAGAGAACGTCTCTATGAACCACCTAATAGAATATTAGTCTACGACTTCTTTTATACCATAAACGTGGTTTTGTCTTTGCGTGTAATTGTTTTTCACCGCTCCAAACAATGACGTATCATATTCGTTTTTTCCCGTTCTTTGCCAGGGAACCTTTCCACGAAGCAAATTATCGTCTTCCTGTCTTCCTCCGGTTGCAACGTTTTTTGAAATATTCACTTCTGCGTTCACAGATTGACTTTGTTAGTTTCAGAAGACCCCGTTAAGGGTGAAAGCAGTGATTCTTTGCTTAAACTTTAATCTGTTATTTTAATAAATATTTGCTCTACGGTTCTTATATATTTGATATATATTTATCCTTATCGAGCCCTCTTTGGATTCTAGTCTTCAAATTTATTATTATTACTATATATATATATATATATATATATATATATATATATATATATATATATATATATATATATATATATATATATATATATATATATATATATTGTTATACTTGGGGAGGGTCATATTTGTGTAATATTGCGAGAATTAATAACAGAACACACTCACTGTTTGGTTGGTTTTCGCTTCTCGCTGTCTTTTATATCGGTAATCTAACTTACTCGGTCCTCAATGTTGCCATTGACTGACCGACGGTCAAAAATAATACAGATACAATATAGACACAAACACATATATATAGTTTATCATAAATCTTTCGTTGCACATCTGCAGCATCGTCAGTGGTGTTATATTTTCCTCCTGTTGTGTTGTATGTCTACGCCATTTTTATTCAGTCTGTCTATATATTTATTTATTTATTTGCTTGCTTGTTTATTTTATTTTGTCTTCTTTGCGCATGCGTTTGCGTGTGTGTATAGTGTTTTGTTTGCTGTGTGATGGGCTACTAGTGTGTGTTTATGTGCTTGTTGTTATTGTGCTTGTGTATGTATTTATTTATTTATTTATTTTATTTTATTTACTTATTTATACTTCTCTTAGGTCAGTGTTGTTTGTTTGGGTGTTGTTGTTATTCCATTCATTCTTTCTGTTTAGCCTTGGTCTTCTAATTTCTATTTCACTGGCCTCTCTGATTTGCCTATCTGCTGGATCATTTCTATGTTTAGATATTATTCTAATTTCTATGTTGTCTATGTTACCGTCATGTTGTTGTCTAGCATGTTCGTATAGTACTGACCCGTTTTTTCGTCCTTTTAGTTCCCCCCAGTGTTGGTCTATTCTTTCACCTATGCTACGAGCTGTCTCACCTATGTATGTTGTTGTCATGTTTCTGCAAGTACCCTCTGTACATCTTATGCTATAGACTACGTTTCTAGTTTTACAGTTTATCCGGGGGTTCACCTTACATATGATACATTTCCTATTGGTACAGTGGGTTTTCTTAAAAGGGTAGGTTTTGCTGATCAGGGATTTTATGGTGGTTCCTGGCTTTTCTACCACCTTTATTTTTAAGTGGGTCTTTCTCAAGGCCTTTCTACACTGGTTAGCTAATTTCCCTCCAGGGGTGGCGTCCACAAACATGACACTCTGGTATCTCTGGTTGTCGTACCATGAGGTGGCTTTCCCTATCTTATGTCTAGCCCTATCTAAGCTATTCCATGATTTGCTCCTGTATAATGGGCAAATTCCTTTCATGTCCAGTTCTATGAGGGTCTTATACTTTTCCATGGCTCCTTCGTATACTCTGACTCTGTCTCTTTGGTTGTAGCCAGAGAACTGCATGCGGTTGATGAAGTGTTGTATGTGTCTTTCCATTTCTGTTGGGTCGCACATGCGGGACACATTCTTCATCACTCGTACCAAATCTGCGATCAGAATATTAAACTTAGCACTACTGGACATTGCTGAGTTTTTGAGTATCAGGTATTTGGAGGCCATGGGTTTAGCATAGTGTGAGTGGAGAATTTTGGCTCTCTCGTCTATAGTGTTAAAACTAATTCATCGCCGCTATATATATATATATATATATATATAAAATTTCAGTCTTCTTAACATTTTAAATTTTTGTCTCGTAAGTAACTACCGTACCGCATATCATCTGACGCTCTATCAATAATAATAATAATGGTTTTTGATGTAGGCACAATGCCAACCATTTTTGTGGATGGGAATGTCTATTAAATCGACCACAGTGCATTACGGGTAATTTATTTTATCGTCTCCTTAAGGATGAAAGGCAAAGCTAACCTCGGTAGGATTTGATCTCAGATCGTAAAGAGGCGTACCCCTATGTCATAAAGCATATTGTCCGACGCTCTACCGATACTGGCAATCCACCGCCCTAATAATAGTAATAACAACGATAATAATATATATGAATAAAACCATTAATATCACAGATTTATATAATATAATATATGCAGCAGCCTCTGTTGTTACAAAAGAAAATGGATACCCTCTTAGAACTGTAGAAGCCAGAAAAACAAATTCCACGCAAATGTGGAAATCAAAGATACAAAAAACAGATAGGAAATAAAAGAAAACACCTCTCAATTTTAAATGAAATAGGAAAAAAGTAGAAACTAAGAACAAGGAAAATATAAAAACACTGAAACAATATAACGTAACAGAAAGGGAAATCCCAAACAACAAGGAAAGCCTTAAACAACAAATACTGGCAAAGGCACAAAGAATCCGGAGATATGAAAAGCAGCAAATGTTTTTTCAACAAAATCAGCTGTTTCAGTGCAACTCAAAATGACCCTACCAAGAACTTAATAGAAACAAAATAGTCAATGTAGCCCTAAAAGTAAAAGAAGTGGAAGAGTTCTGGAGAAGAATATGAGCAGAAGGGTGAGGATGGGAAGAAATTACCATGCACAAAGCTAGCAAAGTCAGCAAACACAGCAGACGAACAACTATGGGAGGATATTACAGCAGATGACGTGTTTATCACACTGAAAGGGGCAAGCAGCTCGAAGACACCAGGACATGACAATTTCTGGTTAAAATATTTATCAGGGACACATGAAATGCTGGCAAAGGAATTTAACGAAATTCTGATAGAACCAGAAAAAACACCTGACTGGCTCACTAAGGGGGAAACAACCCTGATCCCCCCAAAAAATTGCACTGCAAACCCCCCAAATTACAGACCCATAACATGCTTGCCTACTACATACAAAACATTAACTTCAATACTATAACAGAAAATAACCAAACTCCTGAAAAAAACCCA
Source organism: Eledone cirrhosa (assembly GCA_964016885.1). NCBI lineage: Eukaryota > Metazoa > Mollusca > Cephalopoda > Octopoda > Eledonidae > Eledone > Eledone cirrhosa. The sequence goes on along the minus strand of OZ024741.1, from coordinate 324,672,353 downwards.
ACCTGCTTCCAGAAAGACAGAAAGGATGCTGTAGAGGCTCATATGGATTCGAAGATCATAACTGAAAACTGGAAAAGAAAAACAACAAAAAAGACCCTCAGCATCCTATATATGGATGATCTAAAGCCGTATGCAACAAATGAAAAACAACTCCAAACGCTGCTCCAAACTGTACACGGATTCACAAAAGAAATAGGTATGAAATTTGTATTTGAAAAATGTGCGAAGGCAACTCTGAAGAGAGAGAAATTAGTGAAAAGCAATGATCTCATGTTAGATAAAGAAACAGAAATAAGAGAACTAGATCAAACATACAAATACTTAGGAATCAACGAACTAGATAAGATTCAACACACATAGATGAAAGAAAATATTAGAAAAGAATACTACAGCAGATTTAGGGTAACACTCAAAACTGAACTAAATGCAAAGAATAAGGTGATTGGCATCAACATTTTAGTAGTCCCAGTAATGAGCTACAGTTTTAACATTTTGAACTGGACACTAAAAGAACTAGCTGGAATAGATATAAAAACAAGAAAAATAACGACCGCATTTAGATACGCCATCCAAAATCAGACATAGAAAGATTATACCTACCAAGAACACAAGAAGGAAGGAGCATTAAGCAACTAAAAACTCTTATAAAATAACTACTGTAGGATTACAAAAATACCTAATAAAAAACAACGGAAAGATAATAAAAATAGCCATGAAACATGAACAAAACAAAAAACTGTTCTCTGTGTTCAAGGAAGCAAACAAATTCAAACCAGAAACTGGACTAACAGATAATTGTGACGAAAATGAAAGCAAAGAAAAAACAAAGCATGGTGTTCCACGCTCTACCGATACTGCCAATAATAATAATAATATGAAATTGATGTGCTTAAGATTTACATATATTGTTAATCTAGTTAACGTTAAGCCTAGTACATTTTATATTCGTAAATGGAAACATGAACATTTACATTTCATATTTTTTTAATATTTATTAGCTATTTAATTTTAATTCCCAAGAAAATATGAATCTATTTTCTATTTTATATCCGTGTGTTGAAGTGTTATTTAGTTTATAAATAATAGACTGGCTTTCTCTAGAGGCTTGTTATATATAATTCATTGCTAATTAGATTCTGTTTAATTCTTTAGCTCTTTTTAAGTGATGGCACGTGATTGTGGTTTGGATTTCTAGGACCATGATTATTATTTCGAGAGTTCGATTCACGTCGGTGTGTTGTATAATTGAGCAAGATACTTTATTTCACGTTACTCCAGTCCACTCACATCAGCTGAAAAAAATGAGTTGCAACGACACTGGTGCCAAGCTGAACTGAACTGGGTTTTAATTTTCCCTTCGACAACACCGTTGGTGTGAAGAGAAAAGACTAGATTGCATATTTTTCTAAAAGAACACTTTGTCCAGATTTGTACCTTGGAGAGGAACTAAATGCAAACCCATGGCCAGACATGACCTAAAGTGCTTTAAAATGTACATTCAGCTGAAATAAATTGTATCTGTAATCCAGAAGACCTTTCTCAGTCACGCACATATGAATTTCAAGAACAGGCTGTTCCGTTGACCAAACAGCTGGAACATCGTCTTCTGAATCGAAGGAGGTGGAGCAATTTCTTTCTACTACTGTCATCTGCTCGATGATATTATACAGACGCAATGGCGTATAACTTACACGATATTATATTTATCGAGACAATCATTTGTGTGCTTTAAAAATATTCTGACAGTGTGGTGTATTTATTATCTTTAAATAAGATATTAAGAGCCAGCAATTTAGTTTTAATTCCTATCTCTACTTCATTGGTGAAACTGTAGACTATACTTTATGAAATATATTTAGATGTTTAATATCTTTCGACACTTCTTCTATATCAGAAAAAAATATAAAATAAATATATATATATTTATTAACGAGAGATGACTGAAAGCTAGCTAGTTATGTTATCGGCGCAGAAGATAGAACACATAGCGAAATCAATATTTTTGGAACATCAGAATACAGTCTCGAAATAAGTACTGCTAGGCACTTAGTCAGACAATCTCTAGTACTTCACTGAATAATTATTTCGGTTGCTGGTGGCTTCAGCACGGCCATGCATATCAGAAGCAGACCGGATTTTAAAACCGGCCCGGGTATCTGTCACCTATTTGCTTGGACCATTTGTTTTTTATTAATATGCTGTTTTTCTGAGAAAATAGACAAAGCCTTACCAATTATTACATGCGCTCCGTTTAGGTTTCAATATTTATGCCGCGGTTAAGACTTCAGTTTTTAGTGGATTTTCAGCTGTTATTGTTTTTACCAAACCCAGTGACCTACCAGATATTGCACAAATGGTTGTTTGGATATTCTTATGCCTGTAGAATATATTCGGAAGGTCCAAAGTCCCGCTGGAGCTCTAGCAGTCCATTTTCGCTCATATATATATAGCACTAGATCTCCATAGAACGTCGAGGCTTACTTTTCACCAACAGACTACATTGTACCTCTAGTTAAGTGCAATGAGCACCAGGGAAAATTCCTAATGCCAAATGCTCAACTTCCGTTTGCGTTTGATCCAAGACTGCAGCTCAGCCAATGAGAAAACTAAGGGAAAGCGTGTCACACGAACGGTGGTCACACCTGTCCACCGTCATTCTTGACCAGGAATCTTTTCAGGTGTGTTAGCCTCAGTACGTACCTAAACATCATCAGCGAAGACGACTCGCGACTGTCTTGTAAAGGACATTGGTAACAGATGGACCTTCTCACCAGCGGGTCATTTATTTACCACAAGAACTAAAAAAGAAAAGTATAATTACAATAAATCTTTCTAGGATTGGTACGAGGCCAGCAATTACGGAGAAAGGAAAAGTGAATTATATCTAACCTAGTACAAGACCGGTACTTTATTTTATCACTTTCGGAAGGATGAAAGTTGATTTTGGAGGGATTTGAACTCAGAATGTAAAGAGCCGTAATTATATGCCTCCAAATATTGTGTACCATGCTTTAACGATTCTAGTAGCCACTGTAGTAATAATTGTTTCTGCATTTTACACAAGGCCAGCAAATTGAAGGGAAATGGAAAGTCGACTGAAATGAGTCGAGTGAGTAACTGGTACTTTATTTTATGAACCCCGTAAAGATGAAAGGCAAAGCTAGCCTCGAGGGCGTTTGAGCTCAGAACTTAAAAGGCCGTAACAATATGTCGCAAAGCTTGTTGTTCACTTCTCTACCGATACTGCTAATCAAATAATAATATTAACAATAATTGTTTCTACTATTAGCACAAGGCCAGCAATTACCCAGTGTATTACTGGTACTTTATTTTATCGACCCCATAAGGATGAAAGGCAAAGTTAACCTCGGCGGGATTTGAACTCAGAATTGGCCGTAACTCTATGTGTCAAAGCATGGCGTCCGACCCTCTACCGATACTGCCAATTCTAATGGCGGTGGATTGGCACTATAGGTAGAGGGTCGGACACCATGCTTTGACGCATAGAGTTACAGCCCTTGCCATTCTGAGTTCAAATCCCGCCGAGGTTAACTTTGCCTTTCATCCTTATGGGGTCGATAAAATAAAGTACCAGTAATACACTGAGATAATTGCTGGCCTTGTGCCAATAGTAGAAACAATATTAATAATAACAGTGATATTGACGACGATTTCTGCTTATAATACCAATAAAAGGTTAAAGGTTAATGTCTGCCCCAAGACCGATGACTCATCAGGCGGGAGGTTAGGCTAGTTACGTAGGTGTTAAGTGACTAAGAGTACAAGGTTACTCCATATACAGGATACGTTCTGAGCTCAAATCGTGCGGAGGCCCAGTTTCGCTTTCACCCTTTCCAGGACAAAAACTGTATCAATTCACTGCTGGTCCATCCCAATCTCATTCGGACTGGCATATCCTGGATGTTCTGCTGGATCAAAGGGAAGAGGGTCGAGTGGGTTTCTGAGTCTGTATGCACGCGATTGTATGAAGATACTACCTATCAAGTCACACTAGATTGTGAATGACGGCTGTTATTATTGATAATGCTTGTGATGATGATGGTAATTGTGACGTTGATGATGATTGTGTTAGTGGTTGTGATGATGATGGTGATGATGGTGATTGGGGTGATGATGATGATAAAGATGATGATGACGGTGGTGATTGTGGTGGTGATGATGATAAAGATGATGATGACGGTGGTGATTGTGGTGGTGATGATGATAAAGATGATGATGACGGTGGTGATTGTGGTGGTGATGATGATAAAGATGATGATGACGGTGGTGATTGTAATAGTGATTGTGATGGCGATGATAATGATGTTAATGATGATGAAGAAGATTATGATGATGGTAATGATAAGGATCATGGTAATGATGATGATGATGATGATGATGATAGTCTAATAGTGATGGTGAGGATACTGATGATGGTGTTGGTGATGAGGATTATGAATAACGCCGGTGATGGTGATGATAACAATGATGATAATGATGAGGATGAGGGTGATTTTGATGATTGTGATTGTGATAGGGATGTTAATTGTGAGGATGCTGATACTAATTTCGATGATGATGACGATGATGTCGATGATGATAATTGTTTCTACTTTTGGCACAAGGCCAGCAAATTTACCAGTGCATTACTGGTACTTTATTTTATCGACCTTCTAAGGATGGAAGGTAGAGTTAACCTCTGCGGGATTTGAACTCAGATCATAAAGGGCCGTAACTCTATGCTGCAAAGCATGGTGTCCGACTCTCTCTACCGATACTGCCAATCCACCGATGCCGATGATGATAATGATAGTGATGGTGATGATGAAGTAAATGAAGATGATGGCAATAATGGCGATTGTGATGCTGCTGTTGAAGTTGAAGATGATAAACCGACTGTAGTGATAGTACCCCGAGTTTTTAGAAATCCGAGTAGTTTCATCGTCACAATTATACTATCACCTTCTTAAACAGATGTATATTTTATTATATCTTTATTGTATCTTCTGCTTTTCTACACCGATTTATCATTTGTTTACATCATTTCCTGCAAATAGAGTAGATTATTTCTTTTTAAAACATGGTATAAGCATATACATATGTATTTATATATGTATGTATGCATATGAAGGCATTTGTATGCATATGTGTGTATGCCTATATATGTTTATATATATATATATATATATATATATATATATATATATATATATATATATATATATGTATTTGTGTATATATATATATATATATATATATTAGCAATGCCAACACTTTCACTATAACCAACATGACATTATGAGATAACAAAAAAAAAAAAAACAATAAAGTTTACAAAAGTCAGACGTCCAGAACACACCTAACACAACAGCCTTGTTTAATATTCAACTTCACTTTCTCTGCTCTTAGATATTTTAGCACCCCCCACACACTCACACACACACACTAACACACACTCACACACACACATATACATACGCACGCACTCACACACACACATACATACACACACTCACACACACACATATACATACGCACACACTCACACATAGACACACACACTCACACTCACACACATACACATGTAGTATCAGCAGAATATGCGCACATTCACATAGGACGGATGGATAGATGCTTGTATGTATTCATTAGAATCGAAAATAGAGATGTCGGCTCGTTTTCTGTATATGTTAATGCCCACATTATCCATTATAGGAGTTCATATTTCCTAATAATAGATTTATTTCTGTAGCCAATATACGGTGACAGCTTCTAATTCTAAAGAAAGTCAGATCTATCTGTACGATAGTATATCTAAGCACCGACCTCGTCACACATTCTGTTACCCAATGAATACTCGTGTTTCAAGTTCACGAGCTGGTTGTTTTGTTTATCCAACAACTGTAACACTCTTTGTCGTAAGCGGTGTTTCTACAGTTCATTCGTCTGAATAAAAATGAGTTGCATCTATAATTCAAAAGACCAGCCACACAGTGTCACGCTAAATCTCTGAGAATTGCGTTAGGAGTAGAAGTGCCAGTAGAGTGATGCTCCAATAGGATTCCAATATAAGATATCCAATTTAGGTAAATCTTACCATAGCAATTTCGAATGAAATGAGATCATAGAAAAGTGAGGCCAAATATATAAACACGAAACAAACTACAATATTCACTCTGTCGTCATCACAATGGGAGATATAGAAATCAAGTTGATTAAAATGTTGATTGAACAACAGTAACACTCGTTGATGTAACCAACAGAGAATCAACGCACGTTTTCTATTGAATAGAGACCTAAGTAGATACAGATATTCACTGCGATTCTTCTCACATTTCATTAGCTGAAACTATTACATCATATATTCTTATAGTTCTAGGTTTTTTTTTCTCCTCCATTACTTCATCCCCCAATAAAGCAATGTCTGAAGTTTACGTAACACTTCCCAGTAGTCAAATAAACACTTGATTCTCTGATTCTCTGATTCTCTGATAAATTTATAGATTTATGCAGCAATAGACCAGACTATTGTCTCGATATATGACTAGGATATATAATTAGATACAGAGATTAAGAAGAATGTGGTGTACGTACGTACGTACGTATGCAAGTACGTATATATATATATATATATATATATATGATTATACTCGCGCATACATACGTGCACAAACACACATTAAAAAGAACACACACATATATATACAGTGTGTGTAAGAGAGAGAGAGAGAGAGAGAAGAAGGTGATAGTCTTTGGTTTGTGCGTATCTGTGTTCCCCACCTGATCTCACCAGATTGTTCTGGTTTTAAATAAAGTTGTTACAAAGATAAAATATTGATAATTATTTAAATATATTCTCGGACAGCTAGATCAATATACTTACGGGTAGATGGACAGGGAGGTGGGCAGATAGTTAGATAGATAGAATGAATCACACACACACTAACATACGCCCGTATGTATTAATATATAGGCGGATGTACCTTCAGAGACTTAGATTGATAGGTATATAGATATATAGATTGACAAACAGATTTACAGAAAGACAGACGGACAGGTAAATAGGTAGACAGATAGATAAATATTTGCATATTAACGAACAAGTGCAACCATGTTTTACATTCAGGTTAACACACTGAATGTTTCCTATTGGTATTCAATAATTTCTTTCCGTCGCCATTTTTTTTCTCGTTACCGTTTCTCCATCAAATATTCTGGTATTAAGAAGCCATATTTCTCTGGAATGAATTTCGAAAGAAGAAACTCTACCAGCTTCAGAATCAGAAGGGTTGGTTGGCGCAGGCATGCATATGTGTTTAAGCAATTCACTTAGTATCTCGTTTAGATCTTAGTTTCACTGCGCGGCACATTCTACTATAGCCGCATGTCTTCTCCTATGCCTTGTAAGTGAAATCTGGTCAACGAAGACTGAAAAGGCCTGTCGTATATATATATATATATATATATATATATATATATATATATATATATATACAGCGTGTCCCCACAAAATATATACACACTTCAACATAAATATAATCAAAGTGTGTATACATTTTGGGGGAAGACCCTGTAGGTATAAATGTATGTATTCATGCATACACACACACACACACACACACACACACACACACACACACACACACACACACACATATATATATATATATATATATATATATATATATATGTATATATATATATATATATATATATATAGAGAGAGAGAGAGATGTGTATATATGTATATACATATATCTGAAAGGCGTGTGGCTGAGTGGTTAGAGAATTGGATTCGCAATCGTAAGGTTGTGAGTTCGATTCCTGGACCAGGCGATGCGTTATGTCCTTGAGCAAGACACTTTATTTCACGTTGCTCCTTCTACCTGGAGTTGCGACCGATATATAGCATTAGCAATTGGAAAGATCAACGGAAACATTGTTTCCTCGGTCCGATTTGACGAAAGTCGATCGTACCTTATATATCTGAAAATTCCACGAGTAAACACTAAACAGGAGACGGTACCTTACAATGATGATATATATTAAATTAACGCTTCATTGAGCAGGGAGATAGTCTTAACATTTAGAACGTTAGTCCTTCATCAGAAAATAGAATGGCAGAGAGGAGAACTAAAAGTATGACACAGGAGAGTAAGAAGAGGAAGGAACGGATTTTCTATTTTCAGGAATAAGGTACTGGTGAGTTTACTCAAATATTGTGGGGAAGCACAGATCAGAATATATATTAGATATACGAGAGTTTTGAAACGTGAGATAATTATTGTATATTTTGTGTTAACATGTGCGTGCATGTGTTTGAATTGTGTGTATCTGTGTGTCTGTGTGTGTCTGTGTGTGTGTATTTGTGTGCGTGCGTGTGTGTGTGTGTGTGTGCGTGTACGCGCGGGGGGGGGGCGTTTTTTGTCAGTAAAAAGCGGTAAGAGTAAGGTCTAATGTGCTTCGAGCCGTGCCAATCATGGCGTTCCTGTCGGAAGTGATAGTGTACTTTTGTGATTTAAGTTGCCCAAAGCAGGGAGTAAGAAACGGTGATCATTTGGGTAGGTGGCTAGCCATACATATGTGTCTATATGTATATTCACACGTACATACTTGAGCACATTCAAGCTCGTATGTATACTTGTGCCTACACATACATGTGCATACAAGCTTGGTGGCGATCATTGGCTGGTACAGAGAAAGGAAGTTGGGGAAGCATGCATATACGTTACGACGTCACATGTTAAGGGAATAACTGCAAGAAATATACCAATGCATTATATACAACGCTGCGAATGTATAAGCGAAATCTAAAGTATAAAGTCACTGGATGACTTGGGGTGTGGAATACTTGTTACGTACCATTATACGCGACGGTGACTTAGCTCTGCTAATAGACCCCAGTTAAAGAAGGTAAGAAAGTACTCAATGTTTGACCGGCTGAGCCTGTGTTTATGATAGTAATATATATATATATATATATATATATATACAAGAAAATGAGTTGTTTTTTTAATGAAAAATAAAACGCCCTACACGAGTGAAAGTATAAGGAAAAGAAATCGAAAATGCAACTGGACTCTTTTTAAGAATATTCATTGGTTTCCTTTATCGGTTTCACAGTTCTTATACTTTTCAAAAGTAGAATAAGATGGAGGGTTTGTGGTTTTTCTCTCGTCTGATTGGTGTTTGAATGTTACTTCTGTTTTATGTGGAAATAAGTGGCTCGAATTGCTAGGTTATATATATATAATACGTGAAGTTGTATATCTAACGACATACGGTATGTTTATAAATAAACATTTTGAAAGCCTTGCGCTATGAATTTGAAAACTGACAGCATAGTGCCATCTAGTGTATTCCAACAGCAGCTAAGTACGGGCAACAACTTATGATGACGTCATCATTTCTGACTTTTGTCGTTATCAAACTGGTACTGCCGAACGCTTACTGTTGGAACATAATATGAGCCAAAACATAGTTTAGAAACCTATTTCCATTGGCTGATCAGCATATATATATATATATATATATATATATATATATATAGTGACGAAACATAAGTCAATTGCATGAACTCATAATCATTTATTTACTGCTATATATATTTCGATGATAGCCATTGAATGGCTATGACCTCATCGGGCAGTTAGTCAGTTCTTAGATATGCCAGCTCTGTGTTTATGGTGTTGATGGTATCAGAGCCTTGGGACATATGAGCTTGTTAGGAATAATTTAATGTTGTCAGCAGGAATAGTCTTAATTCTCATTGGTTAGTTTGTAGATGCTAGTAGGGTTGATATTTGACCTCAAAGAGGCAGGTGGTGTTCAAACCGCCAGGCAAGATGACAATAGTTCCATATGACTGATTTTCACAAAAAGCATTCCTGGTCAGATATATATTCAATTAAGGTTAATAGTATGAAATAGATACTATAGGTCATTCTTAAATTGAGGAATTTATGTGGAGTGGTGCTACTGAAAATTATGGTTAGAGTAAAAAATTTACAAATAAAAAGACTTATGTAGGTTGGCTTGCACATACACTCACACCCACATCCACAGACACACACACACATCCACATATACAAATTGAGGAATTAATGTGGGGTGGTTATACTTAAAATAATGGTTAGAGTCAAATACTTAGATAGTTTAGAAAATTTAGAAATAAAAAGACTTATGTTGGTTGACTTGTACATACACTCACACTTACCCCCCTCAGACACACACACATCTACACACAAATCCATACAGGTGTGTATATATATATGTACGCACAAGTGCATATATATATACAACAGAGGCCCCCAAATCCAAGTATAAGGCAGACATAAAACTAGGTGGGTGTTATTAATAAAGAAAAGTAAAGTGGGTGTTTGGAAAAGTTATTGTTTAGACTAGACAAAGGTAGAGTGTGATATATATCTTCACAGCAATAGCTTGTGGGCTTTGGAGCTTAGGCGAATTCCTTAGTACAGACATATATACCCACCCACACTTTTATACTTCTGGATGCGCGTGTATGTCTATATACACATGTGCACTCATACAAGAGAGTATATACAAATATACTCTTAAGCATACACTCGAAAATTTAACAATCCAACCTGGGGTATTAGTATTACATTGCGTTCACATGAGTGTGTACATTCGCGCAGTCCCAGTATACACACACAATGCGCGGTTGCGGGCACTCATTCATGCGTATAGGGTTAGTACCTTGGGATAATTGTTCTTCCGGTGTGGGCCGCTCCCGTATACATATATACACTATTTTGTAATGATTAAATGATCGGATTTATTCTTGTATTTTTCTTTGGGGTTATTTTTGGGAGATAAGACGCATATTTGACATTATCTCAAACATGACATCTATAACTTTGAATGTAATATATATATGTTACAAACACACACATCTCTCTCTCTCTCTCTCTCTCTCTCTAATATATATATATATATATAGCGGGTAGAGAATTGGATTCGCAATCGTGAGGTTGTGAGTTCGATTCCCGGACTGGGTGATGCGTTATGTCTTTGAGCAAGACATTTTATTTCACATAGCTCCTTCTACCTGGTGTTGCGACAGATAGATAGTATTAGCAATTGGAAAGACCAATGGAAACATTGTTTCCTCTGTCCGATTTGACGAATGTCAATCGTTCCTTTATATATATATATATATATCATAAATCATGTCCTTAGAATTATTAGATAAAATATATACCATTTCCTCTCCCAATTAGCATAATTAACCATATAAAAACTCAATTAGACCAAGCTATAAGAATAAAGGCTCTTATGAAGAAATTTCCGACAAATAACCGAAAGCGGCCTCTTCGCGGTGACCACAATAGAGTATTTATCCAACATTTCGACAGCATGTAGAAACTGACTAAATATACCATCAACCATACACAATTAGGTGCAAATTCAAACTTAGAAGAAATGTGTACATACCGTAATTATATCTCTACCATGGTTTCATCCGTATTTTTAGACATCCAATTAATAGGATATGTCCGGAGTATCGGATTCATATATATATATATTTCTTTATTTGCCACAAGGGCGCACAAGAAAAGGCGACGATACAACGACACATGCCGGGGATTGTACATACAGTCGTGTAAAAAAATAATATATATATATAAAACAAACAAACAATTATAACAATCGAAATCCCCAATAGGGGGGAGACGCCACAAATGGGTTGTTTAATACTCCGTCGATAGAACAACCCTCAACTTCAGGAGCGTGTTGTGCAAGTGCTCCCTTCTTCCTTTTGCTCTCTTCTTTAACCTACAGGATTATAAACAGAGAAGACCCACTCACTCGGACCATTTTCGCTTCATTCACCTACTTTTCAGTAAATTTACTGGGATGCAGTGCCTTTCTCTCAACTCTGATTCTTCTCCTAAAGTGATACTTAATGGAGGGAATCAATTGTTGTCCGGAGAGAAAGGCATCTGTCCTCAGTCCTCTCAATCTCATCCACCATATAACCTCTTTCACCATAGCCAATGTACAGAGGAAAACCGCCTCTCTTTCGTTTTTGAAAGAGGCTGGCGGTTTGATCCTTACTATGGACTTACGCGACAGCAGTTGTTCTGCATAGTTCCACAGGTCGCTTACGCCCGGGCGGTGTACAATTGCGTGCAAGACGGTTTCAATGTCCTGCTCGCATCTTGGACACGTCCTCTTGGAAGGATCCCTGCAGGGGCGTCCGTGTCTGTAGATCTTATCTCGAACAGGTAGAGCTCCTCGGTAGCACTGCCAGGCCAGGCACCTCTGTAAGTTGTCCATAGATCCCGGGCGGAAAGTCCTACCGAACAGACTGGTGAGCTCATCGTCTTCGACGCATAGAGTCTCCCCGCGAACGTCGTCGGACTTGTAAAGTACTAACCCTCTATAGAATGTCGAAGTGGAATCTCCAATGATTGCTGTGCCCGCTTGACAGAGGACTGTCAGCGCCTGGGCGCATTCAATGTGCCAGGCGCCCATCTTCTTCGGTCTTCGCTTGACCCAAAACTGCAGCTCCGCCATGGAGACAAGTTGTGGGAAGGCCTGTCTCACAAACGGTGCCTACACCGGTTGGTCGGTGAGGAATACCTGAAGATGCCGTAGCCTCAGCGCATGTTTCCGCATCATTAGCCACGGCATGCCCAGCCCTCCGTTGGAAGGGTGTTGACAGCAGACGGATCTCCTCACCAGTAGAGCCTGCTTCTTCCATAGGAACTGGAAGAGCATGCGTTCCATCTTGGTGAGGTATTCACGGGGACAAGTCACGACAGTCAAACGGTAGTAGATGAGGGACGCTATGAAAGTGTTCGCACCCTCCGCTCGACTTTCCAAAGACAGTTTGCACTCTGCTCACTTCTGGGTGAGCGCAAATCCCTTGGCCATGACCTCGTTCCAGTTTTTCTCCACCTGGAGGTTTGGACCGAACCAGGCCCCGAGCAATTTCACCGGTCCTTCCATCCAGCGTCCGACGACGCTGTCGAACGGCATCGGTTTGCCTCTCCACGTTCCGAGTTGCAAACCGACAGACTTGTCCGGGTTCAGTTTTGCTCCTGTGAACCTTTCGTATTCCTGTAGTAGGTTGCCGATTACCCCGATTTCCGAGGTTTTCGACACCATCACAGTCACGTCGTCGGCATAAGCCGACGCCACTTTTTGCAGTCCCGGTTCTAAAGGGATGCCCTGAAAAAGCTCCAACTTTCGCAGTAGTGGCTCTAGAGTCAATACGTACAGAATGGAGGAGAGAGGGCATACCTGTCGAATGGAACGCGTGATTGCGAACGGCTCCGATAGCTACCGTTCACCTTGACCTTCGAGCAGATGCTTAATCCAGCCTCTGAAAACGGGACCGAAACCGGACGCCTTGAGATGGTCGACCCTATCGAATGCTTTAGACTGATCTAAATTGATCAGAGCCCTACCGAAGCCGGGTTTACACCCCACCCTCTCTATGATATATTGCATGAGGTGGAGGTTGTCGTGTATGGACCTGGTCGGAATTGCACACGTTCCTACCAGGTAGGAATATATATATATATATATATATATATATATAACGAAGGAAATGTGGTAAGGAACCAGAATTAGCCGTCGAAACGGCTTGAGCTCAGCCGTCGGGGTCTTACTTGTTCCTATATAGATATATAGATAGAAATACATATCTATATATATATATATACATATATATACTATAAATTATGTCCTTAGAATCATTTGATAAGATATATACTCAATTTCCTCTCCCAATTAGCATAATCAACCACACAAAAAACCAATTAAACCAGGCTATAATATTAAAAGGCACCTATGAAGAAATAATAGATAAATAAACGACAGCCATCTATTCGCTATCAACAGCTATAGAATATTTACCCAGCATTTCAATAGCACATGGAAATCGATTAAATATGTCGTCAACCATACACAATTACGTATAAAATTAAAGTTAGAAGAAAAAATGCATATACATATACCAGGATTACGTTTCTACCCCTTAGGGTGTCGTTCGCTTTCGGAAATATCCTATGAAGGATAAATTCTCGAACTTCGAACTCATCAGGAAACAAACTCACTTGGACAAAGATTTTTCTTAAATGATCCCCGCCAGAAACGAATTCAAAATGGCTAAGAACTGTGACGTGGCAGTGGTCAAGTCAGAAAGAATGTGATTGGTGCCTTACGGCTAGTGGGCTGTTTGTAAGAGGGCGCAGCCTAATATTGCCTAAATTGCATCTCAACCTTATGGGAGATTATCAAATATAAAGATTTACATATACACAAACTAGACAAAGCCATAGATATGTTTTTGGCAACCATTCACGATGTGGCTCAATGATGAATTAATAAATTAAATAATCAGAGCAATATACTATATATATATATATATGTATATATATATATATATATATATATATATATATATATATATATATATATATATATATATATATATATATATATATATATATATATATATATAATATAAGATCAAAAGATGGTTAAAGGAGTTCCATGTATTTTATTATGCGCATTTCAAAAACAAACATCATCATGCAATAATATTTGTGTTTTCATCAGATAAAACAGGAGAACATGATATGAAGGCTAAAAAACACTTGTGGATAGTGCAGTTTTAAATCAACTGCACTATCCACAAGTGTTTTTTAGCCTTCATATCATGTTCTCCTGTTTTATCTGATGAAAACACAAATATTATTGCATGATGATGTTTGTTTTTGAAATGCGCATACTAAAATACATGGAACTCCTTTAACCATCTTTTGATCTTATATTATGCATACTCCAGTCCTACAAACTGTAGAGTGCTTCTTATCCGATATCTGCATTGCTTTATTGTACTACAATAAAACTCACCTCCTACATATATATATATATATAGAGAGAGAGATGTGTGTGTGTGTGTATCATATATATATATATATTACATTCAAAGTTATAGATGTCATGTTTGAGATAATCTCAAACATGCGTCTTATCACCCCAAAAAAGCCCAAAGAAAAATTCCAGGAATATATCCGAGCATTTAATCATTACAAAATAATGTATGACATACATACACATACATATATATCTAATGATATTTAACGTACAATAGAACATATTAAACTTTAACAGGAGACAATCTGTATAGAATATAAGAACACATGGTTCATTGCTGTATCATATTAAAATATAACAAAAATTTAAAGTATAGATACCTATGTAACCTTCACAAATCATGAATACATTTCACCATATATCGGTGCAGTTCGATGATTGATCTGGCAAGTCTGTGCAGGAATCTGAACTTACACCAGTTAACATACAGAACTGAGGACGACGAAAGAAGCACATGGTATTATAAAAAAAGAATACACAAAAAAAATAATGCAAGCAGTCGGCGTCACAGTGACGTGAGAGGGTTAAACGACAACTAGAAATAGCAGCCTACCCTCTCAACATAGTGAAAGCTCTCTCTATACATATATATATATATATATATATATATATATATATATATATATATATATGTGTGTGTGTGTGTGTGTGTGTGTGTATGCGTGTGTGTGTGTGTGTGTGTGTGTGTGTGTGTGTGTGTGTGTGTGTGCGTGTGTGTGTGTGTGCGTGTGTGTGTGTGTGTGTGTGTGTGTGTGTGTGTGTGTGTGTGTGTGTGTGTGTGTGTGTGTGTGTGTGTAACAAGAAAAACCATAAGTAGAAACAAGGCAGCTGAACGTTATTTTGAATTCAATAAATGGAGAAATATGGAATATATTAAAGTGAATGTCGATCACGTGAAAGTTTGTTCAGTGGAGACACAACAGCAAAACAGGGTTTTCAACGTGGAAGTTACTCACGGACACAGAAATACGTAATTATATATACACATACACACAGACAAACGTGCACATATACACACACGTCTATATATATATATATGGAATATATTTAGGTATTTCCTAATGTTTGTTGAGTGAGATGGAAGTTAGTCGGAGTATCGCTATTAGCTTTCTCTGTTATTGTATTAAATATATATATATATATATATATATATAATGTATAGAAACAATACAAAATAATTACCTCATTACCAGAGGTTTCCCGAATAAGACGAATACGAAAGAAACGTCTTCATTCGTTCGTCGGACGAGGCAATATAAAACATAGATAAATATTTGGAAAGTCTCCTCAAGAAATGCAAGAAAAATATATAACATTTTTTTTAAAAGAAATATAGTTAGGTGTGTGTATATGTATGTATATACACTCACAGATATACACATGCATGTATGTACAAATGTGTGTGTATAGTGAAAATGTGTGCGTAAATATATGTATGAGGGCAAGTATATCTGTGTATATGTAACGATAGACACAGACATGATGTGAATGTCTGGTTGACAGGTATACAGAAAAAACAGGGTATTAGATACATTATAAGAATATGAAGGCACGCGTATAAACACACACGCACGCGCGTACACTTATATGCGGAAGAAAAAGAGGTAAGGGAGTGTAATAGTAAAAAGAAAGTATCATTCTCGATATAATTATAAAAATGGAACAATAAATTAGAAAGAAAAAATTGCAAAGGAAAGAAAAGAAAACAAACAAGGTACACGCGTACATACACACATATATCTAAAAGAAACATATATCTATAAAAAATATATATATACACGCAATACGTGCAGACAAAAGCGTATGCAAGCGTACATACACACACAGGATGCACATATATATATATACCTACACATCGCCCCATGTATATCTAATCACGCGTACGGGAAACCTCTGGTAATGAGCTAATTATTTTGTATTGTTTCTATACATTAAATTTTGCTCTGGTACTTACATAGAGCACTCTTCACTCCTATGACTTTTTCTATTTTCAACGGAAACTTCAATACACACACACACATATATATATATATATATATATATATATATATATATATATATATATATATATATATAAATATATATATATATATATATATATATATATATATATATATATATATATATATATATATATAAATATATAAATATATATACAGGGTGTCTCAAAAAATTTGACATCATTTCGCAGGCCAATAATTTTGGCAATTCTTGTTGAAATAACCTCAAACTTTCACAGAATGTATAGAAACAGATCAAGATTTTATATTTAATGTTTTATATTTTTCTCTTTTCAGGTTGAGAAATGCCGTTCAATTCCAAAGAAAAGTCATTTTGCGTCTTGGAATATGCTCGAACACAGTCACCCAAGACTGTGCAGCGTGCCTTCAATGCAAAATTTTGAAAAAAGTCACCAACTGGCAAACAAATTTGGACCTGATACCAAAAATTTAAAGAGGAAGGCTGCTTATGCAGGGCTAAATGATCTGGAAGACTATCATCAACATCAGAAGAGAAGGTCGAGCAAGTTTGTGAAAAACTCTTGCGAAGCCCCAAGAAGTCCGTAAGGAGAACAAGTTTGGAAACCCAGATTCCTCGAATGACGGTTTGGCGTATCCTGAGGATACTGTTTGCCAGTTGGTGACTTTTTTCCAAATTTTGCATTGAAGGCACGCTGCACAGTCTTGGGTGACTGTGTTCGAGCATATTCCAAGACGCAAAATGACTTTTCTTTGGAAGTGAACGGCATTTCTCAACCTGAAAAGAGAAAAATATAAAACATTAAATATAAAATCTTGATCTGTTTCTATACATTCTGTGAAAATTTGAGGTTATTTCAACAAGAATTGCCAAAATTATTGGCCTGCGAAATGATGTCAAATTTTTTGGGGACACCCTGTATATATATATAATTGGTGTTGGATGCTTAAAGCATCCGTATGCGGTAGGCCGTTTGAGCACACGATGCTCTCACAGAGCAGAGTATGATATCACAGTTGCGACGAATGGAATTTATTGGACATATTACAATCGTTTCTCTGGCGACCAGCTCGAGGCACGATAGATGTGATGATCGAACCTGACTCTGAAATCGCGAGGTCCTCAGATATGTTTTGATTCTACAAAGCAGATTTTCCAAAGGACCTTGCGATTTCAGAGTCAGGTTCGATCAACACATCGATCGTACCTCGAGGTGGTCGCCAGAGAAACGATTGTAATATGTCCAATAAATTCCATTCGTCGCAGCACTGATTCTCTTTTTTATGCTATATATATATATACAATGTGGTCCACTCTTCGTGGTAGGGTCTATACCATAGTCAGAACTCAATGTAATCCATTAGCAAGTAATTCAGTGAGATCGAGAGATAGGTTCCGTGTTTCGTTGAGTTAATCCTTTAGGTACAGAGTCTGATATATTAGATATTAGTTTAACAATGATAGTAATAACGAAGGCAAGTTATTTTACATATTCATTTCATTGTTTTACGATAGTTTCGGAGGGTTGATCATATTGATATATTGACTGATCTATAGCAGTTAGAGAACTGTATACTAGCAGACATAACATAAATATGTTCTATTATACCGTCTTCTTCGGAAACAATGAAGTTAGAATTTTTATTGGTAGTATATAAACAGGGTAGATATAAGAATAGACATACCATACAAATATATATTTCAGATTGCCTCTTTTGATTGATAAAGATAGTAGAAGGAGTGTTTTAGGACCCTGTCGCCACCATCATTTGAAGAGTAAGTGGACGCTGTAGCAGCAACAGCAGCAGCAGCAGCAGCAGCAGAAGAAGAAGAAGAAGAAGAAGAAGAAGAAGAAGAAGAAGAAGAAGAAGAAGAAGAAGAAGAAGAAGAAGAAGAAGAAGAAGAAAGGGAGATAAGAAGATAAGAAGATCATAAAAGTGGTGAGTGCTTTGTGTTAGGGGTAATAAATCTTCTCAGAAAAGATGTCTTAATTGAGGAATGTTATGCATTTGGTTTATAATAAATAAAGCTATTTTAAATGGACATAGGGAAATTACTTGGTTATTATTAAATTAAGTATATTAGATTAATTTATAAGTTACTGTATTGCTATCTTGAGAAAGTAATGTTAGATAAATAATATTTAATAAATAAATAATATTTAATAAAAACCCAATTTAGAAGGCATGCCTTGTTTCTTAATCGAGGTTACATGTGTACACATAAATACATATATAGTAAGAAAAAAGTTAGTTTTCAAATCCAATGTTGATTTAGTGATATTAATACATGGTTATTTAAGTTGTATTTAAATTTTAATATTACTTTTGAATATTTATTGGAGTTTAGATAGAAGAATATGGTTTTCATTAAGTCAATTTGGTTAGTTAGATTGTAAGTTATTTTGATTTGTTTGGGGGTCAATAGTGTTATTGAAATGAAGAAATACTATACCTGCTTTTAAAGGATTAGATTAATGTTGATTTAATTTATATATATATATATATATATATATATATATATATATATATATATATATATATATATATATATATATATATATATGTACACGTACACACATATATGTACACAGACATACAGTAGTATGTATATATATATATACATACATGCACACATATATATATGTACGTATGGATTCACCGAACATTTATTATAATGCTCGATGTGTTTGTAAACAAACATCCCGTATTAAGCTGTAGTGTCCAGCAACCATCGTTGCTCGTTTGTTCAACACTGACAAAGGAACACTGTACTAGTTTCAAACTTATTAGCTATCGTCAGCAACGTATACCTTCCTGCCAGATTGTTGAACGTATATACTTACCTTATGCATATTAACGGCTGAGTAGCCCAATTTGCATATCGAGTGGGTTAATTGGCCGGGTGCACCGAAAACGATAAACGGAAAAAATGAAACGAAATTTCATTTCCCACTCTTAGTACGGCTGTTACTTAAATATAAGTATGTACACGTACATACATATATATTTACAGACGTACAGTAGTATGTATATATATATACATACATGCACACATATATATATGTACGTATGGACACTACGGCTTAATACGGGATGTTTGTTTACAAACACACCGAGCATTATAATAAATGTTCGGTGAATCCATACGTACATATATATATATATATATATGTATGTATATATATATATACATACTACTGTACGTCTGTATACATATATGTATGTACGTGTACATACTTATATTTAAGTAACAGCCGTACTAAGAGTGGGAAATGAAATTTCGTTTCATTTTTTCCGTTTATATATATATATATATTTATATATATGTGTGTGTGTGTATACATGTATACACAAAACTATGTATTGAAATACAAATAATATTAATATCTTTATAGATTTATATGTATATTTACATTTGCAGGTGCACATACTTATATATATATATATATATATATATATATATATATATATATATATATATATATATATATATATATATATATATATATATATATATATATATATATATATATATATAGTTATACCTTGGGAGGGTCATGCTGCCAATAAAAACACACGGACCTGATGGTTTCACTTCAATTTATGATGTTTCCGGTTCGTTGGTTGGTTCGAAAAGCGGAGGGTGTAGGACAGAACAAAGGAGAGACACAAAATAAAAACCGAGTCACAGAATGTGTGACGAAAGAACTTTGACTATATGTAAACAACCTTCCGGAAACTGGAAACTTATAATAAATTGAAGTGAAAACCAATAGGTGCGTGTATTTTTATTGGCAGCATAATCTTCCCAAAGTATAACAATATCTGTTTCAACACACGTTTTCAGATAAGAAATCTCGCAAAACAAATAATTCAAAAGCGAATTATATATATATATATATATATATATATATATATATATATATATAGATTTATTCTGTTTATACTTGCTCTGCTTAAATTATGCGCCTAATTGTCATTAAATATTAACTTCCTATAATATTTAACACTGCACTCCTAAGCATTGAGCACACCTCATTTCGGCTATTGGCGTCTAGTATACTGTATCACACCTTTTTCTCTCTTCCCCTTTCTGATGATATATATCTCTTGCTTTGAGCCCTCTTAGCTGATGATAGTGCCAAGGTACCTTAATTTCGCCCCAGTCTCCAGCTCTTAACCACTGACTGTGATCTTTCTATCTATTGGTTTTGTGGTGTTTGTCATCAGTTTGGCTTTCCCAGCGCTAAGCTCCATGCCGTATCTGGTAGATGTTATTTACGTCCAGGCTTTTCACAAGTTCGGCGAGTTCCTCTTCACTTTCAGCCAGCCCGTCAATATCATTATTGGCCAACGGAAGATGATGAACAGTGTAGGGGAGAAAAGAAAAAACCCAGTCGAGCACCTTCTGACATGTGGAGCCAGTCACCCATTGTGCTCGGATAAATACTGCATTTGAGGCCTTCGCGTATTGTTGTAATTTGTGGATGATCTTCTATCCCATGTAATATTTCTTCAGCTATGCCCACAGCGCATCATGCCACACCCTATATAATGCTTTCTTAAAATCAATAAATACGTAGTAAATGACTTGTTGGTTTTGGCGGTGCTCCTTCCGCTGCGAAAACCAACCAGCTTTTCTGCAATGATTTCCTCTACTTGTGACTGCAACCTGTTCAGGATGACTTTTAGCACCACTTTTCTTGTGTCGCTGATAAGGCTGACGGTTATATAATATAGGCAGTGTTGTAGATTGCCTTTTTAGTGGCCGAGTCCAAGGTGTTGGCCATTCTACAGTTTCCCAGATCATATTGCAGATTCTGGTGTGGACGTCAGTTACTGCCTCTCCTCCATGTTTTATCAGTTCCGCTGGAATGTTGTCTGTAACAACTGCTTTTCCAATGTTCAGTGATGTTGTTGTTATATCTGCTTCTTTATGCAGGACCGAGAATTCATCATCGGTTGAGGATTCCTAATTGTGAAGTACCCTGGTGTCTCCATAGGTCTGTTGGCTGTACAACTCTGAGCAGTACTCTCTCCATCTCTTGATGATGTCATTATCTTCCATGTTTGTCTTGTATTGTGCTGACTCCTCGGTGTCTCTGTTTTGTGAGATTTTTCAAAATTTGAAAGGCACAGTTGCTGTTGCGCCTGTGAACTGTTTATCTATCCATTCTCCTTTGGCCTTCCACGTGATTTTCCAGATCTTTTTACTGATCTTTCAGTAAGCTGATGTTCCAGTTGTGTTCATGGTTTTCTTCAAATCTCTTCTTGAGTGAAACATTTTAAGAATTTCTTCTGTGATCCAGGGTCGAATTTTCTGGCGGTTTTTCCCTAAGATGACGTTTGTTGTCTCTGTCATCACCGCATTGAACATTGTTGTCATTGTTTCGATTGTGAGCAGAGCTGCAAATTTTGCTCCAACAGATACTTGGAAGGACTTGTCGAGGAGGGGGAGGTACCTTTAGCCTCTCTACGTTGACCTTTACTGTGGTGGTCCTGTGCTTCATGATCTACTTCAACCCGACTGAAGTTCAGCAACACCCAATCATAATCACTCAATATATCATTAATAGATCGTTCCTCGAGCTGATCGACAGTGTAGCATATGTAATATGCACTTAAATATGTACATGATGTAACACTGATTCTTTGTTCCCTTATATATTAATATTATTGATACTTTGCTCACCAAGAGCATCCAGTGCTCATTCGGCATACCCCCTATGGACGCAATTAATTTGCACCTTACACGTATACACCCCCCCCCCCCCACACACACGCACACATACACATACACACACACACATACACACACCACACACACACACACATACACACACACACACATATATATATATTGTTATACTTTGGGAGGGTCATGTTGCCAATAAGAAACACACGCACCAGTTGCTTTCGCTCCAATTTATTCTTGTATTCTTTTCAAAGACCTCCCTGTATAGATAAGAAATGCATAATCTGTAAACTAAGCCCCCATATTAACTGTAAAACTAGAAACATAGTATATAGCATAAGATGTACTGAAGGACAATGTAAAGATAAGAATATAGTGTACATAGGTGAGACAGTTCGTAGAATAGGGGAACGATTAAATGAACACTGGCGAGAGCTTCAAGATAGAAAAGAATCATCAGTACTCCACCAACATGCTAAAATAGAACACAGGGGGAAATCGCAGAACATAGAAATAAAAAATAAAATCTACACACAGAAAAGACGCAATGTTTAGACAAATCACAGAGGCAATAAACATAAATGAACTCCAACCAAAATTAAATAGAAAACATGAATGGAATAGCATCATCACAACTTACAATTAAGGACAAAATGAAAACACACACACATAGAACAAACAACCAACTAGTAACATGTAAATAAACAAACAAATAAACATAAATAACCAAATAAAAACACAGACAGATACCCGGATGTAACGCATGCGCAAACTAAGCACACAGCACACACAAAAACAAGATGGCGTAGGACAGAACAAAGGAGAGCACAAAACAAAGAAAAGAATCCACAGTCACTGAAGAGGTCACAGAATGTGTGACGAAAGAACTTTGACAATATATGAACAACCGTCAGGTTGTGGAACCAACCAACCAACCAACCGGAAATTTATAAATTTTTAAATTTATAATTTCATTTATAATAAATTGGAGTGAAAGCAACTGCTGCGTGTGTTTCTTATTTGCAACATGACCCTCACAAAGTAAAACAATATCGGTTTCAACACACATTTTCAGATAAAGAATCTTGCTAAACAAATTCAGAAACAATATATATATATATATATATATATTATATATATATATATATATATATATATATATATATATATATATATATATATATATATATATATATATATATATATATATATATATATATATATATATTCTCAGGAAAATGGGAACACTCGGCGTATGAAACCTGTTAGAACGGCAAAATACCGTCGAAGCGGAGTTGGGTAAAATATGACCTCGAAGGACAAAGATCAGCGGCTAGATGTGAGTTGACTCGAAGGCAGGAAGAGAAGATAGGAAGGAGGAAATAAAATGGAAGTAAGAGAAAAGGTTAAAAACAATAATATATGCCTTCGCAGATCTCAACCTCCTGCAGTTTCGACGAATTAATGAGATTACTGCGGAGAATAGGAAGCTCGTAACAGAGAAATAAACATATTCGTTCATATAATGTTTGCCTT
Source organism: Eledone cirrhosa (assembly GCA_964016885.1). NCBI lineage: Eukaryota > Metazoa > Mollusca > Cephalopoda > Octopoda > Eledonidae > Eledone > Eledone cirrhosa. The sequence continues at coordinate 324,648,221 of OZ024741.1, read as the reverse complement.
GGGAGAGAAAGATGGAGTGCGTCCGATCGACCCCAATACTCTTCTTTTCTCGCGACGACTCGAGGTCGCAAAAGCATACTCTTCAACGTGAGAGCTAATATGCCGGTTGTTGGTCCAATACTACTTTGCTTATTCATATGATGCTCACTTTGAAGCCCTTTGCATGTATGCATGTATGCATGTATGTATATATGTTATGTACATTTGTATGTATGTGTGTGTGTATCTATATGCATGTTCTTCTGATTTTATTATTTTATGAATAGTCGTGGATTAGTACTATCGGTAGCGCATCAGACACCATACTTTGCATGATAGAGTCATGGCACCTTTACGTTCTGAGTTCAAATCACGCCGAGGTTAACTTTGACTTTCATCCTTACGGGGTCGATAAAATAAAGCACCAGTAATGCACTGGGGTAAATGCTGGCCTTGTGCTAAAAGTAGAAACAATTATTTTATGATTTATCACCAATAGAGAGAGAACCGGTTTCTAACATAGACAGAAGACTCTTTCATTGGCATATCGGCGACATCAATTTGGTAAATACGTATGTTTGTCTGTGTGTGATTGTGTGTGTGTGCAGGTATGGATGTTATTGCATTTGAGGAGATGCATGTTTTGAGTTATATGTGTACGCGTGCATATGTTTGTGTCTATATATGTGTATATGCAGTTATTACATGCAGAATTTCTGAAATGTGTGTGTACGCGTGTGTATGTATGTATGTATGAGTGTGTACATTATATCTATGGAGATATAGTATCGCAATGGCGTACTGTAAAATGTGTCGGTATGGGTGTGTTAGCTACTAACTGAGATAGATTGTTGAAATACTTACTGTGACACACATGTACCCCCACACCCACACACACATATATATGTATGTATTTATGCATGTATATATGTATGTATGTATGTATGTATGTGTGTGTGCGTACGTTTGTGTGTGTAAGTGTGTGTGTTATGTGCTGAGGCATGAGAGAAAGTGTCGTAATAGCAACTTGCGACTATTTGTTGTTGGTTGTTGTATAAATCGATAATTCTGGAAGCTCTGTGTGTGTTTGTCTGTGTGGTCATATACTGTATCACGTTGAATCTCATCGAAAATTTCGTTATGAGAAAAATGTGGTGTACCCGTAATTCAAATGGTCAGACTTGTCACGCTGAATCTCTCTGGCAATTACGTTAAGGGTGCACATATTTCTATAATTCTCAGCTACCTGCACTTTAACTACACGAGCAGGCATTTCAGTTGGTCAAACAACTAAAATTCACAATGTTGAAGCCGTTGGAGTTCAATTCCATATATGTTTAGCGTCAAAGCTGGCAATAGGCTATAAACTTTACCTAAAGGCAATGCATTACACTTCAGTATATAAAACAAAAATCTGAACAATAACAAAAACATCGAATGAGGAAATAAATAAATGAATATATAAATATTCAACAAATTTTAATAAATTGATAAATAAATAAATAAACCGAAAGAAATAAACCACTATGAGTGAATAGATAAAAAATCGTAAGTCTCGCGAAAAAAACAAGAACAAAAAAACATTAAACAAAAGTCGTTTGTCTTGTTTAAAGACTTTTATACTTTTAGTTATATTTGTCAGAAAATGTCTCTTATGATCTACTTTTATCCCTTTGTCTCGTTCTTGTGTGTTTTAAATTCACTAAGACTGATCAAATTATCGATTACTTTTAACTAGTTCCTTCTTTTTGTGTATTGCCTTTCAATTCAACCTCAGTTCAGCTTATCGTTTCAATTGTGCAGACGATACAACTTCAATAAACACCATTTTTGTGTTTCTTCTCTCTTGCCTTTTTTTTCTTCGCCTTTTTTTTTTCATTTCCCCTTCGCGCTCTAAAGAGATGCAGTAAATTTCTTTTGTGTGTATGATTGTATCTAGTTATGAGGTTTCTTATTTCACCAAAAGAAATTGATTTTATTTAATAAGGCACCGCACAAAAGTTTTTTTTTCTTTTTATATATAACAGCAGAGACAGGGGGTGGTGTACTGAAATCAATTCAATGGAGTGCAGTTTATTCACATTCTAGCAACACAGGTGCCGATTCAATCTCAGAAGATTGATAAGCCAACGAAATTACACACACGTACACGTAGACAGACAGAAGCATACATTCACATATACACAACACCTAGAGACAGGCAGCACAGACATACACACACACATATTCATGTCAATTAATGGTAAGGTGAATATCCATGAGGTCTGGAATTCTGCATAAATTGTATGTATACAAAAACATAAATTGTCTCATTCTCTGAATATGGTGTAAGGTAAAACATTCTAATCAGCCGAGTGTATCCTCGTAATTTCAAGGTCGAAACTCCATTTATTGTCGTTGAGTTGGCGGAAAGCAAGTAAGGAAGAAAACGCCTATAACCATAGCCATACAATTACACACACGCAGATATATACAGGCATACACAAACACAAACATACAATGTTAGTGTAAAATCTTGAATCCGGGAAGGAAAAGCGGTAAATATGTGCATCAGTATGAATAGTAAGAAATCCTCAAAAGGATTTTATGTAGGTGTCAATATATTTATGTTGGTGTCAATAAATATATTAATATACCTCTAGATATACATATATAACAGCAGACATCATGTTTTTTTGTTTGTTTTTTGCTTTATGAGTCTGATCTGTATTATAATGTCACCTTTTGCTTGTTTGTATTTGAATGCTTACTACAACATCTATGCTCCTGACGATATGTAGAGGAGTGGACCGATCGCCAGTATATCTACTGAGGCACAACCCACCATCCTACATTGAAACGTTCGTAGAGTAAAATAATGTTGTAAATCGTAACTGGCTATCCATTGTTATTCCCCCCCCCCCACGCACACACACACACACACACACACACACACACACACACACACACACACACACACACACACACACACACACACACACACACACACACACACACACACACATATATATGGGGTCCAAAAATGTATACACACTTCAACAGTATTCTAATAAATATTACCTAAACAGATGTAATCAAAGTGTATATATATGTGTGTATATATATATATATTGTTATAATTGGGGAGGGTCATATTTGTGAAATAATATTGCCAGAATTAATAATAGAACACACTCACTGTTTGGTTGGTTTTCGCTTCTGTGTCTTTTATATCGGTTAATTTAATTTATTCAGTCTTGTTATATATATATATATTACCCGAGAAAATATCTGTGTGTGTCATCAAATGTTGTACACACATAGATATTTTTTCAATTTCCAATTGAGTTCTTAGCACGTGGCCTGAATTCCTTTCAGAGTTCATTGTCATGCGCATGTATTGTTTTTTTGGCGGTAATTTACTTCCTCATTTTTTGAATCAGTTTGGGCACTTCTTTAGAACTGCTGGACTGGCAACCTGACAGATACCTCAGGCACAGAGGATGATGATTATCGCTAAATACTGATGTTGGTTAGATTATCAATATTAGTATTATTGGGGCACCCACTGATGAATTATAGGAGCCCACTTGAATATATGTCTATTGATGGTATACAAGCTCCTACATAAATTGGTATAATTTCACCCAAATTGTAGGAATCCTATAATGAAACGAGACGTCCGTCTGGGAAGAGATATATTAGATATGTCTCATATGAAATAATACAGCCAATTTTCCACGCAATACTTTTAGTTAGCACCCCGAACGCATAATCGGGAATATAATCACTTATTTCCTAATGTTTGTTGAGTGAGTTGGAATTTGGCCGGAGTATCGCTAAAAAGCTTTCTCCGATATTGTATTTATTTATATATATATATATATATATATATATATATATGGAACTTGTAGTTTACTTGACGCATTGCGTAGTGAGGTATAAACATTTGGAGTCAGAAGGCCAGAACAATGCAGGTATGGATATAGAATATAAATACAAATGCAAATTAGTCCTTTACCTTAAATTTATTTGAATATCCTTAATTTTCGAGATAATATCTCTTCTTCAGAGGGAAGTAAAGGGGTTAATCCAGTGTTCTACTTAGCTTGCCAAGTCATGCTGACAGGAAATAGTATAGAATTTCCATTCTATTTCTAATGTGAAAAGTGAAGGTTAGGTGGATAACGGGGTTGTCTCCCTTTAAAAGGGTTTGGACATGTATGTCTAAGTGTGTGTGTGAGAATATGTAAGAGAATGTGTAAGCATGCGTGTGTGTGTGTGTGTGTGTGTGTGAGTGTGTGAGGATATGTTTATAAGTAAATGTGGGGGCTAGATGCTCTCTCATGTTAAAACTGGTCTATGTGTGTGTCTATGTGTGTCTGTGAGAATAAGTGAAGGTGTAACCGTGCGTATGTGTGTGTGTGTGAGATGGTGCGTGGAGGTGTAAGTGTGGGGTTACGTGCTCTATCATGTTAAAGATTGGGTGTTGAGTTCTAGTCTGTTATTGATTGTGGTTGTGTTTTGTCTATAATTAGTGCTTCTTTAATTCTAAGATTGCCGAGGTTTCTTTCCTTAGCTTCTATCCTAACTATTACGTTTTTGCATTTCACTAGGTGTTTCTTAAATGAGGAAGCGTTAGTGTTGAGGTGTTCTTTTAATCTAATGTGAAGTGGTCTGGTGGTGCTACCTATGTAGAAATTGCTGCATTTGTCGCACTCTAATCTGTATAGGACGTAAGCCTGTCGTCGATGTGGTAGTTGGCTAGAAACAACAGAGGACACCACACCCGAGGCACTAACACCTGCTTCCTGAAGCTACCACACTTCAGTGACGAAACAACAACAGCCAAATAAATAAATATCTATTTATTTATTTATTTATTTATGTATTTATTAATCTACTTATAACAGAAGAAAAATATTATATTATAAACAAATTTGAAACAACTAATAATCGTAAATACACGTACTATTAAGATATATTCTTAGAATATATTTCCCTCAAATTAACGTTATATAAGTTTTCATTTATCTTCTCTTGTTTCTTTCTTCTCTTTGCCTCGCACTATTTTATCCTTCTCCTCTTCTCTCTTCTCTCTCTCTCTCTCTCTATCTATCTCTCTCTCTCTCTCTCTCTCTCTCTCTCTCTCTCTCTCTCTCTCTCTCTCCATAGTAATTTAAATAAACGGTTGTTTTTCAATTATTTACATATTCATTTGCATATTCACCAATAAGTTTGAAAAATCCCTAATATATTTCCACTATCCAGACCGATAAGGTATGATTTTCATGGGTATATCTCTATTTATAAAACAAACTTTGTATTTTATCTGATGAAAGGCTACCAATGTGTCTTGGTACCCTTGAAATATATATAATAAAATAAATATGGTTTTATAAATATAGTTTCCATTTATTTAATATAATTGAATATTTACTCCACTAAACTGTTGAGTGCTCTAAATCAGTTATAAATATTTATATTTGTCGGACTTCCAACAAATTAAATACCCCTTCTACTTATAAATAGCTCCTTTAATGTTGAGCACTTTAAATTATAACTGATTGCTAAATAATGGAATTCTTTAGGATTTCTTCTCCTCTAAAAGATGTACATTTACATAAGAATAAGGACTATGTTAAACAATTCATTGAGAAATCTGACTCCTTTATACGAAGACTTAGATGGCGTGCCTTCCATTTCGATAGAAAATCAGATGAAAAAACAAATAAATCCAGTTACAACTTCGATATGATCTTCAAATCCAAGAAAAATCCACCTAACAACAAACTATTAATAGAATTTAAAAATGAAATAATATAGATTATACAAAACATCAAATTCAAGAAAAATCAATTTGTAGGCCAGGAATACCTTAAAGGCCTCAAGAATAATATAGACAATCTTGAAAAAAACTGAGAAGATCCTCCTGAAATCTGACAAAACTAACAATCTATACGGAATGCAAAAGGACGAATACAATAACCTTATATTGAAAGAACTAAGGAAAAACTACAAAATAACAACTAATGAAGATCTTGAAATGGTAAATAGAGAAGCTTCTGAAATAATTCATAAATTAGGCATTGAAAATAGGACCGAACCCTTTATACCTAGAAGACCGAAAATTAACCCGAAAGACCACAAAATAAACTTTGAAATAGAACTACCAGTCAGACTTATAGCAGCATCTAAATCAGACTTAGGCATAGTTAGTAAACATATATTAGTTAGAATTATACCGCAACTTAAAGAAATATCTTACCTAAAACTATGGAACGGTACTAACGAGGTTATAGATTGGTTCAATAACATAAAATTTAAGCATAACAAAAAATTCATTCAAATGGATATTGCAAACCTCTACTCCTCTAATACTCCTAGTTTACTTAATAAAGCTCTTATCTATGCATCTAAACATACAGATTTATCTAGCGAAGAAATGTATATCATTTTAACTGCACGGAAAACTTTAATTGAATTCAACAATCATCTCTGGACAAGAGCCGATAGAAAAAATAATTTTGATATCACCATGGGATCATCTGACTCGGCGCAGATAACGGATCTTGTGGGGCTATTTATTAATAATACACAACATAGAAAAATACCAGAGATGACCGGTGGTTTATATCGTGATGATATGCTGCTTTTAATTGAAAATCATAGTAATTGTGAAATTAATAGGAAAAGAAAATCCATAATACAGTTCTTCAATAGCTACAACTTTAAGTTAGAAATAGAGAATAACTATAAAATTGTTAACTTTTTAGACGTAACATTAAACCTTAACACAGGGCTCTACTATCCATTCCATAAAATTAATGAGAATCTAAACTATGTAAGTTTTAACTCTAATCATCATAGATCTTTCAAGAACACTATTGTCAATTCTGTCCAACAACGGATTTCACGCATCTCCGCTAATAAAAAACATTTTTGGCGATAAGGCAGAATATTATAATGAAGCTTTAAATAAAGCAGGGTACACAAATTAGATTAAATACATCGACAACAGTAATAAGACAAATAACCCTACTATTAATTGTAATAATAATAAAAAAATTTAACTTAAACTCTAAAACTAACAGAAGAAATAGAACTAGAAATATTATTTGGTACTCACCCCCATTCTCATTAAGCGTAAAAATACCCTTAGCAAAGCTATTCTTTAAAGCACTAGATAAATGTTTTCCTAAAGCCCACATATACCACTCAATCTTTATCAGACATACCATAAAACTATCCTACTCTACTACTATAAACATATCACAAAATATAAATAGAATTAATAATAGAAATTTAAACCCTAACCAAAATAACCAAAATAGCAGTAATATCTATAGCAATATCCAACATAATAGTACCGTTCTGAACAACAACAACTCCGCAAAATGTAACTGTAGAATTAAATCAAACTGTCCTTTACAAAATAAGTGTTTAGATAAAAACGTGGTCTATAAATGCACAGTTAAAACTAGTGATAATATATGTAACTATGTCGGTGCAACTTCTACAGAATTTAAAAGTCGCTGGAATAACCACAATTGTTCTTTCCGAAGATTTGATAAAAAATCTTCAACTTCTCTTTCAAACCTGATATGGAACTTAAAATGCAAGAATATGGACTATTCATTAGCTTGGGAAATAGTTTCAAAAGCACCCGCGTACTGAAACACAGCTTTATCTAGATTCTGCAAATTGTGTATTGAGGAAATTTTTACATACTTAAATGTAAAAACTCTATTAATCTAAGAACGAATTTATTTAATTCTTGTAGACATCGCCAGAATTCAACATTCAGAACTATATATAACTTATAATTATACTTATAATATTTCTACTTATTTCCATAACAATCTCATCCACTTTGTTTTAATATATTGATATCTCTAAATCATAATATCTATAACATTTGCTGTAATTCCACTTCTTAAAGTTTCATAAAATATATCCGTATATAATTCAAATTTTTTAAAATTTTAAATTTAATAATTTTAATTTCTTTAATTTTTATTTCTTTAAAATTACTTTTTTCAAATTTTTCAATATTTATTCAATACGTTTTCAATATTTTTTCAATAATTTTTCAATCAATTTATAACCACTAACTGATTCTGGCTAAATGTATCTTTCAACATCTATACTTATTTTGACTAAATAGTCTCACACTAACGGATAAATAAATTAAACCGGAGTTTTTCCGTATCTTCCCATTTTAAATCATATAAATATAAATATTCTTCTTAACTCATTTAATTTAATTTAACTTAATATTTATTTATAACTCATTAGAACAATTATCTATAACATGATATACCCATCTATTTATTTATTTATTTATTTATGTATTTATTTATCTACTTATAACAGAAGAAAAATATTATATTATAAACAAATTTGAAACAACTAATAATCGTAAATACACGTACTATTAAGATATATACTTAGAATATATTTCCCTCAAATTAACGTTATATGAGTTTTTATCCATCTTCTCTTGTTTCTTTCTTTCTGCTCTCTCTCGCACTATTTTATCCTTCTCCTCTTATCTCTTCTCTCTCTCTCTCTCTCTCTCTCTCTCTCTCTCTCTCTCTCTCTCTCTCTCTCTCTCTCTCTCTCTCTCCCTATATCTCTCTCTCTCTTATTTACATATTCATTTGCATATTCACCAATTAGTTTGAAAAATCCCAATCAAACTGCTTCAAGACGAGATATAACTCGCATCCTCACACTTTCAAAATTCGCAATATAGCCAACTCCACTTCTTTATCTGAAAACTAAGAATAGACCATATACACTTCAATGGGAAGTAATTGATAGGGCCACATCGTATAAACCACCAAATAGATTATGTAACCTCTATCTTCTAGAGACTCGCACTATAATCTATTCTAAGCTAAACCTTTTATACAGAAAATCAGAAATGTTTTCCATGTGCCAACACTACCACCGACACTCTTTCCACAACTTCAAACCTAGATGCTAGTATATAACAATGTCAAATCTGGATTCCTCACCTCCGTTAACACTTTACTTCTAGGTTTCATCAGCATATAGTTACCCCTACAGCATCACATTCTATGATCAGCTCATTCCTCCACTATCTCCTGTTTATCTCAGATCTTATACTCTATAATAACTAATGGGAATAAACATACATTTACCACCATTTAATATAACTACAATATCTTTCTTACTAATATTTTATTCACTTAATTAGTATATGGGTAGGTAGTGATAAAATGAGACCTTTAAGGTATTATATGGAAAAAAGATTGTATTTAAAATTAAATATATAAATTTAAAAATAAATAACATTATATAAAAGGATTGACTTATAACATAATATATTGTATATTAACACATAGAATTTAATTAATTGGAGTTGTAAACAACTATCCATTTTTTCTCTTATACACAAATTAATCGCTAATTACCTCCCCTTTCCCATTAGCTCCCCTTAGTGTAGATCTCTAATCACTACCTGAAATTAAAATGTTAGACAGATCACTCCAGAACAACTCTAACCCTTGATAAGATTGTAATAGGACCAATATACAATCCATAGTTATAGCTACTAATAAACATTTACTAAAAAATAACCAATGTAATGGAAAGGAAAACCTTGATATTAATACTCACAACACATGTACATTTGAACATTTCCGGAACAATTATCACATATCATCCACCATAAACTTCATAGAAACTGCTTTTCATACCCGCGCATCTCTGTCTGCTTAATATGCTTTTATACCTGTATTGTATTATGTGATACCTTTGCCATACTGTGATATATATGCTTAGTACCATTGCTTTTTTCTTACCTGGTTATTCTGTACATCCCTAATACCTCTGCACTCTTTCTATACGTTTGCATATGTACCGCTAATGTCCTCATTTTGTGAGTAACTTTCTTCTTTAGTTCCTCTATAATTGTTGTATTATTCTTTTATAATCTTTGTCGCATCCACTGATACTGACCACATCATCTTCACTCTTTAAACATGACACTATTAATGACAGCACTAACATCTATGTATCTTTACAATTGTTCTGTGGAATAGGAGGTTAATTATTTGTCTAAACTTTGCTAGTGCTCCGATGAACCAAACGAAAGTTTGAAAGAAACGAATGTCAGCAATAAAATGTTTTGAACATAGTTTTGATTATTCTGTAACTTATATTACGGCTCTGTAAAACATCTGATGTATTTACATTGAGCTATTTTTCTTACTGGTAATAAGGTGGTAATGAATTACTGACCTTTCCTGTTTATAATTATATATAGTGTATATATAAGTATAAATAATCTCTCTCTCTCTCTCTCTCTCTCTCTCTCTCTCTCTCTCTCTCTCTCTCTCTCTCTCTCTTATATATATATATATATATATATATATATACATATATATATACATATCTATATATATATATATATATATATATATATATATATATATATATATATATATATATATATATATATATATATATATACATATATATATATATATACACACATATATATATATATATATATATATATATATATATATCCATATTAACTTCCATCTCTAATTAAAAACACAGCCAACGCTCTACAGTAAAACAAATGCGTGCACTCTATATCAGCTGTATGACTACAATTCACTAAATTTGTTGAGTGAGCTAGACATTGGCCGAAGAATGTTGTATTTATACCAGTTATCTTCGTTTATATTGTTATATATATATAATTCTCTATTCTTTTTAATTCTATTTAATTGTAGTATTCAACTTTGATAAGGTGGATTTCACTGATACATCAAAAACCGGTTATATTTTATATATATTATAAAACTCCTTTTTTAAAATAAATTGTTCTTCTCATTTTTTCAATAATGTTACTTTGACGAATCAAAGAAGAAAAGACGAAAAAGAAATCCTTTAAATATACTTTCCGTGGTATTTCCAATTTCACTTTCTCTCTCTCTCTCACTCACTCTTTCTCTCTCTCTCTCTCTATATATATATAGCACTCCATTTTTCTTAAATTTATATATATATAGGAATATTTTCGAAACAGCGAGTGGATTTGAAATTATTAGAAATGTTAGCTATCGCCTTATTTTGACTAAAGAAATTAAAGAAATTATTTAGCCTGATAGTGGGGTTAAGAACCCTCGGAGAAATGGAAAAAGATGAGTATTGACGTACATGGGAGTCGAACCTACATCTTTGGTTATCCGGACCACTGTGCTAATTCTAATAATTTCAAATCCACTCGCTGTTTCGAAAATATTCTTACTTGACATTAGAGTCGCTAAGTTTATAGCTTCTAATTTGAATGGAAAAAGACGGGTGATGTGTTGGTGTAAATGGTAGCACAGTGGTCCGGAAAACCAAAGATGTGGGTTCGACTCCCATGTACGTCAATACTCATCTTTTTCCATTTCTCCGAGGGTTCTTAACCCCACTATTAGGCTAAATAATTTCTTTAATTTCTTTAGTTAAAATACGGCGATAGCTAACATTTCTAATAATATATATATATATATTTATGTATGTATGTATGTATATAGGTGTCAATAAATTTAGTTACTATCCCACCCAAATAGGCCAAAAAATCTTTCTCTTTTCAAGATCGACTAGTAAACCCGTGCCGTCAATAGCGTATTTATATTTGGAGTCCAGCATCGGTATGCAATATATACCCGGATTACCGGCTATACAAAATGAGAAATTTGTGTTTGGAGAAATTAATGATTTGCATAAGAGAAAACTTATATTTTATGTTGATTATTGGCCTGTGAGAGTGAGTAAGAATATGACATTTGAGTGATTTATTTCTAGTATATCATTATATACATTTTCAAGATATATATAAAAATGACATACAGGATTAAATGTAGGAGTAAATTTGGAGACATAACTATTTATGGGGACATATGTAGGACAAGGACACAAAACCTTGTAATTAGAAAAGGAACTTATATATACACACACACACACACACACACATATATATATATATATATATATATATATATATATATATATATATATATATGCATATATATATATATATATATATATATATATACATACATATATATATATATATATATATAGTGAAAAATGGAAGGGGAACAAAACAGAGAGGCAGTACGAACAAAGGTTTATTAGTTTCACACTCTTGAGAGTGAGAGGGGGGACGTTTCGGGCAAAAACCCTTCTTCAGGCGAAAAGTGTGTGGGAAGAGAGTTCCGAGGGTGTGTAGGGGAGTGGAGGAGAGACATTTAGAAAAGGGAGGAGGGAGGAAAAACGGTGGAAGGGGTACAAATAAAAATAAATATAAAAAAATAAAAATAAAAATAAACATGAAGATAAACAAGTGGTGGAAGGGTGTGGGCGTGTAGGGGTGGTGGTGGGTGGAGTGGTGAGAGGGAGGCGGGGTGTCCGAGCGGGGAGGCTGAAGGTGGTGTATATGTGTAGGTGTACGTGTGTGTGTGTGTATGTGAATGTGAGAGTTGGGGGAAGAACGAGGTTCTATGTTCAGGAAAAGGTGTGTGTGGGGTGTAAGTCGGTGTGTGTGTGCGCGTGTGGATGGGGAGGGGTCAGAGGGGTGGGAGAGCGGGGGGGGGGATTCCGGAGGCTGAGTGTGTATATATGTGGGGGTACGCACGTGTGTGTGGTGTTTATACGTATTGTGGATGTAGGTGGCGTGGTTCGAAAAAAAAATGTTTGTGAGTGTATGTCCGTGGGTAAGTTCCTAAGGTAGTTCCGTAGAGGGTGTGGTCAGGTGCCGGATATTTTCCATGTGATGGAGTTGATAGTGGGAACGATGGCCAATTGTGTGTAATCCGTGGTTGTGTTGATCGGAAGAGGGGAGATGTGAGGTGCGCGCGCAACAGGAAGTGGTCAGAGGGTCAAGGCAGGAGGAGGGTAGATGAGAATGACAGGTGGCGAGGGATGTGTGTGCGGAGAAGTGGTCAGAGGGTCAACGCATAGCAGCAGTAGATAAGAATGGCAGGTGGAGAAAGTCAGTGTGTCAGTGTGTGCGGAGGTGCGGTGGACAGGAGAGAGGATGGGTAGGTGTGAAAGGTGGGGTGGAGAAGGGGTTGTGCGGGGGATGGGGTGTGTATTAGTAGAGGTTTTAGTGGGATGAGTGTGTGTGTGTGGGTGAAAGGATGTGGGTTGAGCGGGGAGAGGGAGAGACAGGTGTGGGGTGAGGTGGAGGGAGTGTAGTCTACTTGTGTGTGTGCGTGTTTGGATGAGTGTGTGTGGTGAAGGGGGTGTTATTGGGTTTAGTATACTGGTGGTGGGGAAAGGGTTGAATGCGGGTGTGTTAGTGGGGGTCAGTGGTGGTGTAAGTGGGTGTGGGTGGGTGTGTGTGTTCGTGTGCGTGGGGTCGGGGGGATGTTAGTGGTATTATTTGTGGGGTGGTGGGAGTGGATGTGTGGGTGAGGGTAGTGGTGATATATATATATACAAACAAGCATGGTGTATTATTAGGGTTGATACTTATTACTATATTGTCGTGTAAAAAGGGATGGGGGAAAATATCAACATATCCCTGTCATGAAACTGTCTCATGTTTATTTTCTAGAATGTTTTCCATTAGTTCTGTATACTATCGGATTTTATATTTATATTTAAGTGAGATTTGGCAGGAAGAGACTAAGAACATATACACTTCCAGGACTGCAAATATAGAGGGAAGTTCAGTAAACAAACTGAATATTAAAAAAAAAACTCGTTTTTACTGCAATATCATGGAGGGTTAAAATATTCGTAATATATACAAACATGCATTGGCAGCCTGACAGACAGACAGATACAAACATACAGACAGACAGATAGAGAGGAAATGAGAGACAGAGACACGCAGGGAAATAGAGAGATGCAGTAGCTCTCCTCACATTGATCACATATATCTAACATTACCACAAGGCTTAAAATTACTGCTATCAATTTTGTTTTGACAGAGAGACAGATCAGAGAGCATTAAAGAGAGGCATAATAGATAGATACACATACACACACACATACACAAATATATACATACACACACACACACATATATGTGTGTGTGTGTGTAAGGAGAAAGAGAGAGAGAAAGAGAGAGAGCGAGGGGGAGAGAGAGAGGGAGAGAGGGAGAGAGAGAAAGAGAGAGAGAGAGAGAGAGAGAGAGAGAGAGAGAGAGAGAGAGAGAGAGAGAGAGAGAGGAGGGAGAGAGAGTACAGTCGATTATATCAACCTTCAGCGCTTGCTTTGCATTTCTATCGTTTTTTTTTTAAAAGGAAATTAACGAAAACACCGCAAGGTAAGATCTGGAATCCAATGAAACTGGTTGTGGTCTGTGTAGGCAAAAGCTTTTATACCACTGATTTTATTTTATTTTCCATACGAACTTATATAAATACCGCACTTCGTCATTTCATTGATTCTAGAAAATATAAACATATTAACTCTTAACACCCTGCTATGATTTAGTAAACATTTAAAAATGTTGGCAATTCAAATGTTTTTAATGTCTTTATTAATGAACATTTGGTTGTGAAAATTTGCTGCATTAGGGTCAAAGACGTCAATGTTTGCACTATAACGAGTAACGTTACACGAATGACATTCGAATGACCCCCAATTCAGCCTCTTGTATTCATGACCATAGGTAAATAGCGAGTTGGGCCTTTATATCTACACTCTTCTTCTGATAACCGAATGCTGAAACTGGTGAATTACTGCAACAGCTCCTGCAATTCTTGCACTTAATTTAACTTCCTGCCTTCTATCACTCGTGAACACGGCCCCAAGACACTCGAAATTCTCCACTCACAATTAAATTTCACTGCGCAGGCTTTCTTGAGAGGACGAGCGTCTCAGTTTTCATAGCACTAAATTTTGACATTCCTGTCGTGCAGCACTTGGCGGCAAACCTATCAAATACAAGTTGGAGATCACCTTCTGACGAGTTAAGTAATACTATGTCGTCCGCAAATTCTAGCCGACTGATCCTACACTCACCAGTCTTGATATCACTTCCAACCCGGCTGCACATGTCATTCCTGTCCATGGAGATCATGAACAAGAGAGGTGAGAGTACGCACTCTTGGCTGAGTACGACTTCTACATTGCATCGTTCCGACTTAGCACCATTTACAGATGAGAATTACTAGGATATTTGTATAGAGAAACAGAGCAACAAGAAGCTATTCATCGACCCCATACTCCTGCAGAAATCTCTATAGCAGCGTCCGTTGAACGCGGTCATATGCCTTTTAAAAGTCCACGTAACAAGTTTGCACCTCTTTGCAACACACCCAGGATTTTTCAAAGATCTACTGTAAATATTCTGTTGGCTGTGCGGCGTCCGGGGTGAAAACCACACTGTTCGTCAGCTAGCTTAGACTCGACAATTTCCCTACATCATTTTGTCAAACATTTAGACAAGACTTTACCGGAGAGGCCTAACAAGGGGATCCCTCGATAACTGAAGTAATCTCTCCTGTCTTCTTGTTCAACAAGTGTGGTTATTATTCTCGATTGCCATTGCTTAGGTGCCATTCCAGAGATCCAGGTCACCCGGGACTCGTGAATCATCCAGAGAATATCTTCTGTACTTAAAGCTCTTAGTATCTCGGGTCGAATTCCTTCCTTCCTTCCGAAGAGCATTGCCACATTGTAACTCTTTAATTATTTTGGTTTGCACGCTTTTTCCGAAAAGAAAAACACCTTTAATGGACGGACCAAGAGATGGATATATTCCATTAGATTTAAAATGTACAAAATATATAACGTCGATTCCCTGATGGGCGACACTGGAGCAGATGGCCTAAACTAAGGTAAAGCATATTTTTATTTAACCTACCATAAATGGCGATGGAAAAGGATTAACAGAAAGGGAAAGTCGGTTTCTGCAAGATGTGAACTCAGAAAGTAAATAGGTGCCTTTAAATACATCAAGATATTCATTTCTTCGTTACTGTTTATGCCATACACTGACGTTTTCAATAATATGAAGAATAAATATTTCTTTAAATGGAATATCATTATTACTTTATATTACCATTGTAGGAAATAACATTAATGTATTTCTTCGTATAACCGTGATCTGATATCTGATATGTTATTCTCCACTTCCTGATATCTATCATCGTCAAATTCGAACAGTATTTTATATATTTTCTTTTCTTCCTTTTATCTTCAGCTCGTTATTTACTTATTTATTTATTTATCTATATATTTATTTGTTCACTTATCCTCATTGCTTCTGCAATAATTTATCAGATAATTTATCAAAAGGAATATACGGGTGGATAGAGTTGCATCAGCTATCTTGATTCCTAAATAAATACTCTCTAAAGGAAATCAAATTAAAATCTTGCTCTAAAATAATTTCGGTGAAAGATCATATGATATGTAACTAATGGATTGACATTTCATTTCTTGTCGAGAGCTTACCAGCCCTGATGGGGTCAAGTAAGTTTCGTCAATCGCGCTCTAATCTAGTTTTGGAAACGACTACCATCAGGTTAGATGGATGTCTATTCTAATTGATTTAATTCACTAAATCCCTCTAAAGGGAACGAAGCCAGCAAACATAGGTATTCTTGCCATTACTTCTCATAATTCACAAACACACGCCTCTCTCTCTCTCTCTCTCTCTCTCTCTCTCTCTCTCTCTCTCTCTCTCTCTCTCTCTCTCTCTCTCTCTCTCTCTCTTATATATATATATATATATATATATATATAGAATAAGTAAAAGCGAAGTAGTTTCAGATGTTCAAGTCCTTTAATAATAATGCTGTGATATATATTTCAATGACAACACTGGCCACACTATTGTGTGTGCGAGTGTCGTGACATCATCAGACAGCTTG
>OZ024741.1:324623895-324626395 GCA_964016885.1 Eledone cirrhosa | reverse complement strand
GCCTTGTGATTGCTCTAGCCGCTTTGTGACCTCTGTCTGGACAGCAACATCTTCTACTCCATTCTCTTTCTCACTTTTGATGTGAAATTGCGTGTTGAACCGTTATTTTATTTTTATTACTAGCTATTGGTTAGTTCGTTAAAGTTTCATCTAAGTTTTGTCACGCCTTTTGTGACCTAAACGACTGTTTGTACTCTTTTGTTCCTCCCTTTCTTTCTGGTCTTAATCTGTTACTCCGTTTTCTCGTTTAAGTTTTAAGTATCACGAAAAAAAGGCAAGATTTTAACTCAAAGGGCAGAGAACCGGAGCAAATATTACAGACATTTTATCCGACGTTCTATTTTGCCGCCATATATATATGTGCAGATATCTGTTACTCCATCTTGTCCTTGTATTTGTGGTATTTGCAGGAGTATGGATTCGATGGACAGCATCTTGCTGTCTTGATGCCGCTATACGAATGCCCTAGTATTTGTGCTCTTGTGCTCGGATAAATGGTGCTAAATCCAACATTTAATGTTGGTGTCAGACTCTACCAAAAGTGCGTACAGTCACCCCTCCTGTTCCTAATCTTCATGAACTGGATTGATATGCGCAACCTAGGTGAAAGTGGTTTCGACACTGATGGGTGTATGATCAGTTGGCTGAAATCTGAGGGCGCCAAAGTATTACTTAACTCGTCAGAAGTTGATTTCCGACATGACTTTAATGCTGAGTGCTGCACGACTGAAAGGAAAATGAGTGCTGCAAAGTCTGAGTCACTTGTACTCGCAAGGATGCCTGCGCAATTCACTCTACATATGACTAGATTTCCACTGAAACAGTTGGAGAAGTTAAAATATCTTGAGGCCATGTTCTCGAGTAATGTAAAGCAGGAGGCTGAATCACAGGATCTAGGATCTGGTGCTGTAATGCTTCAGTTTCAGCATTCGGTCATCAGAAGAAGCGAGGTAGGTATAAAAGCCAAACTCGCTATCTCCAATTCGGTATTCGTGCTAACCTTTAGCTATGGCTATGAATCTTGTGTGATGACCGAATGAATACGATTGCGAATACAAGAGATCGAAACTGGTTTACAAAGAGATCGAAAAGGGTTTATAAAGTAACGTTATTCGATAGAGTGCGTAGCTCAAAGATCAGAGAGTCACTCCCGTTAGAGCCGACTCTTTTCCAAATTGAGAGATCACAGCTCCGATACTATGGGCATGTGGTAATAATTTCTCAAGAAAGAATCACTGGTTAGATTTTACGGGCAAAAACCAGCCGGCAGGAGTCCCATGGATAGACCCCCGAGTAAGATGGTTGGATATCTTCCATGAGATCGGCAGCTCTCGCTTGGGGAACCAGCCGGATCGATTGGAGTCGATTTCTTCTGGCATGACCCGCTTGAAGGCGAGCTTGAGGGCTCCGGCCCCACGATCCTCCCGGGAATAAATAGGAGAAGAAGAAAAGGAAATATGTGTAGAAAGAGTGGAAGGTATAATGCGTTTATCAATGTGTGTATCTATGTGTGTGTATCAGTTTGTGCATGCTTATGTATGCTTTAGTGTGTAATAAACACACTAAACAAGCATCGAATGAAAGACTGATGTATTAAGTAGAGAGTCAATATATTATTTGTTTAATAGTGATTGTTACTTCGAATATTCTTACTTGTGAAAATCGTTTCAATAAACGGATAACGTTCGTGAAAAATCGTTGTAAATCTCCCTATTAATAACACTATAATTACACTAAAAATTAGCAATTATATTTTCCTTCACCTTCAGTTTTGATCTATCCTATGACATTAATATGTCTGATGAATTAATGTTGAACAGCTTTTATCACTAACGGGGTACGGAATAACTGAACACGGCGTGTCACTATCTATCTTTATTCTAATTGGAGCATCGTTCATTTTAAGCAGACATCTTTAACTTTATCAAGATCTATATTGTTGCCATTGACCAGAGAAAGAGACATTGCTATCTTATAAATTTATGTTATAGGCAGCTAAATAGCAGAGCCGTTAACGTAGAATACTTTGAATTCAAATATCACCGTGCTCATATTTGCCTTTCATCATACCAGTCAAGTGTTGGGGTTGAATCTGCCACTGCCTCTCTTTCTCAATTTCTTTCTCTTTCTCTTCGTGACTTCACTGGAAGAAATTGGTAATGTTCAGATCACCAAATATAAAATAACCTTGACAGGTGGGTGCCCCTACGATTCCAACAAAAGTTCCTGATAATGGGACTGTTAATATTGAGTACGGAGCTATTGTTATAGTATATAATGCTTTACTAATGTTATAGTCATATAAAGTTTCACTAATGTTATTGGTAAGCCCTGTGACTTCGCTTTCCACATATGACTTTTTAATGAGAATGTTGGATACTTGCTCCGTTTGTGTCTTTACTGCTGTTCCTTTGCTGATGTTGCTGCTGCTGTTATTACTCAACCGTAGTTTTATAATTGTTCAAATAATTCTTGCTAACAGAAATTTTCTACATCAATG
>OZ024741.1:324583895-324618895 GCA_964016885.1 Eledone cirrhosa | reverse complement strand
TATATATATATATATATATATATATATATATATATATATATATATATATATATATATATATGTATGTATATATATATATATATATATATATATATATATATATATATATATATATATGTATGTATATATATATGTGTATATATATATAAATATATATATATATTTATGTATATATATATATATATATATATATATATATATATATATATATATATATATATATATGCATATTTATATATATATGTGTGTGTGTATATATAAATGTGTGTATATATAACCTGATGGATGTGCAAGAACACACACACACCGCAGCACGCACACCCACACATGTACCCATACACACGCATATACATATGCATCCGTACGTGATAGTAATTATACGTTCCGATTGTTATGAATTGCAAGGAGGAAGCAAAGGAAAATACACAATTAATAGAGTAAATAACATCGATTCAAAACCGAGATTATGTGAAAGACTACTCGAAGTTTCATGTTCTCCTTCCACAATTTCCTTTAACAACGTGTTACTTTGGTTCTAATGAAAGACGCTGCCTGTGATTTTCAGATATTTTTGAAAATATTCAAGATTTTCAAATCATTTTGAAAATAAAATGTTTTGGAGCTGTTATTAATGTAACTAATTTTCTCTCTATTAAGTGGGTATTTGGAAGATAACTTTAGAAATTTCTTAAATAAATTCATGATGGAAAGCTTTTTGAAAAATATGATTACTTTAAAGTATAAAACAAACAATTTTTCAATATAGAAGCTGATGCTCTTCCTGGCAGTTTGCTATCAAAAGTATTATATACACATGAGGCGGGTCACACTGTTTTGATTAGATACAATGAGAGAATACTCTGGTACATTTTCTTGGATACACGTAGGCTGGTGGTTAATAAGGCGTAAGTAAAAGTGCAGCACTGAGTGAAACAACCAATAGTTGAGAATCTGGGTGGCTAACAAGAATTACGATAGGGAGGAGAAGAGGTGGAGAAAGAAGGGAAATAAAACGAAGAGGAAGGAGGGATGCACACACAAACACACATACACACACATACACACACATACACACACATATATTATCTTGATACAAACACGCGTATTTAAATGCAAGTGAAAGCCAATATATATATAAATGATAGATGCTTGACTACCTCTTTCAATGTAGGCAAATGCGATTTGTCAAAATTATTTATCATGAAGATGAGACAGGGATACTCTTGAAAAATTAATAATACATTT
This sequence comes from Eledone cirrhosa, assembly GCA_964016885.1. Lineage (NCBI taxonomy): Eukaryota > Metazoa > Mollusca > Cephalopoda > Octopoda > Eledonidae > Eledone > Eledone cirrhosa. Next base: position 324,617,650 of record OZ024741.1, on the reverse strand, counting down.
AGGAACTATTGAATTAGAACTGCATGTAACATATATATGTATATGTCCATATATATATATATATGTATTGAAGTTTCCGTTGAAAATTGAAAAAGTCATAGGAGTGAAGAGTGCTCTATGTAAGTACCAGAGCAAAATTTAATGTATAATAAACAATACAATATAATTACCTCATTACCAGAGGTTTCCCGAACAAGACGAATTCGAAAGAAACGTCCTCATTCATTCGTCGGACAAGGCAATATAAAACATAGTGAAATATTTAGAAAGTCTCCTCAAGAAATGCAAAAAAAAAATATATATATATAAATAAAGGTAATGCAATAGACATATAAAATATATAAAAATATAAGGAAATATAGTTAGGTGTGTGTATATGTATGTATATACACTCACAAATGTACATATGTATGTATGTACAAATGCGTGTGTATGGTGAAAATGTGTGCGTAAGTACATATATGAGGGCAAGTATATTTATGTATATGTAACCACAAATACGGATATAATCTAGTTGACACGAATCCAGAAGCAGGTATTAGATACACATATGAGTATGAAAGCACGCGTATAAACACACACACACGCGCGATCACTTATATGCGGAAGATAAAGGGCGAAGGGAGTGTAATAGTTAAAAGAAAGTGTCATTCTCGATATATGTATAAAAATTAAACAATATGTGAGAAAGAAAAAATTTTTAAATGAAAGAGAAAGTAGTCAATTAACACTAGAGAAAAGAAAAGAAAAGAAGATACACGCGTACATACACATATATCTATAAAAAAATATATCTATAAAAAATATATATATACACGCAATACGTACAGACAAAAGCGTATGCATGCGTACACAGGATGCACGTATACATATACATACATATCGCCCCATGTATATCTAATCACACGTACGTACGCGACTGTATATATATATATATATATATATATATATATATACACGCACACATACACACCCATACATACAATACATATATACACACATACACACAGACATATTCACGTACATTGACCCGCTTACACGCACACACATAAAAATATGAATGTAAAAAACATAGATGTAAAAACACAGATATAAAAACACATACATACACATATATATACACGCACGCGCGCGCGCATACGGAGGCGTTCGTGTACATATACGGAACGTATACACACATAAAGACGCTCAGATACATAGATACAGGGTGTAAATTAAGCTTAGGAATAAATGAGTACAAATATAAAAATATAAAATTGGCTGCGAAATAACAGAAAATATCTGGAGTGGAAAACGCAAGTGAACTGTGTAATTAGGTAGTAAAGAAAATAGGGAAGTAAAATGTGGAAAATGAAGATATTAGGTAAGTGAATCGAAGAATAAAGGGGGGGGGGGTTACTGGTGGATGTGAAGTAAAAATAAAAATAAAAATAAAAATAAAATTAATAATAAGGTTAAAAATGAAAGTAAATCAGAAAGAGTAGTCTTTAAAGAGAATAATTTAAGTGAAGAATAAGAGCTTATGGAGGATAAGTATCTGAAAGTGAGTTAAGTTTATATGAGCTGGAAAGCAAGTGTGATTTCATGTGTGGGCAACTGGTGAAAATTTCTGTCTTTGTATTTAGGCAGGTTTTTGGTGATTTAAGGTTTTGTAAAATCCAATATTTTTCATTTATGCAGAGTGTGCATTTTCTTGTTCCTCTTGCGTATTCTTTAGATTGGTTCAAAATTGACCAATCCAATCCAATTTATATTGGATACCTTGGTCTTTCAAATCCCATATTCTGCTAGCCAGAGCTGTTTTGAATCTTTTTTCTGGATGTCGAAAGGATGCGACATGTGAGTAATAACGCGTTTTGAATTTATCTTGTGTCATACCCACATATCGTTCACTGGTGGCTGGTTGGTTGTCACTTTAGCCGCATATACAATGGTTTTGGTGTTGCATTTACCTTGTAATGGGCATTCACTTTTGACTCTACAGGACCAATTTTGATGTTCTCTAGGTGATTTTTTGTTGATGATATAAGATTTAATATATATATATATATATATATATATATATATATATATGGACATATATATATATATATATATATATATATATATATATATATATATATATATATATATATATATATATATATATATATATATATATATATATATATATATATATATATAAGTGGTTACACAACAGTTAGTTCACCATACCGAGAACAATTGTTTCACCTTAGCGGATCCTCAGCTCGGAATGGGCATGGTTTTAGGAACAGGAAGGAGATCCGTACGAACGCGCATGCGCAGAAACCCGGTCTCTTCACACAGGCAATACTAGAATGCGTTGGAGAGGTGTAAGGGAGATAACTGCGAAAGTCCGAAAAGCTTTTAGTTGAAAAATAAATTACAAAGAATCAGTCTGGCGTATGGCTTGGACTTAGTGATGGCTTTCCATTGAATGGAGTACGAATAACTATTCTAAAGAGATTACGCAATAGTGATTGCCTAAACATGGGGGATGAATTTTTCACACGTTGTCCACACGTCGCCAAACACCTATTGCATAACTACAAGACTCCGGAATGATTCTTTGTAATTTTATTTTTCAACTAAAAACTTTTCGGACTTTCGCAGCTATTGTTCTCGGTTTGGTGAACTAACTGTTGTGTAACCACTTCTACCTAACTCGTCCCATGGACTGAGTGCTCTATCACTACGGATATTACCTTCCAGTGTTTTGCATGCGTGTATGCATTTATTTAATTTCTATTACCTCTGTATTTACTTTATTCTTAACTCTGAAGCGGAGATTCATTCGGTTTCCTAGTTAGAATTTAGTCTACGACTTCAGCTATACCATTTACGTGGTTTTGTCTTTGAGTGCCATTGTTCTCCACGCTCCACATATGACGTATTATCTTCGTTTTTTCCGTTCATTACCAAAGAACGTCTTTATGAACCACCTAAGAGAACATTAGTCTACGACTTCTTTTATACCATAAACGTGGTTCTGTCTTTGCGCGGAATTGTTTTTCACCGCTCCTATTAATGACGTATTATATTCGTTTTTTCCCGTTCTTTGCCAGGGAACGTTTCCACGAACCAAAGTATCGTCTTCCTGTCTTCCTCCGGTTGCAAAGTTTTTTGAAATATCCACTTCTGCGTTTACAGATTAACTTTGTTAGTTTCAGAAGATCCCGTTAAGGGTGAAAGCAGCGATTCTTTGCTTAAACTTTAATCTGTTATTTTAATAAATATTTGCTCTACGATTCTTATATATTTGATATATATTTATCCTTATCGAGCCCTCTTTGGATTTTAGTCTTCAAATTTATTATTATTACTATTTGGCTCCCTCGGTTGAGCACTCTATTGACTTATATTCATCATGCAGAAACAATACCTGAATATTTCTACGAAGAACATACCCGTACCAAGCAGGAAAACATACCTAAAACTCCTGATAGAAAAAACAGACGCGTTCATTAAAAGGTTGCGTTGGCGTGCCTTTGATTTCGATAATCCGCGAAAAGCAGACAACAAACAAGATAAATTTGGGTCTAAAACCTATAATAACCCCCCGTGTAACCCAGCATTGCTACCCTTCGAAAATGATGTCTTGGAACTCATACGGAGTATCAAATTTCGGAAAAGGAGCAATTCCTTCCAGTAGGACCTGAAGAATAGAATTCGTTCTATATGGATTCTAATGCCGTGCACGTCCATTCCGACAAAACTGGCAACCTATATCAAGTGGAGCGCAGTACTTACCATCAACTACTACATAATGCTGTAATTACGGATTACCGTACAACTAATCGGTGCGTCATCAATGAAATGCTGGGTTTAAAATCACATCTGCTCTCAACATCCTGGCCGGACCGAACCTCTGGACCCTATTTCTCCCCACTTTACCCTGAAGGATCACAAATCCAATTTCCCGAACAACCCCTCTATTCGGCTTATTAACCCTACGAAGTCCGATTTAGGTAGACTTAGGTATAGAATTATACCTGAAATTAGAAGTTTGGCCCCTCTTGCACTGTGGAACAATTCTTTCGCGGTGATTGATTGGTTCAACGGCATATGTAACAAGGAACATTGCCGTTTTATCCAATTCGACATCAACAATTATTACTCCTCTATCACTTTACCACTTCTCCTTAGAGCTATCAATTTCGCTAAAACACTCACAGTGGTTAAGGATTTCGAAGTTGATGTCATCCGCAATGCCCGTAAGTCGGTGATTAATTTCGACGACTCTATTTGGATTAAAAACTCCAATAGTACCCCATTCGACGTGAGTATGGGCGCCAGCGATTCTGCGGAGGTTACTGATCTTATCGGCCTTTTCCTTCTTTTCTCTATCAAGGACGAATTCCCCAACGCGGGCGGTAGTTTGTACCGTGATGATGGTCTTTTGACCATGACTAAGTGCGGACCTCGTGCTTGCGACAGGTTCAGAAAAGAACTCACAGCCTTCTTTAAAGGCTTCAACCTCTCTATACAGGTTGAGGCCAATCTCTCGGTAATGGGTTGTATTAGCCGTATAGAAAGCCGAATGATATGCTTAATTACATAAGTAAGCATTCCAACCATCCTGCCAGCATAAGCAAGAACCTGGTAAGAAACGTTTCGTTGAGGCTTTCCCGTCTATCTACTAACGAGCATATTTTCAACGACCATTCCACTTATTACAATGAAGCTCTTGCTAGGAGTGGATTTGTCGATAAGGTATCATATACAGAGTATGAAAATAGACCTAGAAGAAATATATCCTGACGAATTATATGGTATAACCCACCATATAATATGGAGGTGGCCACACCATTAGCTAAGATCTTTCTTTACCTTATTACGAAGTATTTTTCCCCTACACATAAATATAGTAACATTTTGAATAGAAATACTATTAAAATTTCTTACTCTACGACTCCTAACCTTGCACATAACATCACAGCTTCAAATTTAGCTAAACTATCTAGCCGTAGGAACACGTGCAACCCTGTAGTTAGTACTAACTGTAATTGTAGGAATCGGGTTGATTGCCCCCTATCCGGGAAATGCCTCTCTAGTAACATTGTCTACAAATGTAAGGTTGAAACACCCACGTCCCTAGGGCCTACATAGGGTTAACCGCCAATAGATTCAAGCAGCGTCTTTACATGCATACCCATTCTTTTCCTTACCCTCTAAGAAGGAATATGAGGTCACTTCACTTTCAGCTTATATCTGGAGTCTAACAGACAACTACACCCAATTTAAGTTACACTGGGAGATCCTAGCTAGGGCTAGATCGTATAACGGAAATAAAAGACCATGTGACCTCTGCGCCGCTGAGGCCCTGGAAATACTCTATGCCACAGACCACATCTTAAACAAAAAATCTGAGGCAATTTCGGCTTGTAAACATAAATTGCTCAAAACTTTCCCGTATTACAGCCCCACATTATACCCTAACGGATAGTACGATCTATACGTGGATATTTTACGTCTTGATGTGGTAGCTAAGTATATGTTTTTTTTTATACCATTACTTATTTGCATAGAGTATATATTACCTGTATGTTTTGTGAAGGTACGTATACTTTCTCATACGTATATTTGATTGTTTATGTTATGGCGTATACATTTTTTATATTCTGGTACATATGGTTTGGTTATGTGTATACGGGAGTTTTGCGTCTGCGTGAGTATGCATGTTCGTACGTATGTATGGTGTGTGTATATGTGTACTTCATGTTTTGGTTGACTTACGTCTCCGAACATTTGTGTATTTACATGTAGGTATGTGTGTACGCTTGTTATATACGTATTTATTTATTTATATACGTTTATTTAATTATTTAATTATTTGTATACAAGCACGCACACACACACATATTTATATGTGCGTGGTTTTGTATACCTATGGCAAGTGTTTTGCGTATGCTTGTGTATGTACGTATTTGCATGCGTGTATGCATTTATTTAATTTCTATTACCTCTGTATTGTATTTATTTACTTTATTCTTAACTCTGAAGCGGAGATTCATTCGGTTTCCTAGTTAGAATTTAGTCTACGACTTCAGCTATACCATTTACGTGGTTTTGTCTTTGCGTGCCATTGTTCTCCACGCTCCACATACGACGTATTATCTTCGTTTTTTCCTTTCAATGCCAGAGAACGTCTCTATGAACCACCTAAGAGAATATTAGTCTACGACTTCTTTTATACCATAAACGTGGTTCTGTCTTTGCGTGTAATTGTTTTTCACCGCTCCTATTAATGACGTATTATATTCGTTTTTTCCCGTTCTTTGCCAGCGAACGTTTCCACGAACCAAAGTATCGTCTTCCTGTCTTCCTCCGATTGCAACATTTTTTGAAATATCCACTTCTGCGTTCACAGATTGACTTTGTTAGTTTCAGAAGATCCCGTTAAGGGTGGAATTCTGCTGCTGACAGAGAAAAAGAAGATTTTGCAAAGATAGGCTAAACAATTCAACCTGTCCCTCAACCACTCAGCCTCAATCAATGATGAAGCCATCGCTCAGCTATCAAAGGTGGAGATCAACCAAGACTGACTACCCCCACAGAGGAAGAGGTCAGAAAAGCTATCAGTCAACTCTTCTGTAATAAAATCGCAGAATCAAATATATATATATGTGTGTGTGATATATATATATATATATATATATATATATATATATATATATATATATATATATATATATATATATATATGTATATAATGTATAAATAGATAGTGGTGGAACACTGGAAGGAAATATCCGTTGTGGTAGAGCAATCAGTCTACTATAACCATGCCCATTCCGAGGTGAGGATCCACTAAGGTGAAACAATTGTTCTCGGTATGGTGAACTAACTGTTGTGTAACCACTTCTATATATATTGCTTAAACTTTAATCTGTTATTTTAATAAATATATATATATATATATGTAGGAGGTGAGTTTTATTGTAGTACAATAAAGCAATGGAGATATCGGATAAGAAGCACTCTACAGTTTGAAGGACTGGAGTATACATAATATATAAGATCAAAAGATGGTTAAATGAGTTCCATGTATTTTATTATGCGCATTTCAAAAACAAATATCATCATGCAATAACATTTGTGTTTTCATCAGATAAAATAGGACATGATATGAAGGTTAAAAACACTTGTGGATAGTGCAGTTTTAAATCAACATATGAAAAGTAGTTTTAGATTGATGTGTGATATTGGGGAAAACATTTTTTTTCTGAGGGGGGGGGGGAGGTTGGAAAGGATGAAAAAGAGGAGGAGATGAGAGTAAAAAGTGGAGGGGGAGGAGTATAATGAGGAAGGATGAGATAGGAGGAGAGATGGCTGATAGAGAGAGAGAGAGATAGCTTTTATAACTGAGAAAAATATATTGTTTTACATAGAGAGGTTGAAAAACCGTTGGAAGATAATGTATAAATTAAAAGAATTTGAAAATTAACGAAGAGAAAAATAATGTAAAGTTAAGGTTTGTATATTGAAGGGTTTAATAATATGTGCGATGAAAAGAAATTGTTAATATGTATTAAGAATAATATTTAAGGGTTTAATAATATGTGCGATGGAAAGAAAATGTTAATATGTATTAAGAATAATTTTAAGGGTTTAATAATATGTGCGATGGAAAGAAAATGTTGATATGTATTATTAAAAAAACACAGAAGTAATGTAAGTAAGGATATATTGTGAGATGAGCATGAATAAGTTAGATGAAAGTGAGAAAAAAATAATTGTTTCTACTTTAGGCACAAGGCCAGCAATTATCCAGTGCATTACTGGTACTTTATTTTATTGACCACGTAAGGATGAAAGGCAAACTCAACCTCGGCGGGATTTGAACTCAGATCGTAAAGGGACGTAACTATGCTGGAAAGCATGGCGTCCGACCCTCTACCGATACTGTCAATCCACCGCCATATAGTGAGAAAAAAATAATTGTTTCTACTTTAGGCACAAGGCCAGCAATTACCCAGTGCATTACTGGTACTTTATTTTATCGACCCCGTAAGGATGAAAGGCAAAGTCAACCTCGGCGGGATTTGAACTCATGAACTAGTGAGAAAAAAATAATGAATAGAGGATGAATAATCTAACTTCAAAAAAAATGTTTATGTTTACGAAGGATTTTTTCAAGGTGATATAAAGTAAAAATATAGTGTATGTGTAATAATTGTTAGGCACAGTGAGAAAAGGTACAGATTAGGGGTTAGAAATTAAAAGAAAATGCAAAAGGAAAAGGAAGAAAGAGAAGTGATGAATAGGAATGATATAGAATATGATAAATAACTTTGAAATAAGGTAGAAAGATGGGTATATTTTTAAAGAAGTATATATATATATATATGTGCCTTTGAGAAAAGGATTCTGAATTGATAAAGTTTAGGATATTAGCTGTATACTTTATGGAAAGTTCTGTGGAATTTATGCAAGCAGACAGAAAACAAGTCAGTGCGTCTATTTATTATAGAATCTAAATTAGATATAATGTTAAATTTTTCATTCAGACAGAGATTGCAAGTCTTGGATAGAGAACTGTTCAAGTATGAAGAAGCAGAGGAAACCTTCTTCCAAGAGATGTTATATTTAATATTTTTGTCTTTCAAGGACCATATGAGTTCTGAGAGAGCCGTGTTGGTTCTTTTAAGTTTATATTTAAAAGACGAATGATGATTATAAAGGCGCGCTTTCTAAAGCCGGCTATCCTGATAAAATCAAATATAATAAAGAAACAAATTCTAGAAAATCTTACAGTAGAATAATTAATCATGATCATTCCAATAACTTTAATAAAAGACCTAGATACAAAAACATAATCTGGTATAATGCTCCTTTCTCCATCTCTATTAATAATAATATTCCTAAATTATTCTTTAGTGCCTTAAATAAATGCTTCCCTCCCTCACATATCTATAGTAAAATATTTAACAAACACACTATAAAATTTTCCTATTCGACATCCTCCAGCATTTCCAACATTATCTCTAAACACAACAATAAAATACTAAATACTAAATCTCTTCCTTCCAACACTGAATATCATAATAATAGTAATAGTACTCCCGACGTCATTGTAAACCCAAGGCTAATTTCTGCAAACCCAAATACAACGTCAAACACAACTTCGCTAAATGTTCTTAATCCCATTCTAAATCAAGAAACTATTATTCCTATCGCAAATAACTTCTCCAATCCAATTCCTTCTATAGATAACACTAGGTCACTCGTTAATAATCTCTCTAATTGCAATTGCAATTGCCCTGCTAAAAATAAATGTCCTCTCAACAACCATTGTCTTGATAAAAACTTAATTTACGAATGTAAAGTTATAACTGACACCAATTCCTTCACCTATTTTGGCTCCACTTCCACCTCCTTTAAAGCTCGCCTTTATAATCATCATTCGTCTTTTAAATATAAACTTAAAAGAACCAACACGGCTCTCTCAGAACTCATATGGTCCTTGAAAGACAAAAATATTAAATATAACATCTCTTGGAAGAAGGTTTCCTCTGCTTCTTCATACTTGAACAGTTCTCTATCCAAGACTTGCAATCTCTGTCTGAATGAAAAATTTAACATTATATCTAATTTAGATTCTATAATAAATAGACGCACTGACTTGTTTTCTGTCTGCTTGCATAAATTCCACAGAACTTTCCATAAAGTATACAGCTAATATCCTAAACTTTATCAATTCAGAATCCTTTTCTCAAAGGCACATATATATATATATACTTCTTTAAAAATATACCCATCTTTCTACCTTATTTCAAAGTTATTTATCATATTCTATATCATTCCTATTCATCACTTCTCTTTCTTCCTTTTCCTTTTGCATTTTCTTTTAATTTCTAACCCCTAATCTGTACCTTTTCTCACTGTGCCTAACAATTATTACACATACACTATATTTTTACTTTATATCACCTTGAAAAAATCCTTCGTAAACATAAACATTTTTTTTTGACGTTAGATTATTCATCCTCTATTCATTATTTTTTTCTAACTTTCATCTAACTTATTCATGCTCATCTCACAATATATCCTTACTTACATTACTTCTGTGTTTTTTTTAATAATACATATCAACATTTTCTTTCCATCGCACATATTATTAAACCCTTAAATATTATTCTTAATACATATTAACAATTTCTTTTCATCGCACATATTATTAAACCCTTCAATATACAAACCTTAACTTTACATTATTTTTCTCTTCGTTAATTTTCAAATTCTTTTAATTTATACATTATCTTCCAACGGTTTTTCAACCTCTCTATGTAAAACAATATATTTTTCTCAGTTATAAAAGCTATCTCTCTCTCTCTATCAGCCATCTCTCCTCCTATCTCATCCTTCCTCATTATACTCCTCGCCCTCCACTTTTTACTCTCATCTCCTCCTCTTTTTCATCCTTACCCCCCCACCCAATTTTCTTTTTTTCTCCCCAATATCACACATCAATCTAAAACTAATTTTCATATGTTGATTTAAAACTGCACTATCCACAAGTGTTTTTAACCTTCATATCATGTCCTATTTTATCTGATGAAAACACAAATGTTATTGCATGATGATATTTGTTTTTGAAATGCGCATAATAAAATACATGGAACTCATTTAACCATCTTTTGATCTTATATATATATATATATATATATATATATATATATATATATATATATATATATATATATATATATATATATATATATATATCACACACACACACACACATAAAGAACAACGGCATTGCTTCGCTTGGCTTCACAGCCTCAGAAAAAAAGTGACAAAAATCCTTGATAGAAACGATTTAGAAGATGTTTATAGATGACTGATGAAACCAAGCTAATTAATGTCAACACAAAAATACACACATACACACACATACACAAACACTATCTCACACACACAAATTATAATGACGTTGCTTGTAGGCATGTACGTATGGTTGCAAGCATGAGCACATATATACGCTTGATGTCAATTTAGATATATGTAATATATATAAGTTTATGTGTATGTTAATTTTGTTTGTATAGATAGACACACACGCGTGCACATGCGCTTATACATGTACACACTCACATGCATGTATATATGCATATATATATATATATATATATATATATATATATATATATATATGTACGAACGGAGAGTAAACATTAGGTTTGATATTTTGTGTACACAAACATGCACACATATATATACATGGATAGAGAAGCTCATGTCAACATATATTTAGTAAGAATTCTGAATGTTTTGCGTATGTATAAGCACACACACACACACTCACACACACACACACACACACACACACACACACACACACACACACACACACACACACACACACACACACACACACACACATATATTTATAAGCACATATATATGCATATTTGCACGTATAGGTTTATGCGTAATTTATGCGTCTATGTGTGTACAAAAGTCTGTGTATATACACAAACATATAGATACACAAATATTCACAAGCACATAAACAAACCTGCATACACACATGTAAGCACATAAACGCGCATATACTTAGAATTAAATTTGAATCAATTGCGCAGGGGCCATCTATTGTGTTAACTGACATTCAATGTTGCCTCCAGTCTAAAAACTGACATGGCGACTGCATTTGTTTCACACCCGAAGAGATATGGCTGAAAATTATTGATAAAATTATTTAAATGAGGAATGCTTTGATGTTTTAATGAAGGGACAGGGAAAAAAGATAACTATTAATAGATGTATTTGTATTTACATAATGATATACTATAATATATGTATATTATATAACACAAAACACACACATTCACAAACATATATATGCATACATGATATTTTATATAATTTATATTAATATATATATAAATATATATATATATATATATATATATATAAAGAGAGAGAGAGAGAGAGGGAGAGAGAGAGAGAGAGAGAGAGAGAGAGAGAGAGAGAGAGAGAGAGAGAGAGAGAGAGAGAGAGAGAGAGAGAGAGAGAGTGAAAAGGGCACCGGCGAAGTTAGGCCATGGGACTTTGTCGTTTGCTGGACTTTTAGAGTTGGGCATGGAGCTAAAGCTTAAATTTATGCCTTTTAAATAGCTTCCTGTACATATGGATAGCGACGGGGTGTTTTTCTATTAAAGCTAGAAATGAAAGACATGCGCAGGGAAAGACTTCCAGATTGGTTCCCTTATGGAAGAAAGTACTGTGCATAGTCTATATTGCAAGGCCTAGAGAGTTGAATACAATGTATATGATGAGAGGAGGCGATATAAATGTGGAAGAAATGTCAGAGTATATGTTGAATGAAGTCGACCAGCTCTGGAGAGTAGTTGCAAATTGATTGGCGGTAGAATCTGAGCCAGAGGCTAGAGAATGTCTGCCAGTGAGTGTCAAGCTTCTCTAATTGTGTGCTGTTCCCTTTTAAGGGTGGTGATGTGCAGTGATATTTTAGTCCCACACACACACAATAAAAAAAAACGCAAAGAACAATAACAATAAAATAAATCAAATCTTTCATTGATTTGGTTTCATTCATTTGACTGAAGAGCAATCATACAGGGCAAAGTCTTAAAGTGTTTCGTCGATCATCTTGATAGCAATACATATTTGCGTCTTTACTTATTATCGATCAATATTTTCTGAAGTTGGCAGTATCGTTAGAGAGTCGGACGCCATACTTTGAAGCATAGAGTTACGTCCCTTTATGATCTGAATTCAAATCCCGCCGAGGTTAACTTTGCTTTTCATCCTTACGGGGTCGATAAAATAAAGTACCAGTAATGTACTGAGTAATTGCTGGCCTTGTCCCCAAAATAGAAACAATGTTTTCTGAAGTACTAAACTGCGGTGGGAAAGCATAAAACACAGACATACACTCGCACATACAGATTGAATATAAATGTTTTGAATAATACATTCATGCAGAGTTACAAATATCATGTTCCTATATATTGTTCCCTAACTGAGTTAACTTTTCTCTGAGCAACGTCGGTGACAACTGCAAGTAGAATATCTAATATATATATATATATATATATATATATATATATATATATATATATATATATATATATATATATATATATGTGTGTGTGTGTGTGTGTGTGTGTGTGTGTGTGTGTGTGTGTGTGTGTGTGTGTGTGTGTGTGTGTGTGTGTGTGTGTGTGTGTGTGTGTGTGTATACACGGAGAAAACAACCAACCCGACTTGTACACGGAAAGAAAGACATCTTTGCTGCTACACTCAATGTTCAAACACTCCAGAAAGACCATAACATCCCTGAACTGATTGCTTCAGCAGGGGCGACCAACCATGATGTTATCTGTCTTCAGGAGCACCGGTTCATACATGAAGAGCTTGTAACAAAGGAGCAAATATTTGGCAATTGGAGGCTGATAACCTGCTCAGCTTGGAAAACAACATGAAGCAGCAAATGGTGGATTTGGAATGCTTTTCAGCCCGCGAGCCTATGATTCACTTGCGAGTGTTGAAATGATTCAAGGATAATGATAGCTACGTTTAACGGGAATCCTAAAACCACTGTAATCTCTTGCTATAGTCCAACAAATGTATGAAGTAGAGAGGTTTTGCATGGACTAACATCACTCACTAGACAAATCCCGAAACATAATGTTCTCATCATTGGCGAAGACTTCAACGCGCGTCTTGGACAGCTTGATGGATTCAAATTCTCATACCACTCACAAACCAATAGAAACGGTTGTATGCTAAAAGATTACTTGTGTGAGAACAATTTACGATGTCTCAACGCCATATTCCAAAAAAGACCAGGCCAGCGGTGGACACACAAATCTCCAAATGGCGACAAGACACAACTGGATTATATCATAATCAATCGAACATGGAAGAACAGCACAAAAAACTGCAGAGCATATGACTCATCTGTTAGTGTTGACTCGGATCATCGCATAGTCTTGGATAAGATACGATTAGGTCTCCTAGTGGATAAAAGAAATCTGCAAGTGCTACTCCTTACAACTGGGCAGTTCTGAATACCAATCCTGAGACTTACAAAACCTTTGTAACCCAACTGAGCAACCGATTTGCTGCCCTTCAAGACTCTGTGCCAACAAAATCGTCAAATTCTACATTTAACCACTTTCAAATGGCATTCAAAGAGGCAGCGGCCGACACCATCCCTTTAAAACCCAGGGTTAAAAAACGAAAACCCTGGGAAACAGAGAGGATACGCCAAATGCGCAAAGAGTTGTGAAAAGCTGCAGAATTGAAAGACACTCAACGATCTCCAGAAAACATTAGTAACTTCAATGCTGCTTGTACAGCACTGAAAAGTGAGTATGAAATTGATCAAGCCGAATACATGCAGAGAAAGATCAATCATATCTCGAGTACTGTCAGCAATAAGAAGTCTGCTGAAGTCTGGAAAACTGTCAATGAAATTAGTGGCAGAAAAAGTAGTGACAGAGCCAAACTGAAAGCCTCCAGCCAAGACGAGCGTTTAAAACTGTGGCAAGAACATTTTCAGAACCTACTTGGCAAAGCGCCACAGATCATCGAAGAAGAAATAATACCCGTTTTTACAGAGGAACACCAAATACAGAAAGGTCCTTTCACTATGGAGGAACTACAGAAAGCAGTGAAAAGTATTGGTAGCGGAAAAGCGTGCGGACTCGACGAGATCCCAGCTGAAGTGTGAAAGGTACCTGAATTTCACCCAATCCTACTAGAGTTGTGTAATGGTGTCTATAATCAATACCCCATAGACAAATGGACTGAAGGATGTATACTACCTTTTCCCAAAAAGGGCGATCTTGGAATGGCTAAAAACTACCGTGGCATAACACTAATGACAATTGCCGCAAAGATATACAATCTCATGCTGTTTGACAGAATAAGACCTGTCATTGACCCCTTGCTGAGAAAAAAACCAAAATGGCTTCCGCACCAACAGATCAACATCAGGGCAAATACTTACTATTCGGCGTATCTTGGAAGGCGTAAAAGCCAAAAACCTCCCAGCAACTCTCCTGTTTATTGACTTTTCAAAAGCATTCGATTCGATCCATCGTGGGAGCATGAGAGAGATACTTCTAGCCTACGGCTTGCCAAAGGAAAAGTAAATGCCATCATGATGTTATATAAAAACACCCGCGCAATGGTGCGCTCACCTGATGGAGATACCAACTTATTTGACATCATTGCAGGAGTACTCCAAGGGGATACTCTTGCACCATATATTTTTATCATCTGCCTCGACTATGTATTGAGAAAAGCCCTGGACGAAAACTTAGAGCTTGGTTTCACTCTCACAAAGCGAAAGTGTAGACGCCATGCAGCTCAGAAAATCACCGATGCTGACTATGCGGTTGATTTAGCGGTCCTCGCTGACTACCTTAAAGATGCAACATCACTACTTCACAGCATCGAATCAGTTGCAAAGGAAATCGGACTCTATGTCAACGCAGGCAAAACAGAATATATTTGCCTGAACCAAGACTCCTCAGTTGGTATGCGAAGTCTAAACGGCGATATAATCAAGCAAGTTGACGACTTCAAATATCTGGGTAGCTATATCGCCTCCACAGAACATGGTGTTAACACCAGACTGCGAAAAGCCTGGGGAGCATTGAATGCAATGGAAAACATATGGAAATCAAACCTGCTGGCCAAACTGAAAAGGAATTTCTTCAGAGCTGCTGTGGAATTTGTGCTTGTTTATGGCTCTATCACTTGGACGTTAACGTCGAAACTGGAGAAAAAGCTAGACGGGACATACACACGTATGCTCTGTGCTGCTATAAACGTGTCTTGGAGGGAACACCCAACAAATAAGGATCTCTATGGCAATATACCACCTATCAGCAGGTCAATACGTGGACAGAGACTCAGATTTGCTGGCCACTGTTGGCGCAGCAAGGAAGAAATAGCAGGTGATGTGTTGTTATGGAGTCCATCTGATGGTGCAAGAAACGCTGGTCGTCCAAAGAAGACATACGTCAAGCAACTTGAGGACGATACTGGATGCACTGCGGAAGAACTGGCAAACGTTATGAGAGACAGAGATGGATGGAGGAAACGTGTCGTAGAAAGCCGAGCAAGCTCGACCTGATGATGGTGATGATGATGATGATATATATATATATATATATATATATATATATATATATATATATATATATATATATATATTATATATATATATATATATATATATATATATATATATATATATATATATATATATATATATATACATATATATACATATATATAAATATATATATATATATAAATATATATATATATATATATATATATATATATATATATATATATATATATATATAAGTATGAATACATACATACATATATGCATACAGATGTACAGTAGTATGTATATATATACATACATACACGCACACATATATATATATATGTACGTATGGATTCACCGAACATTTATTATAATGCTCGGTGTGTTTGTAAACAAACATCCCGAATTAAGCCGTACAGTGTCTAGCAACCATCGTTGCTCATTTGTTCAACACTGACAAAGGAACGCTGTACTAGTTTCAAGCTTATTAGCTATCGTCAGCAACGTATACCTTCCTGCCAGATGATTGAACATCTGAAAGTATATACTTTCCTTACAAACACACCGAGCATTATAATAAATGTTCGGTGAATCCATAGGTACATATATATATGTGTGCATGTATGTATATATATATATATATACACACTACTCTACGTCTGTATACATATATGAATGTACGTATACATACTTATATTTAAGTAACAGCCATACTAAGAGTGAGAAGTGAAATTTCGTTTCATTTTTTCCGTTTATATATATATATATATATATATATATATATGCTCATATTTTATCCTGAGTTCAGTTTTTTCGTCGCTTTGGTCACTATGGCCCGCCTATCGGTCGCTGTTTTCAATTTGCAAAGCTGTCTAAACGTAATGTTATAACTCTAGGGTAATATACCCTATTGAGTGCTTATCTGCACACCCCGACTGCATTCGTTAGCTTGGCTGCAACCAGAGCTTCGATGATGCTGTATATATATTAATGTATATATGTATCTATCTCTCTCTCTCCCTATATATATATATATATATATATATGTGTGTGTGTGTGTGTGGGGGGGGGTATATATACAGACATACGGAACTCAGAGTTGCTTTTACGTAATTGTTTTAAATATATATATATATATATATATATACAAGTGTGTGTGTGTTGAATAATAAATATTCAAGCAAGATCTTTATGGGAATAAAATGACGTAAGGAAAAGTTTGAATATAAATATATCTAGAATTATTTATTTTCTTTATGTAATGAGTGGAGAGTAAACATCTGGTATGATATCTTGTGTACACTTCAATATTTTCATAGCGAAGGCCTCTATTTTAGAACATTAGTAAAGTTTACATTACATTTTAAAACATAAAACACGCATCTATCAATATGTATATATTGATATAAATATATTATAAAGAGCCAGGACCCGACGGCTGAACTCTTCCCGTTTCAATAACAGATATATATATATATATATATATATATATATATATATATATATATATATATATATATATATATATATATATATTTAATACATTAACAGAGAAAGCTATAAGCGATACTCTGACCAACTCCATCAAACTCAACAAACAGGATATACCTAAGTATAATCCCAATTTAGTGTTTGAGGTGCTAACTATACAGTATTCCATGGATAGCTGGTTGTATTATTTTATATGAGACATAATTAAATAAATCTCTCTTTCCTTCCATACGATCGTTTCGTTATAAGATTTCTACAATTTGGGATAAATAATGTCCAAGTTATGTAGAAACTTGTATATAATCCATAGATATACACACAAGCGGGTCCTTATAACTCATCAGTGGATGCCCATGCAATATCGATATAAAAAACTACATCGATATTAATAATCAGTGATGGTCTCAGTCAGTGCTAAAAGGACAGCTAAATTTGAAAAGCCAGTAGTCCTTCAAAAAGAAAATTCACAATGTCCCCAAAAGAGAAAGGGGAGGTCATCGTAAAATATAAAATAATATACACGCTGGTCATTGAAGCCTGTTACGTATTTTAACCACGTGTTTAAGAACTCAATTGGATATTAAAAAATAAATATATGTATGTATCATCAATACACACATAGAGATATTAAAAAATAATAATAAATATATGTACGCACCATCTATACACACATATAGATATTTTCTCAGGCAAAAATATCAGACATGAGATACAGGAAAAAGCAATCAATATTTCATATAAAGAATAAATAAAGAAAGTCATACCTAAATATCTGGAATTTTCATATCTGGCCATCCAAGAGTATATCATTTAATACATTAACAGAGAAAGCTTTATATATATATATATATATATATATATATATATATATATATATATATATATATATATATATATATATATATATATATATATATATATTCTGAAACTTCAGAAGATCCCGTTAAGGGTGAAATCAGAGATTCTTTGCTTAAACTTTAATCTGTTATTTAAATAAATATTTGCTCTAGGGTTCTTATATATTTGATATATATTTATCCTTATCGAGCCCTCTTTGGATTTTAGTCTTCACATTTATTATTATTGCGATATTTATATATATATATTTCACCTGCTCACACTATCTACCACATCTTATACTTCAACGATGCCACCAACCACAACCAATGAATTACTCCAGCTTTACATCTACCATTCTATTGGTGGAACTAATCGATATGATTAGAATTTCATTTGCAATCGGAAGAATTTATTACGAAAATTACAGTCAAGTAGAAATAATGTTTTTATGAGTAATTTTCACTAATTCAGTATAATTGTACTACTGTGCGTTGTCCTTATTATTAGCATCGTGCAATAGCTATAACATATGCAGACGATGGGGCGCTGACAAATAGCTTTAATCTGATGCATATTCGTTTAACCGTACTGACTTTTACAGAGATTAGACTTAGGCCATGCTGGGGCCCTGCTTTTATGTGATTGTCGTCGACCATATAGATTTAATGTATGTATTTTATTCATGTCAGTTTAGGTACTTATTTCATTGATCTCTTTTGCAGAATTATTAAACCGTTAAGTTCCCGGCGTTAAACACACATACATACACAATCATAAACATAGACACGGACACACTCTCGCACGCACGCGCACACACACACACACACACACACACACACACACACACACACACACACACACACACACACACACACACACACACACACACACACACACACAATTGACTTTGGAAAGATTTGGTCTCAGAACATACAAAGTTGTAATTAAATAATGCAAAACATTTTTCCGACGCTCTACCAATTCAAAGTAAAACCAGCAAAGTTCGAGCACAGATATGATGCCAAAAGCTGCACAATGTGTGGAGGTCTGGAATTCCTAGAGAAATAAAGACAAATTTGTTTCTAGCCCTTGTTAAATCGGGGCTCTTGTACGACAGAGATATGGATACTCATAAAACATATAGAAAATAATCTACATAGTTGTTACAAAATACTGCATGGAAATCTGCCATGTGTAAATAAAACGATTAGTATACATCGATTCCGCCTATGAGGACATTGCACACAAAATTCAGAATAGGAAGCGTCAAAACGGTCCTATGGTATCCACGGCGCGGAGCGGAAAGCTTGGTGGAATTATGTTTGCATTCATTGACAACCTGAAGTAGAATACTGGCCTGAAATCTTCTCCTGGACCTGAAGGTGGCAATGATAGACATGTACGTATAGAATAGGGACATTGTGGTCTTGCCCCAATTCTGAAACCCAGCCTAACAACTAACTAACCCTTCTATATTACTCACTCTCACACATATTTTGAATATCACACACACACTTATCATTTAACTCCTACATTACTATACCTCTTTCACGAACATCCGTACGTACATACATACATGGATACATACATGCATAATACATATGATGGCTGCCCCCTCGTTATCGAGTATGGCCATTGCACGATATACAATTATTAATAATTATTAATTAATTCTATCGTGCAATGCTTGTGCGTGAAGATAGTTTTTAAAGCGAGGAAAGACTGTGCACTGAGCCAATCCCACTCTCTGAGCGACAGTAGCTATAACCCGAAAAGAAGAAAAGATCAACATCATCGGTAACTACTGAGCCGCAGGTTTTAAATCGGAGTTATCCCAGTTTCCTGAGTTGCCTCCTAGAAGAATGCCCTGACAAAGGCTAGCGGTCCTTCACTCCCAGTGGTTTAACCGCGCGGTACATGTGTATATACATATGTACAAACTTTGGGATGGCCGTTGACTCTTATGAGTTCTTCCGCCCTATAATAATACATACAAACATCCATACATACATGTATGCATGATGGTTGCAACTCGATTTCGAGTAATACTATCGCCTGATACTTAAACATGAGCAGTACGGACGTGGCATTTTAATCCTGCTAGTGACTTTTATACGGGCAGCCATGCCATACAATGCAAAAGGTGTCATATATCAAGCGATGCCTTTGCTTGAAGCTTTTTTAAGCGAGGAAAGGGTTTACACGGAGCCAATCCCAATCTCTGAACATCGAATGCATTTACCTAAAAAGTAGTACTGGTCTACATCATTGGATGCAAACGAACGATGTCTTAATGAAGACTAGGGGTCACTCACTCCGCAGCTTCTCTAAAAAACAAATACTTTGTTGGATGGCCGTTGACTCACCTGAGTTCCTCCACCCTATTATGGGTTTTGTTTTTGATGCCGCAAGTTGTCTAACATCATTCTCCTCACCTTGCAAGCTTGGTGGGGTTGTCGGCTTATTCGGTGACGACCCAACCATGCACAGGCTGTACTACATCACATGTTACCAGTAGTGCTAAAGAGTAACCTAACATACATACGTACATACATAGATACATACACACTCACTATCCAACTCCTACACACATCCGCACACATCCATATACACACAGTCAGAGACAGGAATGCTGTAGCACCCTATCCCACCTACACGCATCACATGTCTTGCGCTTTCCTTATCTCTAATTTCTACCGGAAATTAAGAACGCCAATGTAAAAATCAAAGTCTCGACCGGAGTGCATGCTGGGATTGCTGTCCATGACTGTTAATGAGGATAATATCAATATGATATAGGTGGTGAGATTGGTGGTAGTGTGCAGGATATGTCGGCTGTACCAATAACGACATCACCCACACCACTCCCACTACTAAGACGACGACTGTCTACCACTACCACCACCACCACTACTACTACAACTACTAATAATACTACAACAACAACTACTACTACTACTACTACTACTACTACTACTACTACTACTACTGCTACTACTACTACTACTAATAATAATTGTTTCTACTTTAGGCACAAGGCCAGCAATTACTTTATTTTATCGACCCCGTAAGGATGAAAGGCAAAGTTAACCTCGGCGGGATAATAATAATAATAATGATAATAATAATAATAATAATAATAATAATACCACCACCACCAACACCACCACTACTACTACTAATACTACTACCACCACCAACCCCACTACTACTACTATTACTATTACTACTACTACTACTACTACTACTGAGTTGGCCTAGTCTGGTCATGCGCCTGTAGGTGGGTAAATTTGAGAAGGAGAGGGGTGCCCTTCCAGGGTGCTCTCGAAGCGTCGGGTCGTTCAGGATTGGTGGGGTACCTGAGCGAACCCTGGGTGGTCATTTCCCCTATTGGGTAATTTTTCTTGTATTTTTATTGTTGCTTTGTTATTGTTATTCATATTGTTTACTCGATTTTTCTGTAAAACCTCACTGTCCCAGTCTTTTGTATTGTCCCCTATATGTCGGCCCTTGTGGCCAATAAATGAAATCACTATTACTACTACTACTACTACTACTACTACCACCACCACCACCACCACTAATACTACTATTACAACTACTTCTATTACCACCACCACTACCACCACTACTACTACCACCACCACCACCACTACTACCACCACCACTACTACTATCACTACCATCACCACCACCACTTCTACTACTACTACCACCACCACCACTACTACTACGACGATGACATCGGCACACATACCTGTGGCGCCAACGTTAGACATCTTTCGTTACAGATGTAGACACGAAATTAGTTCACATTCCTCCCTCATCTTTTATCTTGTTTCATCTCCACTTGGCCTCCCCCACCCCTACCTCCACTAATTCTTCATTGTCATTATCATCGTTGTCATCCTCATCATCATTTACATCAAACATTAATAAATGTTTATCAGCACTACTATCAACATGATCAGCAACGTCGTCATCAGCATTATCACCCAAAGCATCATATACTTGTCATTGCAGTAGTATACCTTCACGTTCATTATTTTACTAAAATTGGCAGCATCGGTAGAGGGTCGGACATGCTTTCCAGCATAGTTACGTCCCTTTATGATCTGAGTTCAAATCCCGCCGAGGTTAACTTTGCCTTTCATCCATACGGGGTCGGGTCGATAAAATAAAGTAGCAGTAATGTACTGGGTATTTGCTGGCCTTGTGCCAAAAGTAGAAACAATTATTTTACTAAATCCCGCCGAGGTTAACTTTGCCTTTCATCCATACGGGGTCGGGTCGATAAAATAAAGTAGCAGTAATGTACTCTGGGTATTTGCTGGCCTTGTGCCAAAAGTAGAAACAATTATTTTACTACTACTTGGCAGTACCGGTAGAAGGTTGGGCGCCATGCTTTCCAGCATAGAGTTACGGTCCTTTACGATATGAGTTCAAATCCCGCCGTGGTTAACTTTGCCTTTCATCCTTACGGAGTCGATAAAATAAAGTACCAGTCACGCACTGGGATAATTGCTGGCCTTGTGCCAAAAAGTAGAAACAATTATTTTACAATTACCACCACTACTACTACTACTACTACTACTACTACTACTACTACTACTACTACTACTACTACTACTACTACTACTACTACTACTACTGCTGCTGCTGCTATTACTACTACTACTATTGCTACTACTACTGCTGCTGCTATGCTGCTGCTACTGCTACTACTACTGCTTCTGCTGCTACTACTACTACTACTACTACTACTACTACTACTACTACTACTACTACTACTACTGCTGCTGTGTTTTTTTTTTTTATTCACCTCAGGCGCCTGAGGATCCTCTTCAGAAGCGCTAGAGATGCGATTGGGAGACGGACTAATTCCTCTAAGGATGTGCCGAGTTGGTGATGGTATCTCTCGATCGCCAATGCAGGGCATCGTAGCCAGAGGTGTTCAGACGATTCCTCCTCTTCATCGCAGAGGACATGTAGAGCAAAAGAGGGGCGGGGGGTGTCTGAACGAATTTTTGCATGGCAGATTTGACATCGGCGAATGGCGATCGCTGCAGGTCGGATGGTAGGCACGACATTATTCCCCCTGATGCTGTTGCTGCTGTTACTAGCACTGCCGCTACTAATAATGGTTTCTTTTATTGGCCACAAGGGCCGACATATAGGGGACAATACACTAGACAGGGACAGTGGGGGTTTACATATAAAACGTGTAAAAATATAGGCGCATGATCAGAGCAGGCCCACTCCCACGAACCATTCTCGCCACATTCACCCACCTTTCAGCAAATGTACTGGGAGGCAGCACTTCTTTCTCCACATCTTTCTTTCCAGACACAGGAAAATTTCCTGCCCTTCCTGGCCAAAAGAAGGCGGCGGGTCGATCTTCACTATGGACTCGGTCGATAGCTGGATCCATTCTACACGCGACATAACTCCATGAGTCAGTAATGCACGGACACTGGACTAGTGCATGCAGAACGGTTTCGTCGCTCTGCGCGCAGCTCTGGCAGGTCCGTTTGACAGCAATTCCGTGCCTGTAGAGTTTCTCTTGAACCGGCAGTGCCTCCCCGGTAGCACTGCCAAGAGAGGGATTTTTGGAAGTTATCCATCGACCCCGGCTCGAAAGTCCTCCGGAACAGACTGGTTAGTTCGACTTCGTCGGCGCCCAGAGCTCTCCGAGTGCATCGTCGCACTTGCGCACCACTAATCATCTATATAACTCGAGAGTGGTAGAGGGCAGTGAGTGCCTGGCAACATTCCAGATGCCAGTCACTCAGTCTCGGTCTCTTCCTGACCCAGGACTGTAGCTCAGTCAAAGAGATGAGCTGCGGAAATGCCCGTCTGACAAACGGTGACCACACCTGTTCACCGTTTAAGCAGAATATCTGGAGATGCCGCAGCCTCAGCGCGTGTCTGCGCATCATTGGCCATGGCATGCCCAGCCCTCCACGTAGAGGGTGCTGGCAGCAGATGGACCGCCTCAGCAACGGAACCTGTCCCCTCCACACGAATTTGAAGAGCAGAACCCGCTGTGCATTGCAGCAATCCAGCTTCTGAACACGGGGCCGAAGCCAGCAGCATTGAGGACAGACTCCAGGTACCGATAGTCGACCATATTGAATGCTTTCGATTGTTCTAAATTGATCAGAGCCCCACCGAAGCAAGGTTTACACCCTACCCACTCTATGATGTATCGCATGAGGTGGAGGTTGTCGTGTATGGACATGGTCGGGATTGCACAAGTTTGCACCTCTTCGCTAACAGCTTGGCCAAAAGCTTAAACTCTGTGTTGAGCAGAGTTATGGATCTGAAGTTATCTAATGCCTTAAACTAATACTATTAATAATAATAATTGTTTCTACTTTTGGCACAAGGCCAGCAATTAACCCAGTGCATTACTGGTACTTTATTTTATCGACCCCGAAAGGATGAAAGGCAAAGTTAACCTCGGCGGCATTTTAACTCAGAATGGAAAGGGCCGTATCTCTATGCGTCAAAGCATGGCTTCCGACCCTCTACCGGTACTGCCAATCCACCAATAATAATAATAATTGTTTTTATTTTAGGCACAAGGCCAGCAATTACCCAGTACATTACTGGTACCAATAATAATAATAATGCTTTCTTTATTAACCACAAGGGTTGACTCAAAGTATAACATTACGGACAACACAGGACAATGCAGGACGGTACAAATGGGCATTTCTGCGTGTAAAAAAAAACATAAACAGAGGATGTAAAAAAAGAAAAACAATGAAAAATAATAATAATAACAATTTCTTTATTAACCACATGATTTCTTTACTATTGGCCACAAGGGCTTACATTAAAGGAGACAACAACAAAAAGATAGGGACAGTGGTGTGTACAAAAAAATCAAGCAAAAAATATATACTCTCCTGAGTTTCTCCACCCTTTGACGGGTTTTGTTTTTCTTCTTTCGCGGTGTCCAAAATCACCCTCTGCACCGACGACCCTACTATGCACAAATTGTACTGGGTTACATGTCACTCGTAATGCCGAAGAGCGACCTGACACACACACACACAGTCACACACATACACACATGCACACATACACGCACTCACACACACACACACATATATATATATATATATATATATATATACTCACATACATACACACACACACATATATATATATATATATATATATATATATATACACGCACACATCAAAAGACATGTAAATAGACTATTTCTTTTTATTACCTTAAACATTAACATACAATTCAATACCAGGCTGGGTCGGGGGATGTTGATTTATGTATATTATCCTAATGGTTACCGTTCTTACATAAGATCATAGTATACGACTAGTAGAATCTGGCGCCTTTGCCATATATTCAGTTTTTACTATTGTAACGTGTTTCAATGATCAGATTGAGGAAATAGAAAAAAGACTTTGAATAATGTTGGTTATGGAAACCTCATCGACATCATACTTTCGCCATGGCCACCAGGTAGATGAAAACCGCCTGCCCTTCCTCCTCGAAGGAAGACGGCGAGACCATCTGCACAATGGACTCAGTCGATAACCGGATCCGTCCTACACGCGACAGCAGCTGTTCGACATAGCTCCACAAGTCAGCAATCTTCGGGCACTGAAAGAGTGCGTGCAGGACGGTTTCGTCGTCATGCACGCATCTCGGACAGGCTCGGCTGACAGCACGTCCGTGCCTGCAGAGCTTATCTCGAACCGGCAACGCTTCCCGGAAGCACTGCCAGGCCAGGGATTTCTGGAAGTTGTCCATAGGCCTCGGTCTGAAAGTTGTCTTGAAGAGAGCGAACAGCTGATCGTCTTCGACGTCCAGGGTCTCCCCGAGAACGTCGTCGCTCTTTGCCTCTACTAGTCCTCTATAGAATGCCGAGGTGGATGTTCCACCGGTACTAGTGCCCAGTCGTTAGAGGACGGTGAGCGCTTGGAGACATTCCAGCTTCCAAGCGCTATCTCTCGGTCTTTTCCTGATCCAGGACTGCATCTCCGTCAAGGGGACGAGCTGGGGGAAATCGCGTCTGGCAAACGGCGACCACACCTGTTCACCGTCAAGGAAGCACCAGAGATGTCGCAGCCTCAGCGCATGTTTGCGCACCATCAGCCACGGCATGCCTAGTCCTCCACGCAACGGGTGTTGACAGCAAATGGATCGTCTGACCATGGGAGCACGTCCCCTCCACAAAAGGTGGAAGAGAAGGCGCTCCATTTTGGTCAGAATTGGGTGGGGGAAAGGTACGACGATCAGGCGGAAGCAGATGACGGACGCTATGTACGCATTCGCCACCTCCGCCCGACCTTTCAGAGACAGCCTTCTCTCGGCCCATTGGCCCGTTGGTCGACCCTATCAAATGCGTTAGATTGATCCCAGTTGATCAGGGCCCCATCTGTGCCAGGTTCCTTAACCACCCTCTCTCTGATGTATCGCATGAGATGGAGGTTGTCGTGGATGGATCTGTCCGGGATGGCGCATTTCTGCGCTTCTCCCACTAGATCAACGACGACAAGTGCCAATCTCTTTCCTAACACCTTGGCCAAAAACTTAAACTCTGCGTTTACCAGAATTATGGGCCTGAAGTTGTCTATAACATCCCCCTTGTTTGGGTCTTTTCTCAGCAGTGCCACTGCTACCCGGCTCACAAATCTGGGAATGTTCCCGTTCTGCTGCCAGTTGCAGTAGACATCTGCCAAGAGGTCACCGAACAAGTCTGGCATATATGCTTAAAGCTCGTAGGGAAGACCATCCAAACCTGGCGATTTACCCCTCGTACAGTCAGACATCGCGCCCCGTATTTCACCTGCTGTTATCGGCTTTTCGCTGCGGTCGTCGAGAGCCGCGGTAGTCCGTCGAGGTATGCACCGAAGTCCATACTCAGATCCTGCCCGCCGCCGCTCCCGAACAATTGAGCAAAGTGCTGTTGAAAAGCCGCACACATCTGCTCGGGTTCGAGCAGCATGCGCCCGTTTTGATTAGGAAAAGACCGAATTGTGGACTTGTTTCCACGTCGCGCCTCCACCACCCGGGCCCATTGAACGGATTTCGTCCCCTCGTGTCTTAGAGCACGCGTTCTAGCTCTGACAACGCAGCCTTCATGCTTTGCATTGAAGAATTGGTCGAGTGCCAATCTCGCCGCAAACAAGTCGGTTGCGATGCCTATCCTAAACGCCTCTTCTAGCTTTCTAACTAACTATCCCTCTACTCTATTTTCCTCTATCACTACTCCTTTCCTAAACCTTATCGATTCTACTCTAATAGCCCTTTTCAGGGTAAACCACCACCTGTTGTTGACGATCGCACCCGTCAACGCCTGCTTAACTAATTTGCTAATCCGGTCTCTGTAATCTTTGCGCGCCGTGAACGATCGTTCAGCTTCCAATAGCCGAGCCCTTGCCTATGGAGTCTATCTAAGTCAACTTCACAGATCACAAATTTGTGGTCCGTGTAGTCGACTACTTTAAATTGTGGACAACCTATACTAGCCTTATCTGTTTCCCTACAGAATACCCTATCCAACTACGATCTGGATGACCCGATGCGGTTTGCCCATGTCCACATTGGTACATTCGGATAGTCCAGTCTATACCTGTCAGACAGTTGAAAACATTTCAGCAGGTTGTTGGGGCTTTTACACCCTCCTGCCCTATCTACTAGCCCCATATAATCCCAGCGTGCATCTAACATACCGTTTCATACGCCCACTAACACTAAAGAGCGGGACGTTCCAAGAAAGGCTTCTAGACGTCTGAAGAAATTTGGCCGTCCTGCCCTTGTTGCGGCGTAGACGGCTACTAGACTGAAAGCATTGCCTTCGCTGCGGGTCACATCCAGCACCACCGACTTATCTTCTGGGTCCAGGAAGATGGCCCGTATGGCGAGATCCAAGCCTCTCCGAAAACGCACGGCAACCCCTCCCCCCCGATCCTGGACGGCTAAAAGATTCGTATACATCGTAGCCGCCGATGATCGGTGCGAAGGCTCGTACTTCGGAGATTCTGATCTTGCTGATGGCCACCACATCTATGTATAGTGACCTGAGATCGTTGAGCAGGTGACCCTGCTTCCAAAATGACCCCGGTCCAGTACATTTATACTGCCTATTCTAAGTACGGCCATGTTGAATGAGAAACGGGGTAAGTGAGAAAGGATCACTTACCTTGATCGTGTGGTGAAGGGACAGTAGATCCGTCCCTTTGGCTGATCATGGGTGTTTCCAAGAGGATGTAGATGTATATCCTCTTGGTAACCGACCCTCTGAAGTCTCCAACTGTGTTGGGGAATTTTTCTTTTGAAAGTTTGTAATGTTCTATTTTGATCTCAATGATGTTTATGCTTGTCGGGAGAGTCTTGGTGTTGGTGTGGTGTAGTAGCTTTTTTCTCTCTGATGTCTGTGCTGCTTTATATGTTGTAAGAGTTCTTTATTTGCCATGTTTATGGATGTGTACTTTTTTGGAGGAGGGGTGATTTTGTGGCTGTTTTCTTATTGTTGCTGTTGGGTGTGTGTGTTTTGTTGTGTTTGCGATGTTGGTGTTTTTGGTGATGTTCGTGGTGGTGTGGTTGTTATTGGTGCTGATGCTTGTGGTGGTGATAGTGATGGTGGTGGTGTTGCTGCAAGTCTCCTTGCAGCCTTTACCCCTTTTTGTCTGCCTTCGCTTTTGGAGGGTGAAGCTAAGGGTTTTTTTGTTTATTGTTTTTTTTTTTGTGGCAGACCGTTTGCCACTTGCCTCCCGCCTCACACTCCATGTCGGACCCCACGGCGTCCGGGAGGGGCATGAGCTCCACTGCGGTGGTGGTAGTGGAGCCCGCTCCGGCGATTTTACCGCCGGCGTAGCTACTGCGACTGTTGGTGTTGCCGCCACTGCTGCCGCTGCTTTAGTTGTCCGTTGCCTTAGTATGGGTGCCACAAACTTTGCCATCCTACTCACCATGGAAGGGTCTTCTGACTCTGTTTCCTGCCCTGCTCTTGGTAGCAGCGGATCAGACGTCGGAAGGGGGGGGGGGGGCGCTTCTTCTTGGATGTCTTCTGCGGGCAGAAGGAACTGAGGTGACCCTCAATAGGGAGGAGACTTCGGAGGGACATTTGTGGAGAAAGCCCAGTAAAAGACCACAGTGACCCTGACCACCAAGGCAAGTACCCTCTCCCAGTTTTCCACCTTTAATTTACAGATACGTACTCAGAGTAGGCCCATTCACTCGGGCCATTCTTGCTTCTCTCAACCATCTTTCAACAAAATGCTGGGAAGAGAGCACTTCCCTCTCTACTCTGATTTTCCTTTTCAAATGAAATTTGAAAAAGTCAATCAGGGCATCACCGAAGAGGTAAGTGCTCGTCTTCAGCCCTTTCAAACGTGTCCACCATACTATCTCTTTCGCCATGGCCACCAGACAGATAAAAACTGCCTGCCCTTCCCGGCTAAAGGAAGAGGGCGGGGAAATCCTCACGATGGACTCAGATCATAGCCGGATCCGTCCTACACGTGACAGCAGGTGTTCGACATAAACCCACAAGTCAGCAATTTTCGGACACTGGACGAGTGCGTGCAGGACGGTTTCGTCGCCCTGCGCGCATCTCGGACATGCCCGGCTGACGGCACCTCCATGCCTGTAGAGTTCATCCCGAACTGGCAAGGCTCCTCGGTAGCACTGCCAGGCCAGAGATTTCTGGAAGTTGTACAAAGGTCCCGGCCCGAAAGTTCTTCCTAAGAGATTGGCTAGTTGATTTTCGTCGACGCCTAGAGTTTCCCCAAGTACGTCGTAGCTCTGCCCCTCCACTAATCCTCTATAGAACGCCAAGGTGGAGTTTCCACCGATCACATTGCCCGATTGGTCGAGGGCTGTGAGCGCCTGAAGACATTCCAGTCTCCAGGCGCTCTCTCTCGGTCTTCGCTTGACCCAGGACTGCAGCTCCGTCAAGGAAACGAGCTGGGGAAATACGTCTCTAGCAAACGGCGACCACACCTGATCACCGTCGAGGAAGAGGTGGAGATGTCGTAGCCTGAGCGCGGGTCTGCGCATCATCAGCCACGGCATTCCCAGCCCTCCACGTAGCGGGTGTTGACAGCAGATGGACCGCCTGACCATCGGAGCGCGTCCCTTCCACAAAAAGCGAAAGAGCAAACGCTCCAGCGCAGTCAGGCGGGGCTTAGGACAAGGTACGACGGTCAGGCGGTAGCAGATGACAGACGCGATGTACGCGTTAGCCACCTCCGCTCGACCTTTCAGGGATAGCTTCCTCTCCGCCCATTTCTGGGTGAGAGAAGCCACCCTGTTCGTCACCTCGTCCCAGTTTTTGTCCGTCTGGAGGTCCGGACCGAACCAGACCCCTAGCAATTTAACCGGTCCGTCCAGCGTCCGACGACGCTGTTGGACGGCATGGACCTGCCTCTCCAGGTGCCGAGCTGCAGGCCCACTGACTTTTCCTGGTGGATCATTGCTCCTGTCACCGCTTCGTATTCTCTTAGCGTAGCGCCGATCGCCTCGATGTGTTTGGCGTTCGACACCACTACAGTGACATAATAATAATAATAATAATAATAATAATAATAATAATAATAATAATAATAATAATAATAATAATAATAATAATAATAATAATAATAATAATAATAATAATTTCAATGTGCAGTCCTATAGCTCCAACCGAATACCTAAACAGGCATGACAGAGCTGCACAATACATACACTGGATAATGTGTAAGCATTTTGACCTGCCCCATCAAAAGAATTGGTGGGAGCATAAACCACCTCCCATACTTGAAAAAGATCACAACTCAATCTCGTGGAACTTTAGCATCCAAACAGACCGAAAAATAGATGCAAATAGACCTGATATAATACTGAAGGACTTTCAAAAGAGGGTATGCCTGCTAATTGATATGTCTGTTCCAATAGACAAGAATGTATCTATAAAAACATTTGAAAAATTGAGCAAGTATAAGAACCTGGAGATAGAAATTGGAAAAATGTGGAAATTGAGCACTAAAACAATACCAGTGGTTGTAGGCGCTCTAGGAATGATACCTAAGGGGTCTAATGATTACTTATCGCAAATCCCAGGAAACCCGCGTATAGGAGAAATACAAAAGATAATACTAATGGGAACTGCCCATACACTAAGGAAGATTCTCTCAATATAAGTACATCACAAGTCTAAACACCTAAAGATGCATGTGTGAGTATGTATGTTCTTTCTTGAACATGGAGGACCTTGTTGTCTCTTGAGGTCACTGGTTGTGACTTGGTGATAACTCGTATGAACATAAAGCAAGATAAATGCAGCTGTAATAATAATAATAATAATAATAATAATAATAATAATAATAATAATAATAATAATAATAATAATAATAATAATAATAATAATAAGATAATTATCTGATGCTGAATTATTCAGTAGGTATTTAAAATATATAGAATATGTTAACAAGTTTCAAGGAAGTCTCATCGAACTCGTGCTCTCAATTTAATATAAACGTTCATTTTTATAGCTTGGTTTTACATAAGATAATTTCAAGTAAAATTGTAAATTTTTACTTCATTGTGTAGTGAAATAATTTAAAAGATACGTTCATGTTTTTTCCGAAGCCTGTGTTATTGGATCTTCGTCAATTTCAACGAGGACTGTTGCTTGATCCACACACATGTTTAAGCATTTCACAGATATGTAACACAAAGCTGGGTCTTTGCGTTAGAGGTGCAAGAGAATCTTTCCAGTTCAGTGGATTGGGGCAAGGATACAAAGCGACGCGGAGAATGGAACTCACAAAATTACTAGCGTGAGCCTAACGCCCTAAAAACCAAGCCCCATGCCTTCAGAAGCCTGTGTATGTTTTGGAGAAGAGTTGCCAATGTTTCTGTCTCCTGGATTAGAGGAAAAGGACTGTAAGCGGTCGTCTCAATAGAATAGCAGACAGCTATTCAAGAAGACGGAAGATCACGGCTACTATACTGTGATACTTAAAAGAAGAATTATTTTGAAGGTTTTCAGACTTATTAGCTTATTAGCTTAGATTTTGAGACTTATTAGCTTATCCTAGTTCCATTTCCGGTAAGCTACTGTGAGTAAAAGACTTTCTCCTGGAGAGAAAGTTACTTAATCATAAGGTTAACCTCCAATTCCAGCTAGTATTCGTTTCCAGCTGATCAGACAACAGCAACGCAATATGAAGTGTTTTCTGCAGGATACAATACTCCACCCGGTGATGGGATTGAACTCACAATATTATGATCATAAACTCAACCACCCTAATCCCTAGGCCAAGACGAAAAACTACTGACCAGCTGAAACCACCTTGTTCTTCATTATTGTTGTTCAACTTCAAGTCAGACATGATCCAAGAAACATATTGATCAAGAGCTTTTCAGCTTTGAACATCCTGTCTTCTTCATTTATAGTGTATCTGAGATAATTTTATCCAATACGTTATTTCTCTTTTTTTATTTTATTCTTTTCGAAAAGGATAGTTTGATTTTAAAGCGAGATTTTCCTTCTAGTTTAGCAGATTAAGCGGTGTCTAAGTAGAAGCAGCCCAGGTCTTCACTAAAGCTGGAACAATTTACACACATAAATTGAAGGAACGGTATCTTGAAACTGAAATGTGATTCTTTAACTAGTAGTACGGATTTCAGTATGCTTTAAATAGAAATGGTAACTACCTAAAATAGACACACTTAACACCAAGAAGATAGGCCTGGCATAGCGAAATTAAAAAAAAAAGAAAATAAACAGTAAATAGGTTTTCGTGGGCCTGAGAAAGGTACAAAATTGGTGTCTGGTGCGAAGACCACACAAACTGAAGTAAGGTTAGATACTATAAAAGCATTCATACTACATCATCCTTCGTGCGGGATAACAAGGGACGCATTCAGGATTTAGGTAGAGGGACATGTTCGGAAAATATACTGCAGTCTCCATCCAACGCTATGAAAAATGGTGATGGGCCTGAGACCTGTCCTGGAAGACAGGATGGACTCACAAATGTTGAGTATCCCAAGGCCCCAAAGAGTGCCCAGAAAGGAACAGCAGAGAAGTGAAAGGTATCTGTTATATAAGTCATAAATTGTAGTGAGTTTGAAAAGAAATAGGAAAGGTAATTGTTTGCACAGCTCACAGCACAAATTGTAGAGTTTACTCATCTCTTCTCTCTTCACCTTTAAAATATATTTTGTCCCCTATTTTGTATGGTTTCTAATATTTGAATTCTTTCAAAATAGCTTTCATTTTGGCAGTATCGTTAGAGGGACAAACGCCATGCTTTGCAGCATGGAGTTACG
>OZ024741.1:324556395-324578895 GCA_964016885.1 Eledone cirrhosa | reverse complement strand
TACACCAACACCACAACCACCAACATCACAACCACCACCAACACCACAACCACCAACACCACAATCAACACCACCACCACAACCACCACCAACACCACTACCAACATCACAACCACCACCAACACCACCAACATCACAACAACCACCACAATCAACACCACCACCACAACCACCACCAACACCACCACCAACATCACAACCACCACCACCACCACCACAACCACCACCAACACCACCAACATCACAACCACCACCACAATCAACACCACCACCACAACCACAACCAACACCACAACCACCAACATCACAACCACCACCACCACCACCAAAACCACCACCAACATACCAACATCACAACCACCACCACAATCAACACCACCACCACAACCACCACCAACACCACCACCAACATCACAACCACCACCACCACAACCACAACCACCATCAACACCACAAACATCACAACCACCACCACAATCAAAACCACCACCACAACCACCACCAACACCACAACCACCAAATTCACAACTACCACTACCCCCACCACAACCACCACCAACACCACCAACATCACAACCACCACCACAATCAACACCATCACGACAACCACCACCAACGTCACAACCACCACCACCACAACCACCACCAACACACAAAAATCACAACCACTACCACAATCAACACCACCACCACAACCACCACCAACACCACAACCACCACGACCACAACCACCACGACCACAACCACCACCAACACCACCAACATCGCAAACACCACCACAACCACCACCAACGCCACCAACATCGCAACCACCACCACCAACACCACCAACATCACAACCACCACCACAATCAACACCACCACCACAACCACCACCAACACCACCACCAACATCACAACCACCACCACAATCAACACCAACACCACAACCACCACCAACACCACCACCAACATCACAACCACCACCACAACCACCACCACAACCATCACCAACACCACCAAAATCACAACCACCAGCACAATCAACACCACCACCACAACCACCACCAACACCACCACCACCAACATCACAACCACCACCACAACCACCACCACAACCACAACAACACCACCAACATCACAACCACCACAAAAATCAATACCACCACCACAACCAGCACCAACACCACCACCAACATCACTAACATCACAACTACCACCACAATAAACACCACCACCACAACCACCACAAACACCACAATCAACGTCACAACCACCACCACCACAACCACCAACAACACCACCAACATCGCAACCACCACCACAACGACCACCAGCACCACCAGCACCAACAACATCACAACCACCACCACAATGAAAACCACCACCACCACAACGACCACCAACACCACCAACATCACAACCACCACCACAATCAACACCACCACCACAACCTCCACCAACACCACAACCACCAACATCACAACCACCACCACATCCACCACCAACACCACCAACATCACAACCACCACCACAATCAACACAACCACCACAACCACCACCAACACCACCACCAACATCACAACCTCACCACCAGCACCACAACCACCACCACCAACACCACCACCAACATCACAACCACCACCACCAGCACCACAACCACCACCAACACCACCAACATCACAACCACCACCACAATCAACACCACCACCACCACAACCACCAACACCACAACCATCAACATCACAACCACCACCACCACCAGCACCACCACAACCACCACTAACACCACCAACATCACAACCACCACCACAATCAACACCACCACCACAACCACCACGCACATCACAACCACAACCACCACCAACACCACCACCAACATCACAACCACCACCACCACCACAACTACCACCAACACCACCAACATCGCAACCACCACCACAACCACCACCAACACCACCAACATCGCAACCACCACCACCAACACCACCAACATCACAACCACCACCACAATCAACACCAGCCTTACAACCACCACCAACACCACCACCAACATCACAACCTCACCACCAGCACCACAACCAACACCACCAACACCACCACCAACATCACAACCACCACCACCAACACCACCAACATCACAACCACCACCTCAATCAACACCACCACCACAACCACCACCAACACCACCACCAACATCACAACCACCACCACAACCACCACCAACACCACCAACATCATAACCACCACCACAATTAACACCACCACCACAATTAACACCACCACCACCACCTCAACCACCACCAACACCACCACCAACATCACAACCACCACCACAATCAACACCACCACCACAACCACCACCAACACCACCACCAACGTCACAACCACCACCACCACCACCACCACAACCACCACCAACACCACCAACATCACAACCACCACCACAATCAACACCACCACCACAACCACCACCAACACCACCACAACATCACAACCACCACCACAATCAACACCACCACCACAACCACCACCAACACCACCACCAACATCACAACCACCACCACCTCAACCACCACCAACACCACCACCAACATCACAACCATAACCACAATCAACACCACCACCACAACCACCACCAACACCACCACCAACATCACAACCACCACCACAATCAACACCACCACCACAACCACTACCAACACCACCACCAACATCACAACAACCACCACCACCTCAACCACCACCAACACCACCACCAACATCACAACCACCACCACAATCAACACCACCACCACAACCACCACCAACATCACCACCAACATCACAACCACCACCTCAATCAACACCACCACCACAACCACTACCAACACCACCACCAACATCACAACCACCACCACCTCAACCACCACCAACACCACCACCAACATCACAACCACCACCACAATCAACACCACCACCACAATCAAAACCAACACCACCACCAACATCACAACCACCACCTCAATCAACACCACCACCACAACCACCACCAACACCACCACCAGTACCGACAACATCACCACTAACATCTCAACCAACATCAACAGCAACAGCTAATACTAACTCTCTACACCATCGCCTCTGCCATCACCTCTAATAATAACTGTTTCTACTTTAGGCACGAGGCCAGCAAATACCAGTAGATTACTGGTACTTTATTTTATCGACCCCGTAAGGCTGAAAGGCAAAGTTAACCTCGGCTGGATTTGAACTCAGATCGTAAAGGGACGTAACTACGCTGGAAAGCATGTCTGACCTTTCTCCCAATACTGCCAATTCACCGCCCTCTAATAATAACTGTTTCTACTTTAGGCACAAGGCCAGCAAATACTCAGTGCATAACTGGTACTTTATTTTATCGACCCCACTGCCAATCCACCGTCCTCTAATAATAACAATAGCCAGTACGTACAATAACAACACACAGTAACAACACATGCAAAACTCAAATGAAGAAACTGGAGAATTTGTAAGCCAGTGTTTCTTAGAAGAATTAAACATCAGTAATTAATGCAATCAACGTAGTTGGTAATTACTAAATAAAGCTTTTTTTTATAGAAAAAAACATCAAAATTGAGAAAGATAATGAAATAATTATAACACGCACACAAAATCACACATACACTCACACACACATAGAAACACACACAAACATACATATACACACACACACACACACACACACAGACACACACACACACATATATATATATATATATATATATATATATATATATATATATATATCGGAAAAGGTGTGGTAAAATAGAGGTGGACCATAACCCACTAGAATACTCGAGTGGGTAATAGGAAAAGAATCAGGACCCCGACGGCTTAGCTCTGGCCGTATCGGCAGCTAGATCCGAACTCTAGCTGTTGAAACGGCCGGAGCTCACCCGTCGGGGTCCTAAATCTTTTCTATATATATATAGGAACAAGTAAGACCCCGACGAAGTAAGGAACCAGATGGACCATAACGCACCAAAGTACTCAATACTTAGGGTAGTAGAGTGGGTAATAGGAACAAGTAAGACCCCGACGGCTAATTCTGCGTCCAGAATTAGCCGTCGAAACGGTTTGTGCTCAGCCGTCGGGGTCTTACTTGTTCATATTACCCACTCTACTACCCTAAGTATTGAATACTTTGGTGCGTTATGGTCCATCTGTTTCCTTACCACATTTCCTTCGTTATATATATATATATATATTTTATTTTATTTTAATATATATATATATATATATATATATATATATATATATATTAAAATAAAATAAAAATAAGTAAAAACTCAAATTACAAGCAAGATAGACAAAATAAAATATTCTATCTAAATTCGCTTATATATCGATATCCCTACCATGGTTTGATATGGGGAAGAATTGATATAGGGAATAATTGAAAAATCCGGCACTTTGTTCAGGAGAATTTTAATTAGTCAAGAGCTAAGAGAAATTGAACAAGATATACATACTGTTTCATATGCCGAGATAGCATGCAAGAATAAAAACATGCGTAGTATTTCGTTATCAAAATCCCCTAGCATATTAGGACTACGTGACAGGCTTATATATCGCTAGAAACAGCAGCTAAAAGACCGTCTGGTACAACTGGACAAATTAAGGAGCAGTTTAATATTAATTAAAGGTGAATTAGTCTCTTCTACTTAAACATCTCAATGAAATGAATCTCACAGAGAAGCAATATTATATATTAAAATTAAGTAAGAAAAAATTGTTTTTACAGATACATTCTTGTCAGCTGGTACAGCAAAATCTTTCACTCTACATGCCTTATCTTTCGTTTGTTTATGATGATATCTGGTGTATGTGCAGCGATTTCTTGGTCAGTTATCACAGGCATTTCTCCCAGATTGGATATGTTGTCATCTTCCACGACTGTTTTTCGTTAATGTTCATACCATTTGTTGGAGGTCTGGATTTCATGAGATCGGAAGTGCTTCCAGTAGACATATTTAGAAATGCGGTTGTTTGTCTTTATAAATATTCAGTTTTTGCCAGCTCTGGACACCCGTAAACAACATCAAGTTTCCTTTCTTCGTATTTGGTGCATATTCTGCAAAGGAGGCTACTTTCATCTTTCACTATTCTGTGACTATAGTGAGTTTCTCAGTTTCAACTTTCAGAATAGCACTAGTCTAGTGAGCCATGCTGATCAATACCATTGACAAAAGAGCGCTCTAGAAATCTACCATGAGGTGGTTTTGCCTTCCATTCACATTCTAGTTCCTCTGTTTGAAGTTTCTTTTCTTTGATCTTCACAATATTAACTAGCTGTGCAGTACACGCGTTTTGATTTTCTATAGGTTAATCTTGTTCCATGTTCAGATTTGCTTGCCTATTTTGATATTGAGTGAAGCCTTATATTCCGTTCCTCTTTTAGTACATGCTTGAGAGATTCATCTGGGATGCGATAGCTATCTAATTCATCGGTTCCAGTGTTGTATGCAGCTGCCAGTTGTAGAAGTCCTTGAGATATACATTCTAAGTACAACGGTTTTAGTGTGGTGCTTTTTCCCGGTTTTCAGTAGCTTTCTAGTCTTAATGTCCATCCTTTGTAGTTCATGCTGGTTCCAGTATATGATACTACAGTTCTATGTTATCACTGGCATTGCTATTCTCTTAATGACTTTCAACGTTTTGCAGGCATTTTGCTTACTTACTGTTACTAGTTTCACTCTCGTTGTATATTCCTTGTATGCTAGGTTCCATCTCCTTCATTAACTCCAATATATTTGTAAAACCCTTCATTCTTCGGTTCCTTTATGCTAGTTTTCTGGTCTGTGACAGTGTTGTGGGTGCTAGAGTACAAACCCCTCGTGAATGTGGCACTTGCACACTTCTTTTGTCCAAATTCCATATGGATGTCATCTCAGAATTGTTTCAGTGTACATGAGACTTTCCAGCTGCCCCTCATTGCTTACAAATTTCATGATATCATCCAGAGGAGGTGACTGTAGTGAGTGTTGTCTACTTTAAATTCATAGTCTGTTTTGCCAAGCAATTGACATACAGAGCAGAAACGGGGACAATGAGTCGCCTAGGAGTATTCCACTATTGATCTTGATCTGCTCAAATTCCAGTGACCTATTGTGGTGTTGAAAGACCATTGTAGATTTTCAGTTTGTCATCATGTCATCATTGTCCTTAGGAAATTTGTGACCACACGTGCTATATGATCCATTTCAAAGTCTTTATTATCCATGAATGAGGCACGCTGTCAAATGACTTCTTGTAATTTACCCATGCCATTGACCGCGGTTTCTTCTTCTGTTTTCAGTTTTCCATTATGAGTCTAATTATTAGTAGCTGATATTTGCACCTTTAGCTCTCTCGTTTAGAGCCTTTTTCCTCAAGTTGCACTAGAACTCCACAATCGAAGTAATTTTAGCTCCTGCTGGTGATCACTGATATGACGGTCCTGTACTTCATTAGGAGACATGCTCTTTGGATTTTCTGTGTTTTGATACTTTGGTAGTAGATATATTACGCCAGTTGTCATCCAATTTAAGGCCTATGTTGGGTTTTCTACAATACTGGAGAATTTGGCAACCAAAGCTTCATGGAGCACATGATGATGCTTTAGTCAGAAATTCTGAAAGCCATCTCTGCCAGGTGATCTCCAGTTTTCAACATTGCTGAGTGTTGATTTTATTTCCCATGAGGTGATCTGATTCCATTCCTGGGTGCATGCAGGAACTTCCATATGCCCCAGCCAACGGACATTTGAACTGTCGTCTTTGGCCTTTTTCCAGATAGTTGCTCAAAAGCGTTCAGCCTCATGAAGCTAATGAGGTTTTCTCACTTCAAAATTCTTCCCTAACTATCTGAAAAATCTTTTGGCATCTTCAGCAAAGATCTTGTTCTGTTAAAAGAATATGTGTGCCTTCACCTGCACCATTTGTTTGATTGATTTGCCAACGTCTTTCCAATCGATTTCCTAATTGATTATGTATTTCCTTCTCAGCTTAGAAAGCCTGTTGAGGTTGATGTCAGTTCCCCTATCTATTTCAGATACGAGAAGGGCATCCTTCCTCAACTCTGTAAATTTTCTTTCTGGCTGTCTCTGCCATTTCTGTTTCGCATTTGTATTCTTTGTTCTTTTTGCTTGCAGCTAGCCAGTACTCACCGTTGCAGTGACATATAGCAGCTTGTTAATGTCATCAACTGTCAGTGATTTTCCATATTTGTTTTCGATCATATGTAACGTTCTTCTTCTTCTTCTTCTTCTTCTTCTTCTTCTTCTTCTTCTTCTTCTTCTTCTTCTTCTTCTTCTTCTTCTTCTTCTTCTTCTTCTTCTTCTTCTTCTTCTTCTTCTTCTTCTTCTTCTTCTTCTTCTTCTTCTTCTTCTTCTTCTTCTTCTTCTTCTTCTTCTTCTTCTTCTTCTTCGTTATTATCATCATCATTATCATTATTGTTATCATTAATTTAGGGCAGTGGATTGGCAGTATCGGTAGAGGGTTGGACGCCATGATTTTACCGCCCTTTATGATCTGAGTTCAAATGCCTTTCATCCTTACGGGCTAGATAAAATAAAGTACCAGTCACGCACTGGGGTCAATTTAATTGACTTTCACCTCCCCCAAAATTGCTGGCCTTGTGCCTATATAAGAAACCATTATTATTAGCATTACTGTGGTGGATTGGCAGTATTAGTAGAGTATCGGAAGCCAAGCTTTACAGCCTAGAGTTAGTCCCTTTACGGCCTCAGGTCAAATCCTGCCGGGGTTAACTTTGCCTTTCATCCTTACGGGGTCGATAAAAAAAAGTACCAGTAAAGTACTGGGATAATTGCTGCCAAAAGTAGAAACAATTATTATTATCATTATTATCAATGTTGTTATTGTTATTATTTCTTTATTAGTTACAAGGACAGAAACAAAGAGGGCAACACACAAACAGGGACATTGAGGATTTATATAAACGCATGTAAACAGAAGGAAAATAGGGAGCAATGAAAT
This sequence comes from Eledone cirrhosa, assembly GCA_964016885.1. NCBI lineage: Eukaryota > Metazoa > Mollusca > Cephalopoda > Octopoda > Eledonidae > Eledone > Eledone cirrhosa. The sequence continues at coordinate 324,570,895 of OZ024741.1, read as the reverse complement.
ATATAACATCTGAATTCACCAATAGCGAGGAGCATCACGCAGGTGTTCTTTTCCAACCCTTAGATTCGGAACCACATTAACACCCTCTCATCTATCAATTCTCCAGCCTATAGACGAATGGTCAGAGTAGGCCCATCTACTCGGGTCATTCTCATGACATCCACACACCTTTTAACAGTGACTGACCAAGCAGAAACTATACTTCAGTTCATACCTGCACTCTCATTTCCTCTAATGACTCAATAACACAGTCTATTGGCTACGTTCAGATGTACTTACCACTATTTTAACGAAACAAACAACTCAGATCAACAGGTATTTCATCTGCCAACCATCTCGTGGATTGTCTCTATGTCGACCGCTGGCCGTTGGTCTTTGTCCTCTTAAGCATGTTTGCCCATCACTGTCATTGACAATATTTAGCTGTTTTGGCGGCTGTTCTGCGATGGGTTTTCTCATTTTTATATGAATACACTCTCACACCGTCTCGATCAGAGACAATATTTATTTATTTAACTTTATCATAGCTATGATTAGCTTTGTATTTAGGACAGACTTGAGGGTCACTATCCTGTTATTTTCTTTTCTTTGTCTTCTTTCGTCCTTCTATGTGTTGTTTGTTTTATCACACACATCATACCAGCAGAAAGATTTATTTTTCTGCTGAAAGATCCAGCATTTTAAAATGGTACTCTCAATTAAATCGTGCGAAACCATTTTGCTAGTTTGAGAGCTGATGACAGTGAAGATGTGTGTGAACTTGTTTTGTACATCGGCTTTATTTATTTCCTTCTTCCGGTCACTTCTATACCCTCCTCCTCTTACAATCTTTTCTATATTTCATCTGCCACCCAACACGTGGATTGTTTCTCTGCCGACTGCTGGCCGCTGGTCTCTGTTTTCCGAGGCATTCTTTCCCATTGCTGCTATTGGCAGTATTTCGCTGTTTGAACGGCTGTTCTAGCGATTGGTTTTCTCATTTTTATATGAATTTAAATAAACTCTCGCTTCGTATCGATCTCAGACAACAATGTTAATTCATATATATGGGGCGGTGGATTGGCAGTATCGGTAGAGGGTCGGACGCCATGCTTTCCAGCATAGTTACGTCCCTTTACGATCTGAGTTCAAATCCCGCCGAGGTTGACTTTGCCTTTCATCCTTACGGGGTCGATAAAATAAAGTACCAGTAATGCACTGGGTAATTACTGGCCTTGTGCCTAAAGTAGAAACAGTTAATTCATATATATGTGTTGTGTGCGCGCGCGCGTTTGTGTGTGCGTGTGTTTGTGTGTGTGTGTATGGGCCCGTAACTCATGAGAGATGCTAGTAATGTGTCCCTCATACAGCGTATCTACGACATTTTAAAACCTGGCGGAGCCAATTTCCTCTCCAGGTCTGAATGCAGCAGATTTCTTCCCGAGAAGGATAGCGAGCCAGAGAAAGCATGCGAGAAAGAGATATACAGGGTGTCCCAAAAAATGTATGCACACTTTGATTACCTGTACAAACAATATTGATTAGAATGTTGTTGAAGTGTGTGAATCGCTCCCAGTAGACTGATATTCTTTATCGACCTTAAAAGGCAAAATTGAATTTAGCAGAGAGTCGGAACGAATTCGGCAAAGTGTTATATCCGACGTTCAACGAATCTGCCAATTCGCCGCCTTATGTACGTATACAGGTATATATGTATGTGTATATATATATATATATATATATATATATATATATATATATATATATATATATATATATATATATATATATATATATATATATATATATATATATATATATATATATATATGTAGGGAATAGGGAATATATACGGAATAGGGAACTTATATACTTACCATCCGACAAAGGTAAAGAGTTTTGCGTCATCTCTCAAGCCACACACAACAACCTAGCCTTTGAACACCTAAGCGACAATGAATTATATACAGAGATCCCGGACATGACTGCAGCCCAGATCGAAAAACAGACCAACTCCATCTGGTTCGATATCTGTAGGAGAAGACAACTCCCAAATAAAGTTAAGCTCAAATACACCACTAGAAATAGCAGACTGCCCAATTTCTACCACCACATCAAGACCCACAAGAATAGTACTAAGACGCAAATAAGACCCATCGTCTCTAGCATAGAAGGACCCCTATACAACATTTCCTGGCTCCTCTCCCAGGTCCTCAAGCCTCTACTCTCCACCTTTCCCGGGCATGTCAGTAGCTCCGACGAAGTTATACGTAGACTACACCAACTCCAGCCAGAACAACTTAAACTAAATAGATACGCCTTTAGCCTCGACGTTGTCTCCCTCTACACTACAGTCCCCGCTCATCCAGCTGTCGATTTATTGACGGACTGCGTGATCGCAGAGGACATCCACTGCTACGGCCTCCATCCGACGGACATACACCAGCTTTTGTCCTTCACAGTAGACAATACGTACTTCAACTTCCACCACCACACATACAGACAGACAACAGGATTACCCATGGGATCCAGCCTATCGGGCCTGCTGGCCATCACCTATATGAACCAGCTAGAATGCCGCGCCCTCAACACCTGCCATTCCCATACTTTCTTCACCCGATATGTAGATGACATACTCATCCTTACATCATCCCGTGAGGAGGCAGATAAAATATACACAACATTCTCCAGCATGGACACCAGTATAAAGTTCAGCATGGAACACCCCGATGACCGCGGATCCCTATCCCTACTGGACTTCCAACTCAGAGTAACAGAGGAAGGCAACATCCACACCTGCTTCTATAAAAAAGCCGCCAGCAGGGACCTGTTCGTACATTTCAGATCGACCCTCCCAGCCGGCGCTAAGTTCGGATACATAAGGAACGAACTAACACGTATCCGGAAAAAATGCACCGACGCTAGAGACCGAGACACACACACCACACATTTCCTGGAAGTACTCAAACTGAACGGATACACGACATCCACCACAAACCGTGCCAGAAAGAACAGAGGACACCACACCCGAGGCACTAACACTTGCTTCCTGAAGCTCCCACACTTCAGTGACGAAACAACAACAGCCATCCGCAGAGCTATCAGACGAGAGGGACTAGATATCCAACTGGCCCACTCAGGTCCTTCTCTACGCGGACAGCTAACCAAAAGACACTCCACCAGACATGACAACTGCTGCAGGCTAGCCAACTGCCCCATCAACGACACAGACCTATGCCACCAGGCTTACGTCGTATACAGACTAGAGTGTGACAAATGCAGCAACTTCTACGTAGGTAGCACCACCAGACCACTCCATATAAGAATAAAAGAACACCTCAATACTAACGCTTCCTCATTTAAGAAACACCTAGTTAAATGCAAAAACACCGACAAAACCATAACAGTTAGGATAGAAACTAAGGAAAGAAACCTCGGCAATCTTAGAATTAAGGAAGCACTAATTATAGACAAAACCCAACCACCAATCAATAATAGACTAGAACTCAACACCCAATTTATAACTTGATAGAGCTTCTAGCCCAATATTTACACCCCCCCATACACGCACATACACACACACACACACACACAACACGCTTACACCTCCACTTACTCTCTCTCACACACACACATACACACACAAAGACCAGTTCTAATACGAGATAACATCTATCCCCCACATTTACGTATAGACATATCTTCTCACCCTCACACACACACACTCACATACTTAGACCTTCATGCATTCTCCCACACACTTAAACAGGCAAGTACAAAAAAAAACTTTTAAAGGGAGACTACTCTTTATCCACCTAACCTTAACTCTTTGACATTAGAGATAGAACAGATACTCTATACCATTTCCTGTCAGCATGACTTGGCAAGCTATTTAGAACACTGGTTTAACCGCTTTACTTCCCTCCGAAGAAGAGATATTATCTCGAAAATTAAGGACATTTAAATAAAACTAAGGTAAAAGACTAATTGTCAACAATATCTTTTGCATTTGCATTCTTTATTCTATGTCCATACCTGCATTGTTTTGGCTTTATTATACATATACAAACGTTTATATATATATATATATATATATATGTGTGTGTGTGTGTGTGTGTGTGTGTGTGTGTGTGTGTGTGTGTGTGTGTGTGTATATATATATAGAGAGAGCGTGAAACTAATAAACCTTTGTTCGTACTGCCTTTCTGTTTTGTTCCCGTTCCATTTTTCACTATATATATATATATATAAAGGTTTACATATATATATATATATATATATATATATATATATATATATATATATATATATATATATATGTGTGTGTGTGTGTGTGTGTGTGTGTGTTTTGAAACGGGTCACTTTGTGGCTCAATGAAGAGTTAATAAATTAAATAATAAGAGCTATATATCATAAAACATGTCTATAGAATCACCAGATAAAATATATACCATTTCCTCTCCCAATTAGCATAATTAACCATATAAAAAAATCTATTAGACCAAGCTATAAGAATAAAGGCTTCTATGAAGAAATCTCCGACAAATAACCGAAAGCAGCCCTTCGCGTCGGTTGCGACGCGATATTATCGGATATATTAAAATGCGGATGAAACCATGGTAGAGGTAACTAAATATGTTCACTTTTCTCCTAGTTTATTTTACACCTAATTCTGTTTAGTTGACTGTATATCTGAGCGATTTATACACGCTGTCGAAATACTCGATAAATACTCCGTCGCAACCGACGCGAAGGGCTGCTTTCGGTTATTTGTCGGAGATTTCTTCATAGAAGCCTTTATTCTTATAGCTTGGTCTAATCGATTTTTTATATGGTTAATTATGCTAATTGGGAGAGGAAATGGTATATATTTTATCTGGTGATTCTATAAACATGTTTTATGATATATATATATATATATATTCGTTGTTATATAAATGTCGAAATGACTAAGGAAACGCAGAAAACAGAATATGTTTCTACTTATATATTAGAATATAATTAAGGTCTTGCAAGTGGGAGGTGACAAACATTCATACCAAACCGTCGTCGTCCAATTGAAATAGGATTAATTCTAAACAAAAGAAAGCCCCAACCAGTAAAATGTTACTGCAAAGATTACGATGTATTTGGTAATATAAAATGAGATTTTATCGTTGTAGTTTATTATGTGGCTTTTATATATAGTTAGAGGCATTGGACATAGGTTTGGGTTATAAATTCGCTTCTATCTTTATTCATTTCTTCCTCTCATTCTATATTTATTTATTCATTTATTGACACATTTATTGAACGATTGATTTATTCATATATTATTTTCGACTTTTATCTAATTCTGCTACCTAATTAGAATTAACATACGAATACACACACTCACTCATACACACAGGAATGTTGACACACAGACACATAGTTATAACGCGCCTGCGCCTATGCATATATGGCCTAAGATAAATCAATAGGGGCTATATCGAATTACATCTAGGTCATTGGTTTAATGGAGAAACATACACCATAAGAATAGATACCAGCAAATTCATATTTACATTAAATGTCTTCTTGATTCTGTAACTAGATTCCTTCGAAATAGAGAGTGAATTGATTGTGTAAAACCAGTATATGAGTAAATTGTACGCATATATATATATATATATAAATATGTATATATATATAAGTATGTACACGTACATACATATATGTATACCGACGTACAGTAGTATGTATATATACATATACATACATGCACACATATATATATATGCACGTATGAATTCACCGAATATTTATTATAATGCTCGGTGTGTTTGTAAACAAACATCCCGTATTAAGCCGTAGTGTCTAGCAACCACCGTTGCTCGTTTGTTCAACACTGACAAAGGAACGCTGTACTAGTTTCAAGCTTGTTAGCTATCGTCAGCAACGTATACCTTCCTGCCAGATTGTTGAACGTATATACTTACCTTATGCATATTAACGACTGAGTAGCCCAATTTGCATATCGAGTGCACACCGAGCATTATAATAAATATTCGGTGAATCCATACGTGCATATATATATGTGTGCATGTATGTATATGTATATATACATACTACTGTACGTCGGTATACATATATGTATGTACGTGTACATACTTATATTTAAGTAACAGCCGTACTAAGAGTGGGAAATGAAATATCGTTTCATTTTTTCCGTTTATCGCTTTCGGTGCACCCGGCCGATTAACCCACTCGATATGCAAATTGGGCTACTCAGCCGTTAATATGCATAAGGTAAGTATATACGTTCAACAATCTGGCAGGAAGGTATACGTTGCTGACGATAGCTAACAAGCTTGAAACTAGTACAGCGTTCCTTTGTCAGTGTTGAACAAACGAGCAACGGTGGTTGCTAGACACTACGGCTTAATACGGGATGTTTGTTTACAAACACACCGAGCATTATAATAAATATTCGGTGAATCCATACGTGCATATATATATGTGTGCATGTATGTATATGTATATATACATACTACTGTACGTCGGTATACATATATGTATGTACGTGTACATACTTATATTTAAGTAACAGCCGTACTAAGAGTGGGAAATGAAATATCGTTTCATTTTTTCCGTTTATCGTTTTCGGTGCACCCGGCCGATTAACCCACTCGATATGCAAATTGGGCTACTCAGCCGTTAATATGCATAAGGTAAGTATATACGTTCAACAATCTGGCAGGAAGGTATACGTTGCTGACGATAGCTAACAAGCTTGAAACTAGTACAGCGTTCCTTTGTCAGTGTTGAACAAACGAGCAACGGTGGTTGCTAGACACTACGGCTTAATACGGGATGTTTGTTTACAAACACACCGAGCATTATAATAAATATTCGGTGAATCCATACGTGCATATATATATGTGTGCATGTATGTATATGTATATATACATACTACTGTACGTCGGTATACATATATGTATGTACGTGTACATACTTATATTTAAGTAACAGCCGTACTAAGAGTGGGAAATGAAATATCGTTTCATTTTTTCCGTTTATCGTTTTCGGTGCACCCGGCCGATTAACCCACTCGATATGCAAATTGGGCTACTCAGCCGTTAATATGCATAAGGTAAGTATATACGTTCAACAATCTGGCAGGAAGGTATACGTTGCTGACGATAGCTAACAAGCTTGAAACTAGTACAGCGTTCCTTTGTCAGTGTTGAACAAACGAGCAACGGTGGTTGCTAGACACTACGGCTTAATACGGGATGTTTGTTTACAAACACACCGAGCATTATAATAAATATTCGGTGAATCCATACGTGCATATATATATGTGTGCATGTATGTATATGTATATATACATACTACTGTACGTCGGTATACATATATGTATGTACGTGTACATACTTATATTTAAGTAACAGCCGTACTAAGAGTGGGAAATGAAATATCGTTTCATTTTTTCCGTTTATGTATATATATATATGTGTATGTATATATGTATATATATATATATATATATATATATATTCACACACACACACACACATATATATATAATATAATATAATATAATTGTTTCTACTTTGGGCACAAGGCCAGCAATAACACAGTACATTACTGGTACTTTATTTTATCGACCCCGTAAGGATGAAAGGCAAAGTTAACCTCGGCGAGATTTGAACTCAGAATGGCAAGGGCCGTAACTCTATAATATAATATAATATAATATAATATAATATAATATAATTGTGTCTACTTTAGGCACAAGGCCAGCAATTAACCAGTGCATTACTGGTACTTTATTGTATCGACCCCGTAAGGATGAAAGGCAAAGTTAACCTCGGCGGGATTTGAACTCAGAATGGCAAGGGCCGTAACTCTATAATATAATATAATATAATATAATATAATATAATATAATATAATATAATATAATATAATATAATATAATATAATATAATATAAGGCTGCAAGTTGGTAGAGTCGTTAGAACGTGGGATAGAATGCTTTGCGGTATTCGTTTCGGCTCTATGTTCATATCCCACCGAGGTCAAATTTGGCTTTCATTCAATCGAGTGCGACGAAAAAGTACCAGTCAAGTAATGTGTCGCTTCTTCCCTTCACTTTCATTCCCTCTCATTCTATCATTCTCTGGAAGAAGGCTACTGTGGAAAATCCCCCAGGAGTTACGGGACCATGCCTGCATGCATCTATATGCATATATGAATATATTGAACATACTATATAAATATATATATATATATATATAAATATATACATTCACACATATCACACACACATGGTGGTATTGAGAATTATATATATATATTCATTCATATATATTTATATTTACAAATGCCAATATACAAACCGTGGACAAGCTGGGGAATCGCTTTACGTATATATAGATAAGTGTGCCTGTTCTGTGGCTGAATAGTGCTAGTGACTGAACAAAAGGACCGAGAAAGAGAAAGGGAAATCTATTGTGATCAGAAAGTTGGCGACTGAGTCGTGGATGCCACTGTGTGTCTGTGTTTGTGTAAATCTGTGTGTACATTTATGTCTATGCGCGTGTGTGTGGGTATATGTAAGTGTGTGTGTGTGTCTGTGTGTGTGTGTATGCCTGTGTGTTAGAAAAGCCTGCTTGTGAAGTTAACGTACAATTGTTTGAATATTCTATTGTCTCGTGCGCCTTTAACGTAGCTCTCAGGGAGATTTAGCCTGGTACAGTGTGTAGCAAAATTGGATTATTGTGTTACATGTACGACTTCTTTTGTCAGCTAGGAATTCAACATAAGAATTTACGATTAGAAGCCGAGCACACTAGCCATTAAACCATATTAAGTTATGGACGAATGAACCTGAACAATATACGGTATATGGTATAGAGTATATGGCATCAACGTCTATACACCATGGTTCTTTGGACATAGAAATATGCCAGCTGTTATTATTTATGATGGTGATGAAGATAGTTGTAATCATGAGTATCATTATGATGGTGTTGATGGTGATGATTACAATGGCGATGTTGATAATGTGATGATGGATATGATGAAGATGATGGTTGTGATGAAGATAATGATAATGAGACAATAGTGATGGTGATGATGATGATGATGATAATGTTGATGATGAATTATGTTTCAGTTATGTTGACATATTCCTATCACATGAATCTAAATATTTATGACAGAATACAATGTTATATAGAAATGATATATTTAACATGCGAAGATATACGCGACACACTTCCCCCTGCTGCCATACTATACACGTCATACGTATTTCACGCGCAAACATGGACACGGACATATATAAATACATATACACGAATACGCTCAATCGCAGATATATCCAAATGTTTGGATATTGATTAATGTATAGTCAAGTATATGCTCTTATACATGTCATTCTATCTGTCTCTCTATCTTCCAATCTCTCTTTCTTTCTCTCCCTCTATACAAATGTATATATATATATATATATATATATATATATATATATATATATATATATATATATATATATATATATATATATATATGGATGTATATATAATGTATTTTGCAATACACTCAGTATATATATATATATATGGATGTATATATAATGTATTTTGCAATACAGAGCTCCAATTCTAATATATATATATATATATCTAAGTCCAAAATTAAGATAAATGAATTAAATGAATTTAATCTAAATCGAAATCATGGGTGTCATGACATAATGCATGCGCCATATATCCTGAGAGTTTAAGCTCAAAGATAAATAAATCTGAGCATATTATAATAACTAGAGAATGATTAACATATAAAAATACATGAATAATCACAGGAGATAATTTAAGCTTGCGTGTAACCGCGCATAGCTAGTTTAGGCAATATTTACCTTTAAGTGTGATTAACACTTAAAGGTAAATATTGCCTAAACTAGCTATGCGCGGTTACACGCAAGCTTAAATTATCTCCTGTGATTATTCATGTATTTTTATATGTTAATCAATCTCTAGTTATTATATATAGTTATTATATATATATATATATTTATATATATATATATATATATATATATATATATATATATATATATATATATATATATATATATATATATATATATATATATCCGTCTTTTTTCTTTCTCTCCGTCTTTTTCTAATTGTGCTTAACACTATGACTTATTATATAAACAAATCACTATCCAGACAGTCTCCAAAAGTAATGGTTGTATTTTAAAGGGTACGTCAAACCTATTTGTAAAACTGTTATATATTGTATTTTGTCTGATGAAGGCATACCATAATTTAATGTGGTATCCCTGAAATATGTATAATGAAATAAATATGGTTTTATAAATATAGTTTCCATTTATTAATATCGTATATCTACTCCAAAAATTTGTCGAGTGCTTTATATCAGTTATAAAAATATTTACTTGTTGTATCCCAACAACTTTAAATAGAACTTTTGCATATATTCTGCTCCTATATTGTTGAGCGCTTTACATTACAACTGAAAAAATGGAATTCTTTAAGATCTCTTCTTCTCTAAAAGACATACCTCTACCTAGGAACAAAGATTTTATTAAACAATTAATAGAAAAATCAGACTCTTTTATAAGAAGAATCAGGTGGCGTGCTTTCCACTTTGATAAATCTAATCTAAATGAAAATGTTTCAAATCTGGATAAAATTTTCAAATCTAAAAAAAATCCACCCCCAACAAACTACTAATGGATTTTGAAAATGATATAGTATCTATCATCCAAGGCATCAAATTCAAGAGACATTTCAAAGGCCAGGACTACTTAAGATGTATTAAGGATAATATTGAAAACCTGGAGAAAACAGAGAAAATTTTAGTGAAGTCGGATAAAACTAACAACCTTTATGGAGTACAAAAAGACATGTATAACGACCTTATATTGAAAGAACTAAGGAAAAAGTACAAGGTAGCAAGTAAGGATGAACTTGAAAAAATGAATACAGATGCATCTTGTATAATGCATGAATTAGACATTGAGAATAAAACACAACCCTTCATGCCTAGGAAACCCAAGATCAATATGAACGATCACAAAAGAAACTTTGAACATGATTTACCAGTCAGATTAATTGCACCATCCAAATCTGACCTGGGAAAACTTAGCAAAAATATTCTAGACAGGGTAATACAACAAATAATAAACTTACCTAACTTATCTGACTTAAAATTATGGAAAGGGACTAGTGAGGTTATTGATTGGTTTAAAGAAATTAAATATAACTGTAATAATAAGTTTATTCAGCTGGATATTGCTAACTACTATTCATCTATCACTCCTAATCTACTGAATAAGGCACTAAATTACGCATTTAAACATACTGACCTAACTAGCAATGAAATGCACATTATATTATCGGCATTGATGGAATTTAATAACCAACTCTGGACTAGGGCAGATAGAAATAATAATTTCGACATAACTATGGGTTCATCAGACTCAGCTCAGGAAACGGACCTTGTGGGCCTATTTATAATTAATTCGCTACATAGAAAAATACCAGGTGTAACCGGAGGATTATATCGTGATGACATGCTTTTACTTATAGCAGATAATAGCTGTGAACTAAATAGAAAAAGAAAGCAAATTATACAATTTTTTAATTACCTTAATCTAAAAATAGAAATAGAGAATAACCATAGAATAGTCAATTTTCTTGATGTAACACTAAATCTCAACGCATGTCTTCATTATCCATTTCACAAACTAAATGAGAACTTGAATTATGTCAACTTTAACTCTAATCACCCCAGATCTGTTAAAAATACTATAGCGAACTCTGTTCAAGAACGAATTTCAAGAATTTCATCTAATAAAAATATATTTGATGAAAAAGCGCAGTATTACAACGAAGCATTAGCTAGAGCTGGATATAGAAATAAAATTAAATACATCGATAATAATAATGATTTCTTTATTAACCACAAGGGTTTACATAAAGTAGACATTAAGGACAGTGCAGGACAATGCAGGACGGTACAAATGGGCATTTCTGCGTGTAAAAAACAAAAACAGAGGATGTAACAAAAATAACAATGAAAATAACAATGAAAAATTCCCCAATAGGGGGGGAGACTTCGGAGGGATATAATAATAAGCAAACTAACCAAAATAATAACAATTTCAATTACGGTAACAACTTTAACAACTATAATAGAAAACATTACAATAATTCCAAAAGCCGAAAAAGAAATAGAACTAAAAATATATTATGGTTTGCTCCCCCTTTCTCACTAAATATTAAAACCCCTATTGCTAAACTATTCTTTAAAGCTCTTGACACACGCTTCCCTAGAACACATAAATATCACTCAATTTTTAATAGACACACTATAAAATTAACTTACTCGTCCACCAAAAATTTAGCACAAAATATTAATAGAATTAATAATAGGAATTTAAAACCTAACCAAAATACCAATAATAACCCAAACAATATTCAATTAAATAACTGTAACTGTAGAAATAAATCTAACTGTCCGTTAAGTAACAACTGCTTAGCTAAAAATGTAGTGTACAATTGTAATGTTAAAACTAATTTAAATTCATTTAACTATGTTGGTTCCACCTCTACAGAATTTAAATTTCGCTTCAATAATCATAAGAATTCTTTCACAGATCCAAACAAAAATTCTTCAACTTCGCTATCTAGCCTACTATGGGACCTAAAACGAGATAATATTAAATATTCGTTGAATTGGAATATTATTTCATAAGCTACTCCTTTTAATTTCTCTTCAGAAAATTGTGATCTTTGTATTGAAGAAATATTCTTTATATTAAAGTCCAAAAATTCCCTTAATCTGAGGAACAATTTATTCAGTTGCTGCAGACATAGATTGAACTCAACGTTTAAATATAAATATAAATTTAAAATGTAGTATAATTAATTAAGTAATTTTAGTTAATATATGGAACCTGTCGATAATCCATTAGATTCCTTCACCTTTTTCTTTTTAAACTTTATTCCTAAATATTAACATGGATATAATAAACTACTCTAAAATGTCTATACTTCCAATGTATTAAATAAAATATACATAAGGTAAATTTCTATATTAAATATAAGGTTATCTGTAGAATCATTGGGTTTTTTAAATTTTTTAAATCTTTTAAATTATTTTTATTTATTTGTTTTGATTATGATAGCTTCTCATAACTTTCACAAGTCTACCCTCTCAATATCTTGATTGAGATATACGTAGGATAAATTTCTATACTAAATATATAAAACATATTATTTTAACTTAAGATACTCTATAGTGTTTTAATGATATTTAATGCTTTGATATTTCTAGATTTCTTTTGACTATATAGTTGCATTTCCAAAATATATTCCTTTGGTATTTTAAATTTGTATTGTTATGGTTATATTTACAAATTATAATCCTTTGGTAATTTATTGATATTGGATTATCTCTATACAAATGCTATGTGTGTATTAACATGCATAGAAAGTGTTATAGATTTTTTGTGTTTGTATATGTGCCTGTATATATACATGAGTGATGCATGAGGACGCACGCAAATATTTATTTATACATATGTATGTGTATATATGTATGTGTATATATCTATGTGGTTGAGAGGTATGTTGCAGATGTGCATAATATTAAACACATGAATGGTAATCGTATATATGAGGACATGATTGTTATCGTATATATTTGTATATATATACTGTGAAATTTTTATAAAACAATGAGTATATAGCAGTGATTAAGAGAAATAATTTACGTTTTGTATGGCTATATTGTTGGTTTGAGTAAACATAATATCTATTTTCAGGACGTGCGTATCTATATGTATGTATATATACATATATATCTGTATGTCTTTGCATAAAATACTAATCTCTATAATAAGGGTACATTTTGAACTCAGATTTTGGTATATTGATCTCAAGTTTCTAAACTAAACATGGTCATATTGAACAATGTTTAATTTCTCATATTATATATCTATGTCCCATTCATGAATATTGATACTTATATTTATATTTGTATTATTCATTTCATATAAATTGTTAACTCAACTTAATATGACATGACATAAAGTTGTCACTGTCTCCTCCTCTCTCTATATAGTATTTCTCTCTCTTGAGTTTTTCTTTCTGTATGATGACTTGATATCTCTCTGTTGCTTTCCTTTGTTTTTCTTATTCCTTCCTTTTCTTTCTTTTTTATTTCCTCCTATCTTTATCTATCTCTTTCTTTTCTCCATACATTTCTATCTCTCTCCGATATTTCTCCAGGTTTTCTTTCTCTTTTCTTTCTTTCTCTCTCTCTCTGTCTTTGTTCTTTTCTCTCTCTCCGTCTTTTTTCTTTCTCTCCGTCTTTTTCTAATTGTGCTTAACACTATGACTTATTATATAAACAAATCACTATCCAGACAGCCTCCAAATGTAATGGTTGTATTTTAAAGGGTACGTCAAACCTATTTGTAAAACTGTTATATATTGTATTTTGTCTGATGAAGG
>OZ024741.1:324536395-324551395 GCA_964016885.1 Eledone cirrhosa | reverse complement strand
GAAGGAGATAATTGTTTCAACTTTAGGCACAAGGCCAACAATTACCCAGTGCATTACTGGTACTTTATTTTATCGACCCCGTAAGGATGAAAGGCAAAGTCAACCTCGGCGAGATTTGAACTCAGATCGTAAAGGGACGTAACTATGCTGGAAAGCATGGCGTCCGACCCTCTACCGATACTGCCAATCCACCGCCATTGAACTGAAGGAGATACTGCACGATATTCAGTACATCACGATTGCAGGCAGCTTGCGGGCATTTCAGTGATTTTAAGAGAGTAGTCCTGGCTGTCAGAATCTCCGTGGGACCCTGTCGGAACAATGTGTATGTTCTCTACCCATCATATTTAGGGTTAAAGACGGAAAGGGTCAAGATTTCCGAAGTTCCTCAAGAGATGAATATCTGGTAGATATTACTCTAATCGTAGAAGGAAGAAACACCCTCCCGGATGGGAAATGAACCCGACGAAAAATTGTTGACCTTGCGCCGAAATCAGAAACCATTATTTTGTTTTTGTAGTAGTAGTAGTAGTAGTAGTAGTAGTAGTAGTAGTAGTAGTAGTAGTAGTAGTAGTAACAGCAATAGCTTAGTGTGTTTCCTTCTTTCGAGGAAGCACTGGACACCTCGGGATTGAAACATGTATAGAATCATGAATGAATGGAGTTTTAAAAAGAAATTGTTGCTTACTTTACAAGCAAGTTGTATTCTATACAATTCGAGCTTGTCTTTTTTTTTACTAAAATATCAATAGATATAGATATTTGTAAATAATAACCTCAGCAACTATAACGGAATTGAAAAGAGCCAATTGTCTGATCGGACCAAGGAAACAATGCTTCTATTAATCTTTCCATTGCTGATATAATTCCTGGTAGGAAAATAAAGAAGCCTATTGTCAGATCAGATCAAAGATACTATGTTACCATTGGTGATATTATCTGGCAGCCGCAACTCTTGGCAGAAGGGGCAAGATTTTAACGCAGAACTTTCGGAGTCACCGGAGTAGATGACGCAAAGTGTCCTGTAAGAATCAAATGGACACGGGATTTGAAGTCAGAGATCCATGAGCCGGAACAAACATCAGCCTCCTGCCAATTAACCATCCTAGGAGATTTTTAAACAATGTAGTCTACAACAACACGCCCAACAAAGTGAGGAAAATAGAGACAATAGCGGATATATAATTATTTGCACCAAAAGCTTTACACAAAGTGAAGAATGGATAAATATTTGCCTCAAAAGGATTGAACATTAAGACGCACGATAAATATACTGATACTGTGTAATAAAAAAAAAGTCTCTATTAACCGTAACGAAAGAGTGCACACATACGTACAACACATAAACCACACACAATTATACACTAAAATACTAACACAGAAATAAACTAAAACATATATTAACAAGAGAAGACGCTATCGTTGCGAAAGTTTCATGTTTTTCTCCGATTTCTAGTGCTATTAAGCAGTACACGTGTTTAAATTCCGAGCTGCCCTGATGAAAAGCAATCCAGTGCTGAACAACCGGTCTATTATTTACACATTATCCAGTTTGTTTTTCAACTTTTTTTCAATATGATGATATCAAACATTTACTGGTGGGTGACTTCATGCATGTAACCAAGTAACATTTTCTTCTGTTATATCATAATTCATCCAGATTTTCTCCCTCCCTCATTCTCCCACTCTCTCTCTCTTCCTCTATCTTTTCTCTCGCACACTCTATCTTGTCTCTGTCACCCCCTCTTTCCCTTTCTCACTCTCCCTCCCCCCCTTTCTCTTTCGTCGGATAGAAGGCTTTATGGTATTTGTTCCGTCACTCTGCTTCCTGAGGTCAAATTCTACCGCGGCAAATTTTGTCTTTTATCCATTCGAGGTCGAGAAAAAATGGTACCTGTTCAATACTGGGTTCGATTCTTCCTCTGTATTACCTTCTTAACTAATCTCTCTTTCACTTTCTCTTTCTCTCTCACTCTCTTACTCTGGGAGAAATCAGCTATATTTAAACTTGTAGAGAGATGGTCTTCGCTATGTTTAAAGTGCCCAAGACGGCGCCTCTATGACTCTATAAGGTGTTACGGGCCCATACATACAGTGTCGAAGTGTCGTAAAAACCCTGTGTGATAGAAAAATTATTTGGTTGTGCTATTTAAATATCGCTTGAAAATACCTGCTAACATAAATATCAGCAAAATAAGCAAGGAAAAAAATAAGGAGAGAAAATACACAGAAATTATGTATGGAAGTTTATACAAAATCACAAAATAAACATTCATGTGTTATTGTGCTCACCCAATAAAAGTAAAAATGAATTTCATATTTTCTTCTTCTTCTTCTTAGAGAGAGAGAGAGGTGGGGGGGGGGAGAATTTTTAGCAATTTTCAGACTATTTGGTGCGAGATTTTCATGGTGACGAGAAATAATTATTTCCAGGAAAAGGCCGACAAAGACCAACACTTTCAGAACAGACATCTTTCTTTTATTTCTAAAATATATTCAATGGTAGGTAGGTAGGTAGATTGATGGATGGAAATTGAGATACGTGGAATGAGAGAAGGAGAGAGAAGAAGGAGAGATACATGGAGAGATGCATGCAAGGATAAATAAAAATATTTATTGATAGAAAGAGAGGGGATATTACTGACGCCGGCAAGTATATAAAATAATTAACGACAGCTTTGTTTGTGCTCAGGTCTTAGTTTTAGTGTGTCCTACGGGAAGAGATAAAACACAACGCAACTGACCAATAATATTTTATTATGTAGAGTTGTGTCTTATAGGGAGCAGTATCAGTGTGATAACGGGGATATTTTAAGATACTACAAATAACTACGGATACATTGGTGTTAAACATTAGTTAAATTGCGATAAGTGATATATTGGTTTGTAGCACTGATTCCCAAATTATCCTGTGAATTATAATTGTTTCTACTTTTTTGGCACAAGGCCAGCAATTACCCAGTGTATTACTGGTACTTTATTTTATCGACCCCATAAGGATGAAAGGCAAAGTTAACCTCGGCGGGATTTGAACTCAGAATGGCAAGGGCCGCAACTCTATGCGTCAAAGCATGGCGCCCGACCCTCTACGGATACTGCCAATCCAATGGTGTTAAGATACTGCATTACCGATAAGTCATACGTTGGTGTATAGTTTTGTATCTCAACGTAACCAGTGAGAAATAATGTCATTACGACGCAGCATTACTGAGCAGTCATATATTCTTCTATTGTATTGCTTCTCCACGTGTTCAGTGGGAAAAAGAAGTACTAATACACTTGATAATTTAACAGTGATACATACTAAAGAGATGATGGTCGAGATAAATTAAGATGTTGGTCCTTAAATTAAATATATTCTTAAAAAAAATAAAAAGCTAGATTCCGTCGTGAGAAATACTAATCAACCAATGCTACACCAATCATATAATCTTGTACAGTGAGGGAGAATGCTCTCTTCCATGCAGATCCTCGGGCACAAGAGTCCTCGTGGTTCCAGCGTGAATAATTGAGGTGATCTTGAAGCGGTGCCATATTTCTGAAGACATTTCTCACAGCCATAGGGCGTATGCTTCGGTCTTTCTTTTTAAGAGCAGTGAAGCTGGCCGAAAAGAAGAGGTCTCAGGCTTAAGGGTCTATAGTGCCGCTGAATTCACCTGGAGTTGAGTGCCAGATCGATAGTGCCGTTGAATTCACCTGGTGTTGAGTGCCAGATCGCACGCAGCCGGCGGCGCCCGTCTTTAGCAGCAAGGGGCGACATCAATTCTTTCAGATGACCAGATCGAAGACCGTCTGTCCATCCACAGCTGCTAGCAGAGATAATGTGTACCTTGGTGGCTACACAAAGCGGATGAAATTCAGGTTGAGTTATGCGTCTGATGTGTGGATCAAGTTGCTTGAGCCAAAGTGGAGCTAGGATCTCCTCGGTAGAGAACAGTATCGTTCAGATTGATTACTCTCAGAAGCCGAGACACCACCCTCATTAATGTGTGGCATAAACGCCTATAAGGCATGGGTGTCAAGTTAAGAAGTTCGCTTCGCAGTCATGAGTTTCTGGGTTCGATACAACTGAACGGTACTTTAAACAAATATTTTCTTCCATAACATCGGGTTTGACCAATACATTGTGAGTGGGATATGCTAGAATAAAAAAGTGTGGAAGAACAATCTCGTTCTCTATCGCCCTCTCCCTCTCTTTCTCTCTCTCTCTCTCTCTCTCTCTCTCTCTCTCTCTCACACACACACACACATTTATATATATGTGTGTGTGTGTGCATGCCTTAGTGATATTTTGTGAATTCGCATTTCTGAGTGATTAGAGTATAAGACTCATGACTATAAAATCATGACTTCAATTATTGGAGTGGGTCGCTTGTTGTCTCATTGAGCAAGACACTTCATTTCACGTTACGATTGGAAAATATTATCAGCAATGGAAAGCCCAATGGAAATATTACTTCCTTGTTCCGGCGTAACGATTGGTTCCTTTCTTTTTGATAAAGCATTGTAAAAAGATAGACAAAACGTGACTCAATTATATTGAATGATTATTGTTTTGACAAATTATACTGGTTGAATCATTTACACACACACACATATAGTTAGATAAAGTATACTATGCATTAAGTAGTGTGTATTGTTTTGTTTAATATTCATGTTGAGAATTTCAACGGTTGTTACATAAGTTTCATACTTCATACTTCCCTTAAGCAAACAACATATCAAATGACATGTTGTTTGCTCAATAATAATTATGACTCATACACACGTATGTATATATATACATACATGTAAACACCCTACACACAACAACATCCCACCGCCCAAATATATGTAAATATATAAAGTCTGGTTAATGATAACAGTTATAGAATATTTACAATACGGTAAAATGTAAACACGATAGAAAAAGTGATGCATTAAAAGTTAAATAATCAGATGTTAAATTGATATATTGAAAGTTAAATAAAAAGAAATACAACGTACCTAGCCGTAGGCTATCTTCCAGAACTTTCTGTTTAAATATAATAATAAATTATATAAAATGAATTATATAAAATGAAGCATTGCGTAGTGAGGTATAAACGTTTGGAGATAGAAGGCCAGAACAATGCAGGTATGGATATAGAATATAAATAAAAATGCAAAAGATATTGCTGACAATTAGTCCTTTACCTTAAATTTATTTGAATATCCTTATATTTCGAAATAATATCTCTTCTTCAGAGGGAATTAAAGGGGTTTATCCAGTGTTCTAATTAGCTTGCCAAGTCATGCTGACAGGAAATAGTATAGAAATTCCATTCTATTTCTAATTTCAAAGAGTGAAGGTTAGGTGGATAAAGGGTTGTCTCCCATTAAAATGGTTTGGACATGTATGTCTAAGTGTGTGTATGTGTGTGTGAGAGAATACATGAAGGTGTAAGCACGCGTGTGTGTGTGTGTGAGTGTGAGAGGATATGTTTATATGTAAATGTGGGATCTAGATGCTCTGTCATGTTAAAACTGGTCTATGTGTGTGTATGTGTGTGAGAGAGAATAAGTAAAGGTGTCAGCGTGCGTGTGTGTGTGAGTGTGAGAGGATACGTGGAGATGTAAGTGAGGGGCTAGGTGCTCTATCATGTTAAAAATTGGGTGTTGAGTTCTAGTCTGTTATTGATTGGAGGTTGCGTTTTGTCTATAATTAGTGCTTCTTTAATTCCAAGATTGCCGAGGTTTCTTTCCTTAGCTTCTATACTAACTATTATGTTTTTGTCGGTGTTTTTGCATTTCACTAGGTGTTTCTTAAATTAGGAAGCATTAGTGTTGAGGTGTTCTTTTATTCTAATGTGAAGTGGTCTGGTGGTGCTACCTATGTAGAAATTGCTGCATTTGTCGCACTCTAATCTGTATACGATGTAAGCCTGGTGGCATAGGTCTGTGTGGTCGCTGCGGCAGTTGGCCAGCGTGCAGCGGCTGTCATTTCTGGTGGAGTGTCTCTTGGTTAGCTGTTCGCGTAGAGAAGGTCCTGAGTGGGCTAGCTGAATATCTAGTCCCTCTCGTCTGATAGCTCTGCAGATGGCTGTTGTAGTTTCGTCACTGAAGTGTGGGAGCTTCAGGAGGCAGGTGTTAGTGCCTCGGGTGTGGTGTCCTCTGTTGTTTCTGGCACGGTTCGCGGTGGATGTTGGGTATCCGTTCAGTTTAAGTACTTTCAGGAAATGTGTGGTGTGTGTGTCTCGGTCTCTTGCGTCGGTGCATTTGTTCCGGATACGTGTTAGTTCGTTCCTTATGTATCCGAACTTAACACTGACTGGGTGGGCTGATCTGAAATGTATGAACAGGTCCCTGCTCGCGGCTTTTTTGTAGAAGCAGGTGTGGATTTCGCTTTCCTCTGTTACTCTGAGCTGGAAGTCCAATAGGGATTATGAACCGCGGTCATCGGGGTGCTCCATGTTGAACTTTATATTGGCGTCCATGCTGGAGAATGTCATGTATATTTTATCCGCTTCTTCACGGGGTGATGTAAGGATTAGTATGACATCTACATATCGGGTGAAGAAGGTATAGGAATGGCATGTGTAGAGGGTTCGGCATTCCAGCTGGTTTATATATTTGATCGCCAGCAGGTCCGATAGGCTGGATCCCATGGGTAATCCTGTTGTCTGTCTGTATGTGTGGTGGTGGAAGCAACACATACATTCGACGGCTATCTCCCTGCTTGAATCAAACAAATATAACCTCCAACAATGCATGAAGACCATCATCAAAAACCGGAGAACAGCTGAAGAGAGGTGGTCCATTGAGAAAATCAAACTCAACCCCAAAGTGTTCTTTTCATTTGCTAAAAAACACAAGGTCACTGTCTCCACTGTTGGCCCACTAGTTGATGAAAATGGCACACTCCAAGATAATGCCAAAACCATGGGTGAGATACTACAGAAACAATACTGCTCTGTTTCAGCAATCCTGATATAGCTGACCTGGGCCATATCAGTGATGTTAATCCCCAACACACTATATCGGATATAACGTTTGGCGCCCCTGATGTCTTAGCGGCAATAAACGAAATTAAACACAATTCAGCAGTAGGCCCCGACAGGTTCCCTGCTTGTGTCCTGAAGGTGTGTCGACACCAACTTGTATCTCCTCTTGCTAATCTGTGGAGGAACTCACTGGATACTGGCAGGAGAAAACTTTCTGTCCCAGTCCGTTGTCCAAGTCTTCAAAAAGGGAAATAAGTCCCTTGCAGTGAACTACCAGCCGATCTCACTCACCTCTCATATTATCAAGGTATTTGAGAGGGTGGTGAGATCACGAATAACCCACTTTCTTGAAAGCAACGGCTTACTGAACTCGGACCGACATGGGTTCCGTAATGGAAGGGACTGCCTAACGCAGTTCCTGCATCACTTTGACGATGTTTTGAGAGCCTTGGGAGAGGGCTCCAACACTAATGTCATCTACCTTGATTTCAGCAAGGCCTTTGACAGGGTTGATCATAAGATTCTACTGAAAAAACTATGCAATATTGGTGTCGCTGGAGAGTTACTACAGTGGATCAAATTTTTCCTGACAGGCAGAACCCAACATGTTGTAGTCGAAGGAGTAAAATCAAGCCCTGCCAAAATCAGCAGTGGCGTCCCACAAGGCACTGTGTTGGGCCCACTTCTTTTCAACATCTACATTAATGACATTACTGGCATCATCAAGCACAGCAACATAAGAATCTTCGCAGATGATTCCAAGCTCCAAAGGGTCATCAATAAGGTGGGTGATCGGACTTGCCATCAGTCAGGCCTACTGGCTATTATCCAATGGGCAGAAAAGAATCATATGCTGTTGAATGAGGATAAGTTGAATTAATCCACTTTGGAAAAAAGAATGCCCTGAAAACTACCATACTCTCTTCCTTCGGGTGAAACTCTATTGGCATCCAATAACATCAGAGACCTGGGAGTAATTGTGGACAACGACATAAGCTGGGCCACTCATATAAACAGCAAAGCTGACATGGTCCGCAGAATATGTTCCTGGATTCTCAGAACTTTCCAGTCGAAAGATATCCACACTGTTATCCTTCCCTTCTCCACTTTTGCCCGAGCCCATCTTGAATACTTTTGTCCACTGTGGTCTCCCCACACGAAACAAAGTATCATGAAAGTTGAAGCACCCCAAAGATCGATTACAAAAAAGATAGATGGCATGACAGGCCTTGACTATTGGAGTCGATTAGAAAAGCTCAACCTTTATTCTCTCCAACGTCGCTGTGAGCGCTATCTTATCTGCATGATGTGGAAAATATTCCATCAGCTTTGCCCAAATGATGTTGGCATCACCTTTAATGTACATCCAGGCATTGGGGCCCGTGCTATCCGCCCAAGACAAAATACTCACTCGCATCTCATAACAAGAATACGGCACAATTATTTCACCTCAATTGGCCCAGCTCTCTTTAACATTAAACCAAAACACATCAAAACAGAAACAGACCCCATCAGTTCAAGAAGTCTTTGGATAAATTCCTTTAAGAAATCCCGGATAAGCCTCCTACACCCGGATATGCCTCCGTAAACAATAACTCTCTGCTCGAGTGGGCCATGGTACCCAAACCCTGATTTCGCCAGGTGGTGCTATTAAGTTAGACATGGCCTGGGCCAATACTGGCCGAAACCTATCAAAGTTATCAAAGTTATATACGTATATATACATATGTATCTACATGTATATATATATATATATATATATATATATATATATATATATATATATATATATATATATATATATATATATATATGTGTGTGCGTGTATATATATACAGTGGTGGACTGGCCACGTTGCCAGATTGCTCAATGGCAAGTGGGCCTCAGGTGGCCCACGGTAACATTGCAAGAACCCACAGTAGCATTGCAGGGCTTACTGTAGTATTTTAGGGGCCAATGCTTTGCATTCAAAACATACCTGAAATCTAAGAGAAAGAATAACATTTAAAAAAAATAAATAAAACAATTAAGTAAAGCATTTGGTCAACCAATTCCCCAGGGAATTATCTATCTAGGGTGGGTAATATTCCCGAGATCCATGGACGAGCTCTCTCCAGCAGTCTCTGTCCCGCATTATCGCTGCCATGTCCTGCGTCTCCAAGAGACCAGTTTTCTGTCCTTAGGGCATCAACATATGTTAACCCCAGTCTTCTTCTTCCGGTGTGTCCATGCAGGGGCTCCCACAGGAGCACTGAGTACAGTGTCAACTCTGGATATCGGTGAGCATGTCCAGCTAACCTCAGTCCGCTCTGTGTCACTTTCGAGCTGACTTTTGGGAAGCTTCTGTACAGCTCTGAGTTCTTCATCCTCTGTGTATACTGATTCATATTTAGAGCCATCCTCAGCATTCTCGTGTAGCAGCCAGCCACCATCTGAGTGAGTTTCTTGGTCAGTGTCCAAGTCTCAGACCCGTACAGCAGCACAGACTCCACTACAGCAACGAAGAGACGGAGCGACAGGTTTTTCCGAAGTTCCGACTACCACATCGATACTTTCTCGTACGTATATTTTCTTGTGTGTGTTATAGGTGTATATATTATATTATATATACTGGTACATGTGTATATGGTTATGTGTATACGTGTATTTTGCGTTTGTGTGTGTATGCGGGTTTGCACTTATGTAGGGTGTGTATATGTGTACTTTGTCTTTTGGTTGACGTTCGTTTAGCGAACCTATGTGTATTTACCTGTAGATATGTGTGTGTGCCCGTTATTTACATATTTATGTGTGTATATTTATATACGTTTATTTAATTATACGCCCACACACACACACATATATATATATATATTTTTATTTTCTTTATATTTTTTTATGTGTATTTGGTGTATACGTATTTGGTGTGCGGGTACAAGGTTGCGCGGTTTTGTGTATGTGTGCGCCTGTTTTTGTGTACGTGCTTGTATATGCATACCCATGGCGGGTGTTTTCGCGTATGCATGTGTTGTACGTATATGGATGCGTGCATGTATATATTTAATTGTTGTTGATTTCAATAACCTCTGTAATTTATTTACATTATTCTTAACTCTGAAGCCGAGACTCATTCGGTTTCCTAAATAGAATTTTAGTCTACGACTTTATTTATACCATAAAAGTGGTTTTGTCTTTGCGTGTAATTGTTCTCATACCCAACATAATGACGTATTATCTTCGCTTTTTTCCGTTCATTGCTAGGGAACGTCTCCACGAACTACCTAAATTGAATATTAGTCTACGACTTCATTTATACCATAAACGTGGTTTTGTTTTTGCGTGTAATTGTTCTCACCGTTCCAAATAATGACGTATTATCTTCGCTTTTTTCCGTTCATTGCCAGGGAACGTCTCCACGAACCAAATTATCTGTTTTCCTTCGGTTGCAACGTTTTTCGAAATATTTACTTCTGCGTTCACAGATTGATTTTTTAGTTTCAGAAGATCCCGTTAAGGGTGAAAGCAGATATTATTTGCTTAAACTTTAATCTGTTATTTTAATAAATATTTGCTCTACGGTTCTTATATATTTGATATATATTTATCCTTATCGAGCCCTCTTTGGATTTTAGTCTTCAAATTTATTATTATTATTATTTGGCTCCCTCGGTTGAGCACTCTATTGACTTATATTCATCATGCAGAAAAAAACATCTGAATATTTCTACAAAGAACATATCCGTACCAAGCAGGAAGACATACCTAAAACTCCTGATACAGAAAACAGACTCGTTCATTAAAAGGTTGCGTTGGCGTGCCTTTTATTTCGATAATCAGGAAAAAGCGGACAATAAACAGGATAAATTTAGGTTTAAAACTTACAATAACCCTCCGAGTAACCCGGCATTGCTACCCATACGGAGTATCAAATTTCGGAATAGGAGCAATTCATTCCAGCAGGACCTGAAGAATAGAATTCGTTCTATTAAGGATTCTAATGCCGTGTACGTCTACTCCGACAGAACTGTCAATCTATATCAAGTGGAGCGCAGTACTTACCATCAACTGCTACATAATGCTGTAACTAAGGATTACCGTAAAACTAATCGGAGTGTCATTAATGACGATGCTGGGTTTAAAATCACTTCTGATCTCAACATCCAGGACCAGACTGAACCTCTGGACCCTATTTCTCCCCACGTTACCCTGAAGGATCACAAATCCAATTACCCCAACAACACCTCTATTCGGTTTTTAACCCTACGAAGTCCGATTTAGGTAGACTTAGTAAAAGGATTTAAGATAGAATTATACCTGAAATTAGAAGTTTGGCCCCGCTTGCACTGTGGAAAAATTCTTTCGCGGTGATTAATTGGTTAAACGGCATATGCAACAAGGAACATTGCCGTTTTATCCAATTCGACATCAACAATTACTACTCCTCCACCACTTAACCACTTCTTCTTAGAGCTATCAATTTCGCTAAACACTCACGGTGGTTAAGGATTTCGAAGTTGATGTCATCCTCAGTGCCCGTAAGTCGATGATTAATTTCGGCGACTTTATTTGGATTAAAAAATCTAATAGTACCCCATTCGACGTGAGTATGGGTGCGAGCGATTCTGCGGAGGTTACTGATCTTATCGGCCTTTTCCTTCTTTTCTCTACCAAGGAAGAATTCCCCCACTTGGGCGGTGGCTTGTACCGTGATGACGGCCTTTTGACCATGACTAAGTGCGGCCTACGCGCTTCCGACAGGTTCAGAAAAGAACTCACAGCCTTCTTTAAAGGCTTCAAGGTCTCCATACAGGTTGAGGCCAACCTCTCGATCGTTAATTACCTCGACGTTACCCTCAAATTGTCGAATGGCTTGCAATACCCGTTTAGAAAGCCGAATGGTACGCTTAATTACATAAGTAAGCATTCTAACCATCCTGCCAGCATAACCAAGAACCTGGTAAGAAACGTTTCTTTAAGGCTTTCCCGTCTATCTACAAACGAGCATATTTTCACCGACCATTCCACATATTACAATGAAGCTCTTGCTCGGAGTGGATTTGTCGATAAGGTAGCATATACCGAGTATTAGCATAGACCTAGGAAAAATAGATTTCGACGCATTATATGGTATATCCCAACATATAATATGGAGGTGGCCACACCATTAGCTAACATCTTTCTCTCCCTTATTAAGAAGCATTTCCCCTCAGCACATAAATATAATACCATTTTTAATAGAAATACCATTAAAATTTCTCACTCTACGACTCCTACCTTTGCACATAACATCACTGCTTCAAATGTAGCTAAATTATCTAGCCGTTGGAACACGTGCAACCCTGTAGTTAGTACTAACTGCAATTGTAGGAATCGGGTTGACTGCCCCGTATCCGGGAAATGCCTCTCCAGTAACATTGTCTACAAATATAAGGTTGAAATACCCACGTCCCGTAGGGACAACATAGGGTTAACCGCCAATAGATTCAAGCATCGTCTTTACATGCTTACCCATTCTTTTCTTAACCCTTTAAGAAGGAATATGACGTCACTTTCAGCTTATATTTGGAGTCTAAAAGACAACCACACCCAATATAAGTAACACTGGGAGATCCTAGCTGAGGCTAGATCGTATAACGGAAATAAAAGACTACGCGACATCTGCGCCGCTAAAGCACTAGAAATACTCTACGCCAATGACCACATCTTAAACAAAAAATCTGAAGCAATGTCGGTTTGTAAACATAAATTACATAACACTTTCCTGTATTACAGCCCCACATTATACCCTAACGGATAGTACGAACAATACGTGGATAATTTACGTCTTGATGAGGTAGCTAAGTATATTTTATGTGTATACCATTACTTATTTGTATAGGTAAGTATATATTACCTGTATGTTTTGTGAAGGTACGTACACTTTCTCGTACGTATATTTGCTTGTGTTTGTTACAGGAGTATATATTATATTATATATACTGGTAGATGTGCATACGTGTATTTTGCGTTTGTATGTGTATGCGGATTTGCACGTAAGTAGGGTGTGTATATGTGTACTTTGTGTTTTAGTTAACGTACGTTTAGTGAACATATGTGTATTTATCTGTAGGTATGTGTGTGCGCGCGTTATATACGTATTTATGGGTGTATTTTTATATACGTTTATATAATTATATGTATACACGCACACACACATATATATATATATATTTAAATATATTTTTAATGTGTATTTGGTGTATACGTTCGTATGTGTGCGGGCACAGGAATTACGTGGTTGTTTGTATGTTTGCGCGTGTTTTTGTGTACGTGCTTATATATGCATACCCATGGCGGGTGCTTTCGCGTATGCATGTGTTGTACGTATATGGATGCGTGCATGTATATATTTAATTATTGTTGATTTCGATAACCTCTGTAATTTATTTACATTATTCTTAACTCTGAAGCCGAGAATCATTCGGTTTCCTACTAGAACTTTAGTCTACGACTTTATTTATACCATAAACGTGGCTTTGTCTTTGCGTGTAATTGTTCTCTCTCCGCTCCAAATAATGACGTATTAACTTCGCTTTTTTTCCGTTCATCGCCAGGGAACGTCTCGACGAACCAAAGTATCGTCTTCATGTTTTCCTTTGGTTGCAACGTTTTTCGCAATACTTACTTCTGCGTTCATAGATTGATTTTTTAGTTTCAGAAGATCCCGTTAAGCGTGAAAGCAGCGATTCTTTGCTTAAACTTTAATCTGTTATTTTAATATATATATATATACATATATACACACACGCGAAAAACCACAGACCGTCAATCTCAACTCTACTTTTGAAAAGCAGAAGAACTGCGAAACCGGTAAAGGAACCAAATAAATATATATATTTTTTTTAAATAAGACTCCAGTTGCATTATCGATTCCATCATTTTTCCTTATATATATATATATATATATAAGATATCCACATATATATGTATATATATATATATATATATATATAAAACGTGTGTGTGTATATATGTATATATATATCTATATCTATATATATACATATATACACACACACGTTTTATATATATATATATATATATATATATATATATATATATATATATATATATATATACATATATATGTGGATATTTTATATATATATATATATATAAGGAAAAATGATGGAATCGATAATGCAACTGGAGTCTTATTTAAAAAAAATATATATATTTATTTGGTTCCTTTACCGGTTTCGCAGTTCTTCTGCTTTTCAAAAGTAGAGTTGAGATTGACGGTCTGTGGTTTTTCGCGTGTGTGTATATATGTATATATATATATATATATATATATATATATATATATATATATATATATATATATATATATATATATATATTAAAATAACAGATTAAAGTTTAAGCAAAGAATCTACTTTATATATCTCAAAATATACATATATCCCTATGAATTTATATATATATACATATTAAGTTATGCAAGAAATCCTTAGGATTATCATGAATGCAGTAATGGTTAATTACTACACTAGATAGAGTCGACGTACGGTGAGGGGTTACTCAACGAGTTACAAAAGAAGAGTTAAAGAAACTTGGTTTCCGATTCTTTTATAGTCCGGAGTGTAGATAAAGAATGATTAATAAAACAGGTAGACATCATAAAAAGGTAATTTATTCCAAGTATTTACAAATGTTTCCTTAGTAGTTACAAAGCCTAGTCATGCCATATGCAAATTGGTAGTTATTAATTAGCAGATACTCAATTTTCAAATGCTTTTCGTACCACCAATTCTTCAGAACTAATATGGCTGGATCATAGTTACTTAATATTTCTTAAAGAGAATAATTGGGGAAGATAGAGTAGAAAAGAAAGAAAGAAAGATATATATATATATATATATATATATATATATATATATATATATATATATATATATATATATATATATATATATATATATATATATATATATATATATATATATATATATATATATATATATATATATATAGAGAGAGAGAGAGAGAGAGAGAGAGATCTAGGGGTAGAAGAAAT
>OZ024741.1:324511395-324531395 GCA_964016885.1 Eledone cirrhosa | reverse complement strand
TCTTTCAGTCGCTAGAATTGTGACAATGGGCCTTCCGTCTTTGTTTCCGCATTTGTCTATGTGTTTCCGGAAAGACGAGGCCCTGGTTTTAGTGTGTTCCTTGATCCGGATGTGCAAAGGTCGGATTGTGTTACCTATGTAGTATTGGTTGCACCTGTCACATTCTATCTTATACACGACGTATGTGCGTAGGCAACAGTTCGCATGGCGTATCGGGCAGTCTCTGAGGGAGCACGCGTCAGTAGATTTCCCGGGTTTCTTGGAGAGGCATCTTTGCAGGGAGGGGCCCGAGTGGGCCAGGTGGATGTCGAGGCCCTCCCTCCGTATAGCCTTGCGGATAGCGTTGGTGGTATTCTCGCCCAGATGTGGAATTTTAAGGAAGCACTTGCCTTGGGTGCCTCTCTGTCTCTTGTGTCTGGTGTCTCCTATTCTGTCTGTGATCGAGGTAGGGTACCCGTTCGTCTCCAGCACTTCGAGGAATCGCTTGGTATGAGTGACACCACTCGCGGGATCGCTGCATCTGTTTTTGATTCGCGCGATCTCGTTCGTGATGTATCCTCTTTTGGCACTGTTAGGGAGGGCGGACTTGTAGTGAACGAACAGGTCCCTGTAGGCTGCCTTTCGGTAGAAGTTGCAGTGGATCCTTCCCTGTTCCGTGAATATATATATATATATATATATATATATATATATATATATATATTCAATTATATATATATGGTAGTAATAATAAATGTGAAGACTAAAATCTGAAGAGGGCTCGATAAAGATAATATATATATAAAATATATATAAACCCATCAACAAATGACCTCCACCCATCCCAATCACCACCCTCTCCTACCACCAGAAAATATATAAATACCACCATATTACTTGGACAGTCGGCTTCCTGATGATTCCTCCCGAATGAAACAGTTCTAGTCGTGTAGAAGGCTTTTCTATATTAAATATATATAAATTATAACATGTTTACGTACCATATATAAAGGGATATCCATAGCTATATATCTAAATGCATACATACATGAGCGCAAGTACAACTTTAGAATCCTTCACATATATACATATGTGTGAGTTTGTGTTTTTGCAGAATTCTTTCTTACGCTCTTTCCCTTTCACACTTTCTTTCTGTACATATATTCTTGATGTTCTGTACCTGAAGTATTTGGTTAAATTGACATCAGTGCTAGGATCATTGACATGCTGTTCTTGAACTTAGCAACACACAAACACTCAAAGCCAGATTTTAATGAGAAAATAGAAAATAGACAGTGGTGATGAAACTGCAGGCTTGTAAGTGGGCATGTGGTTATTTGGTTGTCTTCAGAAAGCTTATGTAATTTCGAATTTAATCCCACTGTTTGTCATTTCTGGCATGTGTTTTCTAAGTCTTGGACAGAATTTCCTCAAAGGTTTTCAGACTACCGCTTTCAGAGCTAACTTAGATATTAACTGTCCCTGCTGCTGATGCACAGCAATATGTAGGCTCTGCTCATAGATCACCCACTTCCAAGAGTTAACTTAGTGCCTCATTTGATGGGCCTTCATTTACAGGCTCTTGCGATGTACAGCAATTTATAAGATCTTCTGGGTGGCTGGACTTCAAACGCTCTTCAACCTACCTCAATACATTCTCATTTCACTCGCCACTCGTTGTTTTGACATATATACACTAGCTGTGCATAATTCATCTTCTTCTTCTCAACAGTCTCCTCAGTGTGGTCCTTCCAGAGAATGGAGATTCCACACAGAATATCCTGCCTGGAAACTTCTGAAATCAGCAACATATCTGACCTCAGCAGTGTTGAGCTGATAGATACCGGGAACTTCAACAGCTTCCTGAGATCATCTTTCAGCTCTTAATCTTGTACCATTGCTAGCAGACGTGATGAGGTGATCCAGGGAGATAATCTTAGTTTCTGCCATGCCCTGATGAAACGGAGAACGAAAGAGAAAGAGAGAGAGAGAGAGATAGAGATAGAGAGAGAGAAAATGATAGAGAAAAGGGCGAAATAGATATAAAGGAAGAAACAACGCCAATATTGAACTGGTAAATTTTTTTAGCGCCCTTGATAGGATGAAAGGCAAAGTTGACCTAAGCGGAGTGCAGAAAGCTGGAAGGAATACTGCAAGTGATTCTATCTGACGTTCTAATGACTATGCCAATGACTACTGCCCAATTACACTATAACTAACATCAACATGACATTATATCTATGACATCATAACGATCAATTGATGAATTTCCATCGGTATCGGCGATGAGCGTTCCACTTTTCGATCAAAGGGTGTTTGCTTGTGAATTTAATATGTAAGTAGATGAGCATTCCAGGTATATGTGTACCCTTAACGCAGTTCTC
This sequence comes from Eledone cirrhosa, assembly GCA_964016885.1. Lineage (NCBI taxonomy): Eukaryota > Metazoa > Mollusca > Cephalopoda > Octopoda > Eledonidae > Eledone > Eledone cirrhosa. The sequence goes on along the minus strand of OZ024741.1, from coordinate 324,529,032 downwards.
AGGAAGATACAGCGTGACACGCTGTGTGACAGCGTGACACGCTGTGTGACAGCGTGACACGCTGTGTGACAGCGCTGTGTCTTTGAATTACAGATATAAATCGGTTTTGCCAGATGGGTGGACTGGAACGAACTAAAATAAAATGTCTTTCTCGTAGAGACAATGTAGCTCGAAGAATCGAACTCATAACCTTACGATCGTGTTTTAAATCCATCTCGGACCAGTCCTCTCTAGACATTCTTTTTACGTCTATGAGGGTTTCATCGGCACCCTCCTCGATCACCCCCCAGTAGCCATCATAGGTTCAGTCCTGTTGGGATCCTGGGAATGCAGACCTTTACAGTGCTTTTGCCCCAGTGGGATGGGTACATTACTATGCTGTCGGTTCTACATGGGGTCTCCGAGTGTTTAATAGCAAGGGCCTTGGTTTTCAACAACACCGAAATGGTCCCGAATTCTCTGGCTCTTGCTTTGTATTCTATGTCTTCTTTTTGTTGGTGTGGTTGCTGTGGCTGTTAAAGTTGGTGTTGGTGTTGTTCTTGGTGCAGCTGTTGTTAATTACGTTGTTTCTCTTGGATTTGTTTATTGTTTCCTTCACCTGTTTCATCGTTGCTGTTGGTACTGTCGTTGATCATGTTGGTGGTAGTATTTCTAAATTCATTGTTGCATGTTGTGTTTGTAATTAATTTTTGTTGGTCCATAATTGTGCTTGTTGGTGTGTCCTTCCGCTCAACTTTCGTGTCACTAAATTGAGACAGCAGACTTAGTGTTGGGGCATGTTCCATCCATTTTTTTTAAGACAAGCAAAAACACGTACAAAGTTTAATATGTGGGCCAAAAGGGTGAAATATTATAAAGTCTCCCCTTCACAATGCAAAGACGAAAGTCTTACGACCCTTCGCAAAAGATAATCAAAAGAAAAAACCCGTCTAATACAATTGAAACGAAACTTGAAAATCCACTACCTTGCTGAGCTAAAAAAGGAAACACGTCTTCACTGTCGGGCAGTCAATAATAATAATAATAATGTACATATGCTTGTGAGTGTGGATATATACGAATGTTTGTTAATGTATACACATGCGTCTCTTCTTTCTTTGCGAATACAAGCTTATATATATATATATATATATATATATATATATATATATATATATATATATATATATATATATATATATATATATATATATATATATATATATATATATATATATATATATATATATATATATCAATGATATTAATAAATGGAAACTGTATTTATAAAACAATATTTATTTTATTATATATATTTCAAGGGTACCAAAACTTTGGTACGCTCTCATCAGATAAAATAGAACATTTGTTTTATAAATAGTGACATACCCAGGAATCAGACCCTAACAGTTCAGGTACTGTTTGGATAGTTAGATATCCAAATAGTACCTGTACTTTTAAAGTCTGATTCCTGTGTATGTCACTATTTATAAAACAAATTTTCTATTTTATCTGATGAGAGCGTACCAAAGTTTTGGTACCCTTGAAATATAAATAATCGAATAAATATGGTTTTATAAATATAGTTTCCATTTATTAATATCATTTATATATATATCTTCTTCACTAAAATGTATTTACTTTAACGATACTTTTTACAAAACACGTAATGCGGTAGCAATTTTTTGTCAACTGAGGCATTGCAACTAGTTCAGCTTTTAAGTTTGTGAGTTGTGTACTAAGTAACACACTGTATGAGGTAATGTCGTCTTTGACGTTACTTTCACATAATTCTTCAGAGCATTACCAATTTTCAAATCTTGATTCTTAATCTGTTGTTTATTTCATATTGATTGAACATTGCAGCGACATTTTCTAGTTCGTTCTGTTTTATTTTTCAATTTTTTTCCTCAGTAATTCTTACTTTTTACTAGAAATTTTCTATTTGAGTTTTTTTAATGCATCACTGAAATAACATAACTACGTCGAATCATGGCTATAATAATAATAATAATAATAATAATAATAATAATAATAATAATGTTAATAATGTTAATAATAATAATGAATCTCTTTCTCCTCTCTCTCTCTCTCTCTCTCTCTCTCTCTCTCTCTCTCTCTCTCTCTCTCTCTCTCTCTCTCTCTCTCTCTCTCTCTCTCTCACTATATATATATATATATAGAGACTATTTCCATAATTTTACTTTCTTATCAAATTTCTTACCGAATTATTTCTAAATATTTCGCGATATAAAATTGCTATGCTAATGCATGGCTAGAAATGCATATTAAACAAAAATTATTACATCGACTCATGCGATTATAAAAAAAAGTTATTACGTGACACGATATGATTATAGAAAGGTTGTCACACGGTATCATCTGATTAAATAAATAGTATTATTGTAAGAGCGATGTAGGGTGGTTGATTGGCAGTATCGGTAGAGCGTCAGACAATATGCTGTGCAGCCAAGAGTTATGGGCCTTTACGCCCTGAGTTCAGATCCCGCCGAGGTTAGCTTTGCCTTGCATCTTTACGTGGTCGATAAAATACAGTACCAGTCATGCACTGGAATCGATTTGATCGACTTTCTGCTCCCCTTCAAATTGTTGGCCTTTCGCCTGTAGTAGAAACAATTATTACAAGAGCGGTGGACTGGAAGTAAGCGCTGGTCAACGTGCTTTGCAGCATATAGTTACGTCCCTTTACATTCTGAGATTAAATCTCGCCAACTTTACCTTTGCCTTTCATTCTTACGGTGTCGATAAAATAAAGCACCATTAATGCACTGGGATCGATTTAATCGATTTCCCCTCCTCCAAATTTCTGGCCCTGTGCCTATAGTAGAAATGATTATTATATGCTATGAAATGGCTGGAAAATCTTCATTAGGAATATACAACGTTAATAAGATAGAATAAATATTATGATATAGTTGTTTTATTTGTGTTGTTGTTTCAATTCTATCGGTTTTACAATTCTACCATTGAATTTGTACATCTTAACCATTGAAAATGTCACCGTATTAATTACCAATAGAAATAAACCAACTGTTAGTATTTGTTATAGTTTGGGTATGACGTTATCATTCTGCCAACAGAAGTACGCCCACCAATTGAGTTTCACTTCTGCTTTGTTATTAGGTCGCTAATCCATTCATTAAAAAGATGAAGTATCCCGAGTAGGGGCGAAGTAAAGACGAAGAGAAGACGTAGGGAGTGGGACGTCATTGAGAAGGTCAGAAAAGAGCTTTGAAAATTAGGTAAATAGCTGTTTAATTGTTGAACTAACCCATTAACGAGTTAGTTACTTGAGTAATAAAAGTCGATTAATTGACCAATGTGCATTACTAGTATTTTATTTTATCGACCCCGTAAGGATGAAAGGCAAAGCTATCCTCGGCGGAATTCGAACTTAGAAGCATATTGTCCGACGCTCTACTGATACTGCCTATCCCCCGACCTAGTTAACCGATTAATAATCATTTCTATTATAGGCACAAGGCCAGCAATTTGGGGAGAGGGGGAGAGTCGATTAATCGACCCCAGTGCCGTACTGGTGCTTTATTTTATCGACTCCATAAAGATGAACGACAAAGTTAACGTGGGCGGGATTTGAAATCAGACTGTAACTTATGCCACAAAGCATATTGTTCGACGCTCTACAGATTCTGCCAATCCCCCATCCTAGTCACCTGGTTAATAATTAAAATACTAATGTGAATATCAACTGTTTCCCAAATTGTAACAGTATATGTTTCAACACACCATTTCAAAAAGATCTGGAAAATCAAATACGAAAACGAAGCATTGGTCTCTAAACATGGAAATTTCAATTCAGTTTGTATTTTACCTACCACAACCGATGTCGGTCGTTTCCATTCCCTTTGATAAATAATGTATACAAATCTCGCCATGGTTAACTTTACATTCTATCCTTTCGGGTTCGAAAAATAAAGTATCATTGCACAGCATAATGCACTAGACGAATTACTAGAGACTCAGACAGGATACTTTGCAGTATCTGATGGGGCTCTGTATCGAGTTCAAATTCCGCTTTTTTCTGCCAGGAGTTGCGACCGGCAAACTACATCAGCAATATAAAGACTAATGGAAACAGTTTCTTTGGCCCGAGCTAACAATCAGCTTTTCTTTTTCTACCAATACAGAGACCAATGGAAACATTGTTTCCTTGTTGCGATCTGTTGATCAGTTTCATTTCTTCTTCTTTTCTTTTTTCTTACAATTAAATATTTCGTTTTATAGAAACATCTCACATTTAGGAACTTAAAATGCTAATATGAAATTTTAAAATATCTTGTTTTATTGATTATAAGAAGGAGGGAAACGAAATGGAAAGTGTTCAACGTATGAAGATGAATATGGTACGCTTAATAGAAAATATTGAACCAAAGCAGTATATTGTCTGCTGCATGACATATGTGCATTATTTATGTTAGCATATTATACAGGTATTTATCTCTTATCTCTACCTGTCTATTTCTCTTTTTTTTCTCTCTCTCCCTATCACTCTCTTTTCTCTCTATCTCTCCCTACCTATATATGTCTCCCCCCTCTCTCTCTCTACCTATATATATGTTTTTTCTTTCTCTCTCTCTTCCTTCGCTCTCTTTCTCTCTCTCTCTCTCTCTCTCTCTCTCTCTCTCTCTCTCTCTCTCTCTCTCTCCCTTTCTCTCTCTTTCTATATATGTATATATATACATATATATATTATAAGAACAGATTAAAGTTTAAGCAAAGAATCGCTGCTTTCACCCTTTATTTATATAGCATAGTTATTATTGTGAAGGCGTGTGGCTTATTGGTTAGAATTTTCGATTCTCGGTAACACATTCTGTCCTTGAACAAGACACTTTATTTAACGTTGCTCCAGTCCATGGAGCTTATAATTCAAAGGGCCAACTTTGCCAGACAGTGTGTCACTCTGAATCTCCCTAAGAACTAGGTTAAGAGTACAAGTGTCAGTATAATTTTCAGTTACTTGCAAGTTAATTTTACGAGCTAGACTGTTCCGATATTCGAACAACTAGAATACTCATCGTCGATACAGACGGAGATACATCCAAGCGCCTTCACATACGGCAAACCTCCGTACTCAATTTCTAACTATGAATTTAAATTATAGTTACAAGGTGTTGGACATCCAATATGTTAGAAAACAATTGTACGAGGCGACTCGCAATGAGGAGGTCGAGATCGAACCCGGAACCACCTAGTTTGCGGGGACCTTTTAAAGCACAACACTATGTTAGTGTTGTTTATATTGGACTAGTCATGCTTCCAATTTTACTGGATCTAAACGTGCACGGTCCCATGCTAGACCATCTAACCAGGAGACAAGTCTCACTCCCACATTCAAAGCTGGCACAACACCCAAGACCAAATAAATAGCCACTTTTGCTGCGAAGGAGAGTTGTGGAAATATCTAACGTTATAGAGAGGGTCGTATTGTACTATGGCCTGTTACGTGGTTTCGCGAGGGTGAGTGTAGTCTGTGCAGTGGATAATGCAAACTAAATAATTTTCTGAGCGTGGTTAGAACAAGAATTATCCAAAACTAGTTGTGTCAGCTTGCCAAACAGTAACTAAATTGTTTTATTTGGGCGGAAGGGACACGTCATTGTTAGAAGCTGGATACACATTGTAGAAGTAATCTTAGATAGTACTAGGTAATATCGGTGCTTCATTATCATCAATATGGGGATAGTTTACACGTTGAACAATAATTCTCTATGACAACACTACGTTATTAACGAGAAGATATTAGACGTGTGCATTATAAACTCGTGTGTGTATATATACATATATATCTATATATCTCTCTCTCTCTATATATATATATATATGTGTGTGTGTGTATAATGCATACATACACACATATCCATATATATATATATATATCCATATATATATATATATATATATATATATATATATATATATATATATATGCTTAGTTAAAAACAGTGAAATTAAGTGGAAACATGGATATTGACTTTGTCAATATAATGAAATAAATCAACACATTATATATACATCTATAACTAATTCATTTAAGAACAATGTTTGTATGTATATATATATATATATATATATATATATATATACTGTCACGCACATATATATATGCACATATCATATAGACATGTAGACAAACGCACATACGACATACATGCATACATCTATGTATGCATGTATGCGTGTATATGTGTGTGTATATATACATACATGCATACATACACATACATCTGTATATAGATACATGCATACATACATACATGCATAAATACATACATACATGCATACATACATGCATACATACATACATTCATTCATACATACATACATGCATACATAAATACATACATACATGCATACATACATGCATACATACATACATTCATACATACATACATACATGCATACATACAAACGGCTATGTCTTGCATACAATAGGTATGATAGGAGTCGTTATTACAGTGTTGTAATAAATATAATATATCTATATTTAACATCGACGGATAATTACTACTACCACTACTACTACTACTACTACTACTACTACTACTACTACTACTACTACTACTACTACTACTACTACTGCTGCTGCTGCTGCTGCTGCTGCTACTACTACTACCAACACCAGCACTACTATTTCTATTACTACCAACAACACTACTACTACTACTACTACTACTACTACTACTACTACTACTACTACTACTACTACTAATAATAATAATAATAATAATAATAATAATAATAATAATACTAATAATACTAATACTACTATTACTACCATCAACACTACCACCACCAACACTACTACTACTACTACTACTACTACTACTACTACTACTACTACTGCTTCTGCTGCTGTTGCACAAGAAGAAAGTGTTTTTACCGGACCGGAAGGAATGTATCACATGATAATTGTAGAAGTAATAACGACACGCCATATGTTACACCCAATAAGTATGTTCTATATGACTATGAAAATTGCCAAACGATAAATCGCCTCCAGATTATTGAATGTCAAATGTCGTGTTAAATACATAAAAATGTATAATCTATTATGAAAGCTGTTAGAACTGTCTTTCTGATTCTAACGATGGTTGATCAATGGCCTTGCTGAATACAGTTCATGTGATTTAGCTATAGCAGTGAATGGCTGTTCCTTCTGGCAGGGGTTGCGGCCGGCAAATAATATCCGCACTGGTGAGAATAATGGAAACATTGTTTCCTTGGTCCGATTTGACGTTGCTGTATCCAGAATTACATTATCCGTTATCCGTTATCCGTGAATTTCTTTTATATTTAATCAGTCAGTTTGAATGTGATTTGGCTGCTAAATAGCAGCCAAATCACATTCAAACTGACTGAGTCAGGGTCATCCAATACTGTGTTCATAATAATGTGCACATATGTATATACTGAGTGGTGGGTATGTATATATGGGTGTGTGGAATTGTTTATGTTTATGAGTGTGTGTGTGTGTGTTTCTGTGCGTTTATGTGTGTGCGTGTGTGTGCGTGTATATAAGAAAAAAATATAAACGTATACATAAGCTTAAAAAAAGTTATTTAAAAGAATTATCCTCCATAGAATAACTTTCTATTTCCATGACTAGCAGTAGTTTCCTGGTGGTGAGGTACGAGAAACTCTTCTATGACATTACTAACGCAGTAGTTTCGTGGATGATAAATACATATCAACAACGGGAAACCTCAACCGTTCCCGTTAGTGGAATACCATGAGCTACAAGTGCCGCAGCGACCCCTGATAGTAAATAGCAATCGAAACTGAAATGAAGAGCCCAATTCCATACTCCTAGGAGCGGCCCTTTTCCGATGTATGCTATGGGCTCCGTTGATCAGCGGGTGAGGGAATGCGGAGTGCCTATAAACCCACAAGGGTGAGAGACATCTTTGACAGAAATAGCGGCACCAAAAACAGACTGCTTAGCTGCAAGCAGTATACATACTTATTTGACAGGATTTGATACAAGAACATTGAGATCAGAAAGCAGTAATAAAGAACTAAGGCACTGCTTCAAGGCGCAATCCGTTTCACTACTGGGCACTGTACACCACAAAGTGATACATAAGGATGGTGAAGATGACAATCTATACAACAGTTGGAGATAGTGCATTTATGACATCATCAGGTTGGAGAAATAGCAGAAATGTAACACCAGGAGGTGTCGGCATAATGGTGAACAATGTAGCAGCAGTTGCGCTTTTAGAATGAATATATGAAATAAGAGAATAATAGTTGCCACCTAACCCATCACTGATTATTAATGTGTATTATTCTCAAATTGAGGGAGATGTGCAAGCCGAGAAACATAACGACCAATTAGCTGCAACGGTAAGAGAAATTGCCAAATGCTGATTATTATGGAAGATCTTATCGCACATCGTGACAAAAGTATTGCCAAGTTTTCATAATATGCTAATTGCATCTCCAATGGCAAACTGGTTACCAAATTTATTTCGGAAAAATATCTTATTTCTAACAAATGATCATTTTCAAAATAAAGCTACAAAACTCTGAACATGAGTGGAAGTAAAATCCGAGTTGATTACATCATGATTCTTAGAAATTGGAAGAACTCTGTACATGACTGTTCGTCGTATACTTCATTCAGTGGTGTTGGTTCAGATCATCGAATCGTAACAGCAAACAAAAAATTGAATTTGACGACTAGCAAAGCCATTTTCATACAGAACAAATTTTCAATGGTTGACATTCAACGTTGGGGATATGCTAGCACTATATACTGTGACTGTGAAAAACAAATTTGGAGGCCTATACATGGACAATGGCATATTTACTGAGACCTTTGCAAACTTTATAAATACCAAGGAGAAAACAGCAAAACAACTTCTACCGAGAAGGAAGAGGAATAGAGGAAAGGATGTGATGAAAAACCCGACAATTGCAAGTGCTAGAGAAAACGTGGAGAGATCTGTCAGGAAATATTTTCAGAAATAAAAAGAAACGAAACAGTGAAAGTACAAAGAAAGCTGCAACTTATTTCATTAACTAACTGGACCTGAATACACAACTACCGCACTCGGGACCTTCATTAAGGGAACTGCTCTATAGATACCGACCTACATACAACACTTTCTACCTGTCCCACCAACAGTGCAGAAGTGTGCATGAGAATATATATATATATATATACATGTGTGCATGTATGTGTAAACACTGGGTAGGGTGTTTCTGTGGAAGACCAGCAGTCATTCATGCATGCTATTCTCCCCTCTCCAATACACCGATCATATTCAAGGGGAAGGCAAAGGCCGATAGAGCTAGGCACCAGTGTCACAGCTGAGCCATAGGTAGCAATATGAAATGAACTGTCATGGTGAAGGACACAAGGCGCCGCTCAGAGTGACAATCGAATTCACGACTTACGGATCATGAGTAAAAACCTGTAACCACTACGTTAGGCCTTTACACACACACACACACACATATATATACACACACGCGCGCACACATACACACATCGTACACGCATACATAGACAATGATTAGTAGAGAGAGAAAAGAAGCTGAAGATTTAATCGCATGCAGAATCTCTAAAATAAAATGGAATCATAAAAGGAAATGAACATAAATTGACAAAGTGATTTTGTTTAGTATCTTCCAGAAGGTTCTATAAGCTCCTCACCAGAGATTCTCATCGATCTGATTATAATGGGTCGTGTGTCCTTCCACTAAGGTCACAAATAATATTATCAGTAGCTGCTGCTGCTATAGGTCTCCTGGTAATCTGGGGATTATAGCTCAGAAATTGAGATATACAGCGGAAGATATATATTGAGAGGAAGGGATGATACATACGTACATACATACATACATACATACATACATACATACATACATACATACATACATACATACATACATACATACATATATAGAAGGAGAAAGAAAGAGAGAGAGAGAGTTACTGAGGCAGAAGAACAACCAAGATATAGTTGGAGATTTACATTAAGTAAAATGGTGGCTTTACAATAATGAAAAAAAGACATTAATAAATTGGCAATGATAAATAAATAATACAAATTATAACAAAATCCATATCAACTGTTTTTTTTGCCACCAGATAAACACTACAGAACATTTAACCATTTTCTCTACTTGAAGCTCTGTGTGTTGGGCCTCATCGTCTCTGAAGACGAGTGTTCCAGTTTTACGATCAACAGAACTGACTGCGTGTGAAATCAACGTATAATTTGTTGAGCATTGCACAGACACGTGCGCCCTTAACGTAGTTTCCAGGAGGATTTAGGGTAATATTTTGTGTGAAAATGCTGGTTCTTTGAATTTCAGATACGACTCATTCTAGCTCATTGGAGTGGAACAACGGGAGCTAAAGTGTCATGTCCAATGACGCAATGCGCTCTCCGCTCTGAGGATCGAATTCACGACTTAATAATTGTGAACCCAACCCATTCACTACTAAATGACGCTCCATCACACTTCATGCTATCGGCTACAAATGACAAACAACCGTCTGTGGTCTGGATTAGGAAGTTTCCATAAAATTCTCTTTAGAAATAGACAATAAGCCTACCTTGAATTGAGAGGAATTTATAAATATCTACAATAGATTATTATCTGAAAATAAAAAAAAGATAATTATAATCTTGGATAGGCTTAGAAATACAAACTGTTCCATTAATATATTGTAGTTGTAGGTTAAGTGAATTAACAATTCTTAAAAGAACAAGGAAAATAATGATAGTATTTAGAAGACAACACACAGGTCAGCACAAACAGATTACATGGTATTTTCTTCAAATTATCTTGTAAAAGATGAAAGAAGAAGAAACTTGTACAAATAGCAACTTAAGATCAATGAAGCACAAAGGACGGTCAACAGATATGAAAGACAGAGGTTGGAATTAACAGTCAACTGTGTGGTGATGGTTAAATAATTACACAAATTATTTAGAAATAAAACTAAATTAAAAAGATCTCTATAGATTGTCAGGTTAAGATGTTAGCTGAGAAAAAAAGAGAGATTATATATAACTTTTATATGTTGTTGGTGTATCATTTTTTGTATGAACTCTTTGGTATCTGTTCTAGCACACTCTTCTCTGAGTTTAAATCCCACCGCAATCAATTTTGCCTTTCACTTTCTAGGGTTAAAATAGCAGTGCAGGTCAGGTGGACTGGTGGAATCGTTAAAGAGTTGGTCAGGATATTTCTCCGTATTTCCTCCAGCTCTATGCCTTCCTAATTCAAGCCCCACCCTATTCTACCATACGTTACAATTAGGAAATATCACTCATTGAAAGTCCAATGGAAACATTGTTTCTTTGGTGGTCCAATCTGACGACCGGCTCCTTTCTTTGCTTCTATCTTTATATATATCATTCTTTTATACAAAACTTCCTGAACACCTCTGAGATGGAATATCAGCTGAGTTATCATATATTACCATAAACTTTCAATGCAGTTTCTTGGCAAATTCATATGCTTTTGCTGGAGCTGAACACTCTTTTTTATATTCAAACTAGCAGTAAAGCCCGGCGTTGCTCGGGGCTGCTCAGTAGCTGTGTTAAAGTTACAATGTTAAGTTCCTTTCTTGGTTTAGTGTAGACTTTCATGTGGTACGTTTGATTAATATTCCCTCAACCAACAGTATGCCTTATGAAGTTAAGAAAACATAACCATAACCCGAATGTTAAAACAAAAGAGGATGCTGGGGATAAAAATTGCACTGGTAATCTATTAACAAAAATCGAAAATGTAAACACTGCAACATTTGTCTCAGAGAAAAACATCAGCGTAACCAAACTATCCGTTATTTTGAAACAAAGAAATTGGATGGACATGAAAAACAAAAGAAAAATGCGTTATCCGAAGTAAAGAGGGCAGGCAGCATCAAAGAGGTTCGCACCTGTGATAAAAAATATTGACAATGTAATAGCGTAGATGTTTAAGTATAAACTATGAAGAGCTCATAACATACCCATGGTGAGTTTGACGGGCAGATTATAGACAGCCACAGCATACGAAATGGACAGCTGCAGCAAAAGCCATATTCACCAAAAAGAATCGCTGAAATCAACAAAACAGAAATGTTGCTTTCATTGCATCATCACATGCAATTGAGAATGATGACAACAGTTTACTTCGACGTACCAGAAATGCTGTTGTTGCGTGTTGTCTAGGTCGGAATGTATATTGAAACAATGAAAGAAATGACGGGACCAATCTATGTATGTATGCCCCAAGTTGTGTGTGTCTATTTATTAAACGCCGGACTTGTCAGCGACTGGAGGGGCGTCCTTAACAATCGAAAGCATCGATTTCATAGTCCGCTTTGATTTGCGAGCAATGCTGGTCCTTAGAGGCCTAGGTGTCAATAGAATGCACTGCATCGATGTTGAATACAGGTTTCGTAGACATATATTTAAAGCAGTCGGTGTAACATTGCCGTTTTGAACAAAACAAAACCTATAAAACCTCACGGTACACAATATTCTTTGTTTTTCCGTTTGGAGCAAAAGCAAAGAGGTTGTTCCGGCTGCAAACTCGAGAACATCCAACGTAGAATTGTCCATGTGAAAAACATGGCTCCCCCAGGTGATGTCCTGCCACAGATATAGTCTGGCCCTGGGACTTGTTGATGGACATAGCAAAGGCAGCATGAAGGGGAAATTGGGTTCTTTTAAAAGAATAGGGTGCATCCACTCCTGATGTAGTACTAGTTACCGTAGGTATTAAAACATCTTCTCCTTTTCCACACCCCGACATAATCGTAGCATAAATAATGTGCTGTAACATCCTATTGACAACAAGGCGTGTACCATTGCAAAGCTTGGGAGGGGTTATACTCCTGAGAAGTATAACTGGACATCCTTCCTTGAGAGACAAAATATGTTGAGGTAGACCGGGAATATCCAATGAATTGAGGTATTCAATGACATAATTGACCGCATCATGTGGATCAACATTGGTATCAATAGACTTAAAACCCTTATCATTTCCAGGAAGACTTTCAAGCATTTGGCGATTAATGGCGGAGACAGTGACATTTGTAGGGGCTAATATAGCCCTCTCACACAGCCATGTATGATTGCGGTAATTATCTGCCATGTTGGGAAAAATGGCTGCCTTGAGATCTTCGACAGTGTTAACCAGACAGCATGTATTGTCGAGTGCAATGTCTCCATGCACATCTGAAGGTACTTTGCCGTCGCCAAGAATGAGAAGGTCTTCAGCAAAGTTTGCAGTTGAACACGCATGTTAGTGGTCAGACGAAGTGTTGTTACCTGTTGCCACAATGGAGAAGACTTCAGGCAGGCCCGAACTTGATCCGCTCTGGTGCCCTTTGGAATAACCGGCAGAGTTTGTCGAAAGTCCCCTGAAAGCAAAAGAGTTACACCCCCATGGTCTCCTGGCGGTATCTAATGTCTTTCAGTATTCTATCTAAGGCCTCAATAGCTCCTTTGTGAGCCATGGTGCATTTATCCCACACAATCAGTTGGTACCGTCGTAGCAGTTCTGCTCTCGGACTATCCTTGGTATGTCACAGAGCGGTGTTTCAGCTGATACCAAGTTAAGCGGAAGCTTAAAGGTAGAGTGTGCTGTCCTGCCACCAGGAAGTAGTGTAGCTGCAATGCGAGATGATGCAACGGCTATTGTGATAACTTCATTCTGTCTAACTTTGGCAAGAAGTTTAGTAACAAAGGTTTTTCCAGTGCCTCCAGGGGCATCAAGAAAGAAGATACCACCCCAACGATGAAATACATAGTCGGTGATGGTGTTGTATGCAAATTGCTGATCGGGAAGTAGTTTTGGTTCCATTTCAAACATATCTAGCTAGAGTGTCGACATCATAAGATGTTTCTTGGATGTTGAGAGTTGGAATTTTATTAGAATCAGTGCGGTGGGTTTGTGGCAGACCGTATGCTGGTAAGGCATTCCAACCCAAAAGGAAAATCCTGTCCTCTATGTCTATAAGCCCTTTATTGTATAAATCATCACTGAAATTTACTTCTATGTCAGGAAGTAGTAGTTGAGCCTGGTGCAGGAAGTCCTCAGACAGTTGGTTCCGAAACTTCAACCATAATGTGTAGGGATCACAAATGTTACATAAGTGAAGAAGCTTTGCAAAGAGCTCTCGTAGTCTTCCAGCTGAGTGTGATGAAGCGATCTCCGCCAAGGTTGCATCCCATCGTGAGTCATCTTCAAACATTCCACGAGCCAAACAGGGATCTCTTTATGTAGACCAAACACGATTACCGTAAGTTCTGAGGTCCTGAAAACTGGTCGGTCTTTTGACCTCATGCAGTAGCGTTCGAAGATAGAAGCACTCGTGTTGATTTGGAGGAATCGTATACACTTGCCCCAAGCAATTAGTGAATTTGATCCCGGGAACTCCAATAACTGGTTGGCCAGTCTTTCTGCGACTCCTTGTTTTTTTACTCCATGTGTAGTATGATGGCACCTGAGGATACAGCAATGATTTTGCGAAGTCATTGTATTCGCACAGTTTGAACAATCCAGTTAAAGTTGTCTCCCTTGGGGTCTGTGCCAATTCAGCGGCATTTTTGTTGGTATAGTACATCCGTTGACCGTGTTCTAGGTGTACATCTAATTTTACAATTGAAGGGTGCCTATCATGTATTGGAAAACCGAAGATTCGCCAAAAGGCCTCGCTACTACTTATGTAGCGCCCTACTTGGAATTGCGTTTCTTTGTCTCTATTGTTTTCGTTGAGTATACCGAACGAAGCAGCGTCAGAACCATTATTAACATACTTACATATGTATTTGATTCACTTGACGGAGCTGCAGAATTCAACATTAATGTGTGCGTTGAAAGTACTGAGCAGGAGTGGGCAATAGGGAATGATCCATCGGTTGTCAACTTCGCCATTCTTAACCCTTGCCGTAAACCTCCCTCTTCACATCGCCTACATTTATATAATGGGTAGCCATCATTGCCAGTCTGAGTATCGCGAATAAATTGACGGGGACATTCTTTAGTGCATCTTTTATTGCCTGTAACGCATGGTAAATCAGTTCTAAAGCCAGACCGTGCACCATATGTGCCCTAACTTTCATGTACAAGTGCTTGTCAGTGGAAGGATCGGGTAATTCTGCAGAGATGATCCTGTCAATGTCGTTTGGACTAACTTTTGTTGTTAGCCAAATAAGAATATGAGCATGGGGGAGGCCCCTTTTTTGCCATTCGATTGTGTACATGTCACATTGAACTGGTCTGAAAACCTCACCTAATTTGATAAGATCCATAAGCTTAAGTAACTTAAGACGGAATACTCTAGCCGCGAGATCATGTCGGCGTGTAGCGTTATGACCAGGAAGGAGTTCCCCCTCAATCTCCTTCAATTGGGGTTACAAGTAAAAGTTATATATAAGTCTGGCCTGCCGTAATGTCGTACAATGGTCATGGCGTCCTGAGTCCTTTCATGCATATATCGAGGGCTTTCCGTGAAGGTAGATGGCAGAATGCATACTTTTCCAAGACTCTCAGGATCTGCATCATTGTTCATTCCATCACGAAGGTGTATGTAACTGTCACAACGCAACTTTTTTTGATTGAGTTTGATAAATCACAATCTCTCAGATTCCATTTATGCACACATGTCAGTTGCATACTGATTGAAAAGGTCTTTAGAGCGATGGAGGTGACTAAAACAGTCATCTTGCATCATGAATCGGAATGCATAGAAGTCCTTGCATGAAACTGTTTTGGTAGATTTACATTGTGGAATGCCAAAATGGTATCCGTCCTCTCCATATACAGAAAGCAGCGGGTATTGGAGTGCGTCGTATGATCTGTGTGTTTCACTGATCCGTTGAAGTCTGTGGTCGCGATGCTTGATAACAATGTCACGTTTGTTGTGCTGATCACCAGCGAGAAGTATTGCAACCTCATTGAAAGAAGGTGAATTATAGCGGCCTGCATGTTCTCCAGATGGCCGCTTGTCAGCATCAATGGCGACTTAGTAATTATCCACAGCAGCTGTTTCTAAAGCGTATTTGAAACTATGGACGTAGCTGTTATGAAGCATGTCCTGAAGTTGAAAAAGGAGCTCCAGTCTAGTGTCAGAAGCAATTGAGTATTTCCTTGTTGCTTGTGGACAGTCAATTGAGTTTTGAGTTTTTTTCTTTTGGGAAGGCAAATGTATTTCGCCTTGTAGCTTGTTCAAGACAGTTGGGCATGAAGTAGACCTGAAGAAATTGGGGCTTTTTATTATCTACAGGCTCCAGCAATCCGATAAGATGATAAACCTGACCTTGAACTTTGAAAGGGGGCATAAATCCACCTTCATACTCATAACTCGATCCAAAAGATGTCATTTGGAAGGCACAATTGTAATGTCGAATATCTTGAAGGAAACCTCTTGAGAGTGAATGGGTGCCTGTAAGAAGAAGCCTCAATGGCTGTGGTGGACCTTACCATTAGAGCAGCACATTCTGGCTGGTTCAGTCGGCCACTTTTTGGATTTGCAAAACTAGCAAATTTCAGACATGCCGCCGATTTGAATATGAGGGTGTGTAACATAATTATTAGCGGGACATAATTGAAAGCCTTCAATGACCACTGTGATTTCGCAGCCCTCGAAATACCCCGCTTATTGGCTTTATATTGACCCCCCCCCAGTCAAATAGTTCGGATAGCTGCTGTATCCGCTTCTGGCGCAGCTGCCATAGCAGCCGCGTCTCTGGTCTGACGAAGATCACGTTTAACATCATTCTCTGCAGCTCGCGCAGCCGCGTCTCTGCTCCGACGAAATTTACGTTCAACATCATTCTCTGCAGCTCGCGCAGCTGCTTTTGCCTTTGCATTTCTTGCAAGCCGAATTTGACGTTCCTCGTTATTCGCTGCAGCATGTGAGGATGCAGTTGAAGAAGCATTTATGGTGTGTCGAAGTAAACACTCGTCATATTTCTCAGTTGCATGTGAAGATGCAAAGGAAGAAAAATTTCTGGCACATCGACGCAAGCAATACTCATCGATAGATAGACCTGTCGCATTCACTGAACACCCCACAATTTGAGGCTGTCTAATGCTCGACGACGCCTCAGTCAGCCTCCTTCTTTTCGTTATCTGAGACCGCGTCAGTCGTAATAAGGGCATCTTCTTTTTAGGCATCAAGGTGGCGAGCACGATATGACAAAGAAATCTGACAAATGTATCTTAAAAACAATGTATATAAATATTGTTATACTTTGGGAGGGTCATGTTGCCAATAAGAAACACACGCACCAGTTGCTTTCACTTCAATTTATTATAATAAATTTATAATAAATTTATAAATTTATAAATTTCTGGTTGGTTGGTTGGTTCCACAACCAGATAGTTGTTTACATATTGGCGTAGGACAGAACAAAGGAGAGGCACAAAAACAAAGAAAGGAATCCCTAGTTACTGAAGAGGTCACAGAGTGTGTGACGAAAGAACTATGACAATATATAAACAACTATCTGGTTGTGGAACCAACCAACCAACCAGAAATTTATAAATTTATAAATTTATTATAAATCTATTATAATAAATTGAAGTGAAAGCAACTGGTGCGTGTGTTTCTTATTGGCAACATGACCCTCCCAAAGTATAACAAAATCGGTT
>OZ024741.1:324488895-324506395 GCA_964016885.1 Eledone cirrhosa | reverse complement strand
TATATATATATATATATATATATATATATAAATATGTATCTAACGATATGTATATAATGTATATAATGTATATATGTATATATATATAACAACTAGAAATGATTAACATATAAATAAACATATGAAACAATCCCAGGGGATAATTTGTTGAAAATCCCAGTATCGGCCTCCGTGGTTTACCATTCGATTAATTGGTGAAATATATTTCTTTAATGGAATATATACAGGGAAGATTAATCATATTATAAGGTATCTATTTTTGAAGTTCTAGTTAACTTTATTTAGTTACCTACCTAGCTATGTGTGCTTACACACTTGTAAAAATTATCCCCTGTGATTGTTTCATATGTTTATTTATATGTTAATCAATTTCTAGTTGTTATAAAATGCTCGGACCTATTCATTAGAATCTTGGAGCTTATTTCACGGGTGATATGGCGCATGCCTTTCTGGTATGACACCCATAATTTTGATTTAGATTAAATTCACTTTGATTTATCTTAATTTTGGATATAGATATATAAATACGGCTCCTTAATTGTAGAGCTAACTCTGTTGAAAAGACTTGACTGCTATTTCTAGTTGTCGATAACCCTATTCACGCCACTGAGACGAAGATGGTATGAAGTGTGCATTTTTAGTAGACACAGAACGTGTTACTGGCCAGTCGCTGATTTGAACTTAATGCGTAAACACAGATGGCTGGACTTCTTCCTTGTTGAAAATCCAAGTATCGGCCTCCGTGGTTTACCATTCGATTAATTGGTGAAATATATTTCTTTAATGGAATATATACAGGGAAGATTAATCATATTATAAGGTATCTATTTTTGAAGTTCTAGTTAACTTTATTTAGTTACCTATCTAGCTATGTGTGCTTACACACTTGTAAACATTATCCCCTGTGATTGTTTCATATGTTTATTTATATGTTAATCAATTTCTAGTTGTTATAAAATGCTCGGACCTATTCATTAGAATCTTGGAGATTATTTTACGGGTGATATGGCGCATGCCTTTCTGGCATGACACCCATAATTTTGATTTAGATTAAATTCACTTTGATTTATCTTATATATATATATATATATATATATTACTCATCTGCTACTTGCAGCTGAAACTTTGATTATACTAAGTATTGGAGATCATTCGGATTTTTTAGATAAATATTTATTTTAGTTATCCTCGCGCAGGGAAATTCTTATTTCTGGTATGTTTACATTTATACACATATTCACGCAATCTCACTTATCCACTCTGTATATATACATACACTTTGGCTGCTTCAGAATGCGCGCGTGTGTGTATGTGTTTATGGATGTGCCAAATTTACATTGAGCGGCAATGGTGCAGCAAGTCGATATTCTATATACTGATAGAAATTCATTTATATATTTCTACTGTGTATGTGTCTATGTGTGTATACACTTGAAATTTTTCTCGGAGAATGAATTTAAAGGAATTAATATTAATTACAATAATTTGTTGCTATATGAATGTTAATGTTTTGCTAGTACTCGATATTCTGAAAAGGGCTAATTAAATGGATTTTTTGTTGTTGCTATTTTCTTAACAACTATTTATATATTATAAGT
Organism: Eledone cirrhosa; assembly: GCA_964016885.1. NCBI lineage: Eukaryota > Metazoa > Mollusca > Cephalopoda > Octopoda > Eledonidae > Eledone > Eledone cirrhosa. The sequence continues at coordinate 324,504,797 of OZ024741.1, read as the reverse complement.
TACTATCAGATCGAATGAATAGAAGTAAATATACACACACACGTACACCAGGTCCGAATACAGAGGAGCTGAACTCCGAGTGTCATCGCCTCCATCTCTCTCATCCTCCCCATCTCTCACTATTATGAGCAAATGGGGTCCCACGTATTGGCCGCCCCACGCCCCCCGATGGACAGAAAAGAGAAGGTGTTTCCTCGGCGGATGGTGAGGGAGATGCTCTGAAAGCCATTCCATCTCGCGAGAATCATTCCTGCAGAGAGCCAGGTTTGTGCCTATGGAGATGAGTAGGGAGGTAGCCCTAGGGCCAAGGACACCAGAAGTTTCCACTGCTATGGGCTTGACTGCAAACCTGTAACAGAGCGACCGATATTTGGAGAGTTTACCCACCACGGTCCGAAGTGCAGCAGAACCTGGGCTAGTCGCAGACTGCACCAGGTTGTCGCTGGAGAATGTGTCGCTGCATGTGGCATCGCAGATGTGGGGTTTACCCCCCGGGAACGAGAAGATGGTCGTGCCGTCTGTCGTCTTGCCGTCCCCTCGGTCCAGCCCCACCAGCTCCAGCTGGAAGGAGAAGCCTCCAGCATCGAAGCCATGCTTTATGACCTCGTTGAGAGCATCGTGGCGTAGAAGGCGGCCGGTATTGTAGTGACGGGAAAGCGGGTGGAGGTCGAAAGAGTCTACGGTGGATCAGTGGCAACATATGTGTGGCTAATTTTAATTATATGTAGTGTTAAGTAATTAATTACAGTGGAAAACAACACAATGTGTACAGATCTTAAGATAAATATTTGTATCAGGTTCAGACTTTAATGTTTCGTGTATTATATACACAATCATCACTGGATGAAATAATTACTCTTCGACAGATGTGTATATACGGATATATTGCAATAATTGTTCTGGTGGGTTTTGTTTCGTTAAGGAAAGACACACCGCGCCATTCTAAAATCTTCTCTAAAATCTGTCTTAAAACTTTAGCATTTACATTACTCTATATATATATTATTGTATTTTTGTGGTAAAATCTTCATCTCACATAATTATCTCACCTAATATCGAATCTATGAGATTTTGATATTATTTATTTTGAGACGTCAGTATGATGGTCGGTTATAGCTGGTTTGAATAGAAACAGATGAGAGAATTCTGGCCGGATATGGCCGGTTTAAATGCGAAAGAGTTAAGCCTGAAGGGTCGTTAGAACGGTGCTTATCCCAATTTCATGCCGTGAAGTTACTGAGAGTACATGACTCCCCCGTACCCCTGGACAGGACGCCAGTCCATCGCAGGGTAAAACCCCTAGCAATTGCTGGTACTCATTTTCAGCTGAGGATAGTGCAGAAACGTGGAATGAAGTGTTTTGCTCAATAACACAACACGCAGCCCAGACCAGGAATCGAAACCACAACATTATGATCGTAAGTCCAACACCCTTGCTACAATAAATTAGACATGTATGATTATCAGGCAATGTTGATGATTGCGAATGTAATGCCTGAAATGTTTAGATATCAAAATATAGACTATGATATGCATATTATATTTTAGCGTCTTTCAAGTATATTTTGATGTTTGACTGATTACGTAATTTAATTAGATTTATCTTAAAATGCGCGCCAAATCTTGACATTTGTATGCACACATACACACATATATATGAATGTATGCATAATCTACTTCTATTTACCTTCTGCATATATATATATATATATATATATATATACATGTATATATATGTATATATATATATATATATATATATATATATATATATATATATATATACATACATATATATATATATATATATATGTATATATATATATATATACATACATATATATATATATATATATATATATATATATATGTATGTATATATATACATATATATATATATATATATATATATATATACATACGTATATATATATATATATATATATATATACATATATATATATATATATATATATATATATATATATATATAACAAAGGGATTGTGGTAAGGAACCAGATGGACCATAACGCACCAGAGTACTCAATACTTAGGGTAGTAGAGTGGGAAATAGGAAAACGTATGACCCCCGACGACAGAGCTCAAGCCGTTTCGACGGCTATTTCAGTCCAGAAATAACCGTCGAAACGGCTTGAGCTCTGCCGTCGGGGTCATACTTTTTCCTATATATATATATTATATATATATATATATTGGTAAACGGAATAGAAAATGCTGACAAATTGTTCACAGTTGAAAAATGGTTTAATTAGGAATAAAAGAGTATTAGTGATTGTATGGGTTAGTATTCAGTTGTGGTTTTAAGTTTTTAAGTTTTTACCGGTTGCGCATTTCTAAATGCTTTTCAAAAATAATTTTGAGATAGAGTGTCCGTGCTGTTTGCTCTGATCTGATTAGTTTTGGGAATTCTACCTGTTTTTATGTTAAAAAAGTGGCTCCAGCGTTATTTTTGTGTTGCAAAAATTCTTGTGGTCAAAACAATTTTGATTGGTCGGTAGAGGTCATGTGAATGTAAAAAGTTGATTTTGCGCCAAGACTGTTTTTATGTTAAAAAAGTGGCTCCAGCAAAATTTCTTGGTCAAAACAATTTTGATTGGTCGGTAGAGGTCATGTGAATAAAAAATTGGTTTTGCGCCAAGATTGAGAAATGACTCTTTCACAACAAATATGTGTGTGTGTGTGTATGTGTGTGTGTGTGTGTGTGCGTGTGTGTGTGTGTGTGTGTGTGTATGTGTGTGTGTGTGTGTGTGTGTAGTAGTAGTAGTAAGGTGTTCGATGCTGCGACAATGGCCAGCAGCGATGCGTGTCAAATGGCTATTAAGATAAGTGTGTGTGTGTGTGTGTGTGTGTGTGTGTGTGTGTGTAGCAGAGTGATTCGTGGTGGCAGGGATGGTCAGTAAGAATGTGTCTGAAAGCAATGGGGGGTATTTTATCATGTCAAAAGATAAGTGTGTGTGGTGTGAGTGTGTGTGTGTGTGTGTGTGTGTGTGTGTGTGTGTGTGTGTGTGTGTGTGTGTGTGTGTGTGTGTGTGTGTGTGTGTGTGTGTGTATAGCAGAGTGATTCGTGGTGGCAGGGATGGTCAGTAAGAATGTGTCTGAAAGCAATGGGGGGGTATTTTAGCATGTCAACAGATATTTTTCAGCTTTTGTCTTATACGGAGAAGTGCGTGCGTGTGTGTGTGTGTGTATATATATAAGTCTCTTTGTATGTTGATGTACGCGTGTGTATGTGTTTGTGTATATATATGTGTGTGTGTGTGTGTGTGTGTGTGTGTGGGTGGACCAGTATGTTTTTCCCCCTGGTAAAATGGTGTACATTATTCGATTTTTTCAGTAAAATCGGTTCTCTTAATAGAACATCAAAAATCTTAACAATAAAAGGTGTGAAATGATATTCACTATATATATATACACATACATATATTCACTACATATATATATACATATATACATACATATATATGCACATATATTTTTTTGTATTGCACCATAGAGCATGTGTGTTTACGTGTGTCATTGTGTTTATATGTGGGTAGAGATGTGTGCTGATGTAGGTATGTATGTTGACGTGTGTATGTTGTGGGTTCGTCTTAGGGAGAAGTGTTTAGACGGGGTCCGTATTTGTTAATGAAGTAAGATTCCTTGCTGATGCGCTGGGTGTTGAACATTGCCTACCGCAATGTTCAATTTGTCAAGCTATTTAAACGTATCTTATTACTCTAAGGACCTACCCTTATTGAGTGCTTTGTTAACTCATTCCTATTGCAGGTCGACTTTGCTTGCCCACATCCAAAGCATCGATTTTACTAAGCTATATATATATTTATATATAGCGAATATAGCATTTTTAAAATGTGATGTTGGGAATAGATTAATATTTGAATATTAAGAAAAAATCTCTAAAATATATATTCCTGGCGCCTTTATGTCAGTCATGTATCGATAACTGGATATGTTATCACATCGGTCTATATATAATTGTAGTAGTTTGTATGTGTGTATGTTTATGTGTATGCATGTATGTATGTCTGTATGTTTGCTTGTATGTATGTATGTTTGTATGTATGTATGGCATTTCAAAATTAAATGATATAAAACAAAATCCTATATTCTAACTGAAAAGATAAAATAGAAGTAGAAGTCCTCTCTCTCTCTCTCTTTATATATAAATATATATATATATATATATATATATATATATATACATATTTATAAATGTATTATATATATACATATATATATATGCACATATACGTATACATATGCAAACATATATATATTTCTAAATATATAAATATATGTGTAAACTAATAAAAATTTTCAATCAATAGTATAGTATTCCAACGTAATGGGAATATGGCGATGTTTAGATATTTATGAAAGATAGTGCAGTAAAATATATAGTTATTGAACGATTTCAGTTTTGAAAATATGTTTTATATTTGATTTCGAACATTGGCACATGTCCATCATATGTTTTATATTTAACGCCTAGATATTACTAACTTGAATTCTTTGGTAAAATATAATTTTGATGTTAGTGAGAGAATATTTCTAATTAGATTCCCGCTCCTAGATCACATCATTGAGACCCTAATGAGGGTTAGGAAGGTAGGAACAGTAGACGAGAAAAAGAAAACAAATGAAAAATATTTCTTTTTATATAAAAACACTGTATGGATATATACATGACTGCTGTGGATAGAGCATCTCTCTTTCACTCTCTCTCTCTCTCTCTCTCTCTCTCTCTCTCTCTCTCTCTCTCTCTCTCTCTCTCTCTCTCTCTCTCTCTCTCTCTTTCTCTCTCTCTCTATTTATCTACCTATCACTGTTTCTGTCTGTCTGCCCCCCGCTCTCTCCTTGCCTGCTTCTCTTCATTCGACCTTTAGGATTTATTGCTTCTCTTTTGAAAAATAAAACTTCATGTAGAACGTCAAATGTTTAATGATTGGGAGTAAATGACTCGTATCAACCATGGTAAGGTTGTTAGGGATTAGGCTTCCCGCTATTTTGGGGTTCAGTCAAGCACTTTGAACTTTCTCCGCAGTACTGGCAAAAAAATGAAAAAATGACAGGCCTCTGGTTCTGGGTCAGCTATATGAATAACATGGTCCTGCTCCGTGTCTTGCGCCACAAAAGACAATTTGATATCAACTTGAGGATAAAGTCAATTCACTACGATTTCATGTTCAATGAATCAAGATTTAAGACGTAGATATTGGCTGACAGATTGAGGCTTTCGTTTCGTAACTACGTAGCTTCGTATTAGGTCCGACCGCCTTATGCTGTTGCAAAGGGTTTTGTATCATAACAGCGATTCAACCGAAACCTGGTGGGTGAGATTTCAGTAGGCGGACACTCTGTGGCAAACCATCAGATAATTAGTATATTGATAAGTTGATTACTCAATTTATTTATGGGCTAATTAACGGATTGCATGATAACATATACGATTCGAGTGTTTTTGATTGGTTGTTACTCTAAACTAGATTGCCAGAGAAGAACAATTAAATTCAGTTGCCTGCCGATAGGCTGCTATCACAAAAGTGTCAAACCCGCTGTATATAGCTTCCTTGTTTAGCAGCGAGTCAGATGTTATTGGACAGACCTATGATGAAAGGCATTCAGCCATAGCCACCGATTATATTCAGATACATTGTATCGAGAACTACATGATCCATTGTCTCCTTCCTATTTTTAAGACCACAGAATGTAAATTAAGAGAGCTTTAGCTGTTATTTTTTAACAGAATATGTAATCAGATGTTGTATCCCTCATTGTTGATGTCGTTGTGAGGGTTTCGTACGTGTGTATCCTTCATCTAGTAGACAGATGCTCAAAGTGACTATTCCGTCAGATATTTAAAGCTACTTTAATCCATGAACCCTTCTTTTATTCAGACGACTACGCAAATGTTCATTCGATGGGCCATGGTGGTGGTGATGATGGGGTTGCCTTTAATGTTATTGTACTTATTGATAATATTGTTATTATTACTTTAACTTTCATCCTTCCGTGTTTGAAATAATCACCTCTCTCTTCAGTCCAAACTTGTGTCTAAGTTGGAAACCATCATTAATATTGTTATTAAGAGTCTTTCCGGTAAAACAAGAAGACGGTCGTCAGATTGGAGCATCGAAACTATATTTCAATATAGAACGAACTGAGACGGAGCAGATAATGTAAAACATCTTGTGTGTCTTTTTAACAATTCCACCATATCGCCACCCCTGGAGCAGTACTTTAGTTTTCGACAACAGATGCATGAAAGGCAAAGTTGACCTCGAGGGTATTTGAATTTGGATTGCAGAGAATCGGAACAGATATAAAAGAAATCCTGCCAACTTGCCACCACTGTAGTTATTATTACTTTTGTTACTTTTGTAGGGCGGTGGATTGGCAGTATCGGTAGAGGGTCGGACGCCATGCTTTCCAGCATAGTTACGTCTCTTTACGATCTGAGTTCAAATCCCGCCGAGGTTGACTTTGCCTTTCATCCTTACGGGGTCGATAAAATAAAGTACCAGTAATGCACTGGGTAATTGCTGGCCTTGTGCCTAAAGTAGAAACAATTATTACTTTTGTAGTTAAGGCAGTAACAATAAAGCGTCGGAAAAGATGATTTGCGGCATAAAGTTACGCCCCTTTACGTTCTGAGTTCAGCTGCAGCTGAAGTTAGCTTTGCCAGTCATCTTAACGGGGACGATAAAGTAAAGTACCATTTAGGTACTAGGGTTGACTTAATAGACTTTCCCTTCGCACAAAATTGCTAGCCTTGTGCTTAAATCAGAAACCATTGTTACTTTTGTAGTTATAGAATTGGATTTGTACTATCGGCAGAGCGTCGAATAACATTTTTTGTGGCATATAGTTACGGCTCTTTATGTTCTGTGTTTGAATCCCGTTGAGGTTAGCTTTGCCTTTTATCATTACGGGGTCGATAAAATAAAGTAGCAATTACGCTCTGAGGTCGGTTTAATCGACTTTCCTTCAAATTGCTGATCTCGTGTCAAATGTAGAAACAATTATTACTACTGCTGTTGCAGGTGGTAGGTTAGCAGTATCGATAGAGCGTCGGATGAAATGTTTTGCGATTTTTAGGTACGACTTTCTACGTTCTGAGTTCAAATCCCACCGAGGCAAACTTACGCGGTCGATAAAATAAAGTGGCAGTTAAATACTGGGGTCAATATAATTGACATTCCCCATCCCTCAAATTGCTGGCCTTATACCAACATTAGTAAGAATTATTACTACTGCTCTTAGGGTGGTGGATTGGCGGAACCGTTAGACCGTCATACAAATTGTTTTGTAGTAATTATTTATGTCCTTTACAGACCTGCCAACCTCTAAAAACCCAAACGGGTAGTACCATGAAAAATAGCGCCCCAAAACGGGGAGAAGTGAGGTAAAATGGGGATATTTTACATAATGAAAGCTATACCCGTTTTGACAAAAGAAGACATCTCTCACCCACCATAATCTGGGTGGGAGATCTCTCCGTTGGACGGGGAGAGTTGACAAGTCTGCTTTTATGTTCTAAATCAAAACACCGCAATGGTTAGCTTTCCCTTCCCTCTTTCTAAGATGGATAAGATAAAGTACCAGTAAAGTCATTGAAGGAACCCCCCCCCCCCAAAAAAAAAAATGACAGACTTTATGCCTATGCTAGAAACAATTATTATTTCTGCCGTAAACGTTTCTTATCTGTATTATCAACATTATTATGCAACATTATTGCGGTGGATCGGCATTATCGGTAGAGGATCGGACACTATGCTTTCCAACATAAAGTTACGTCCCTTTACGGTCTGAGTTCAAATCCCGCCGAGGTTAACTTTGCCTTCATCCTTATGATGTCGATACAATAAAGTACCAGTAATGCACTGGCATAATTGCTGGCCTTGTGCCAAAAGTAGAAACAATTATTAGAGCGGTGGATTGGCAGTATTGATCGAGAGCCGGAGGCCATGCTTTTCAGCATATAGTTACGGCCCTTTACTGTCTCAGTTCAAATTCCGCCGAGGTTAACTTTGCCTTTCATCCTTACGGGGTCGATAAAATAAAATAACAGTAATGCACTGGGATAATGGCGCTAAAAGTAGAAAAAAATATTGCCATTATTTGCAATATTTCTTTTATCATCCTTCCTTAAAATACCATTGCAGCTTTCATCGTACAAATCTACTTCCACCGCTATAACTGTAGTCATTATTAAAAAAATCTAATGTTTATACATTCCCGACAAACAAAAATTAATTATTCAAATATTTTTCCCAGCGGGGAAAATATAATCCACAAATAGTAACTCACCTCGGCAGTTATTAAATGTCTTACACAAATACTGATACAATAAAATAGTCAGTGAAATTCAATTTAGATAATTAATTTTACAAATTCTTCTGGAAACTTGTTGCCAGTAAAACAATATATTGATTTTGTCGCTATCTTCGATTTCGTTCCATAGCAAAACGTAGCGTATATTTAAAGTGTTGCACACGCGAACCGTAACATAATAATAATAATAATAATAATGAGGATTTTTTTAATATTAATGTCATAGGACTCAAATCAAGAAAATATTAAAGACGGTACATGGTGGTACAGGATGGTACAAAGTGGGTGGACACATGTAAACAAAGGCAACAAACATGAAATAAATAGAAACAAAAAAAGTCTTCCATAATGGGAGACTTTTTCGAGAGTCACTCGTGGAGAAAACGCACAAAAAGCCACGTGCTCCTACAATCTACAATTGCATACTCAGAGCAGGCCCGTTCACTCAAGCCATGTTCTTCACTCTCAGCCCCTATTCAACAAACTGACTGGAAGTTAAACTTGAAAAATTAATCAGGGCTTCACCGAAGAGGAAGGTTCTTCTCTTCAACACTTTCAAGTGCGTCCAGCACATTACCCCTTTCACCATGGCACAAAGCAAATGAAAGCTACACGCCTTTCCCGGGTAGAAGATGGTGGGGATATTTTTACGATGGACTCAGCTGATAGCCGGATCTGACCCACACATGAAAGCAGATTTTGACATAGATCCACTTGTCAACAGGTCTCAGACGATTGTAAGCATAATTGTTTCGTTGCCCAGCTCACATCTCGAACTAGCCCAGCTAACGTCACATAGCGTTGATCTCGAACTGGCGCTGATCCCTGGTAGTTTTGCCAGACCAGGGATTTCTGGAAGTTATTCATCGACCCTGGACCGAATTTCTCCGGAAAATAGTGGCTGGTTCATTATCAACGACCAGTCACCGTAAGAAAGTCCTCGCTGTTATCCGTCAGTAACCCTTTATAGAGTGACAAGTTGTTTTTCCACTGATCGTACTACTCGATTTGCAAAGGACTGTGAGTACTTGAAGACATTCCAGTTTCTCAAAACTCCTCGGTCTTCGCTTGATCCAGGGCTGCAGCTCTGTCAATAAGAGAAGACAGAGAAAACACGTCTAGCAAACGGCGTCCACACATGTTCACCGTCAAGGAATTGCTGAAGAGGTCGTAGCCTCAGCACATGTCAACGTATCATCAGCCACGGCATACCCAGTCTCCAAGCAGCAGCAGTTGACAGCAAATGGATCACCTGACAAATAGAACACGTGCCTTTTATAAAAAGCAAACGAGCAGCGCTTCAGTGTCGTCAGACGAGGACTGAGACGAGGTACGATGGTCACGTTGAAGTAGATGATGCATGCGATGTACGCATTCCCCACCTCTACCGACCTTTCAGGGGTAGCTTCCTCTTGGCCAATTTCTGGGAGAGAGTGATTACTTTGCTCGTTACCTTGTCACAGTTTTTGTTCATCTGGATGCCTGAACTGAATCAAGCCCCAAGCAATTTAACTGGTCCCTCCATCTAGTGTCCGACAATGCCGTTGAATGGCAAGGATGTGCCTGTCAAGGTGCCGACCTGAAAACCCTCCGACCTTTTCTGGTTTAATTTCGCTCCTGTCACTGCCTTAGGGTAGAACCGATCACTTCTATATGCTTGTTTCTCGACAACACCACGGATATTCCGCATCCTTGTTCGGTGTGTGCCGTATGGCTATCCTTGAAGAGGAGGCGCGAGAACCGATGTCGGGGACGATGGCCTCGTGGTAATAGATAACAAAGACAATATACGCATTCGCACCTTCACCCAACCTTTCAAGGATAGCTTACACTAGGCCCAATTCTGGGTACGTGTCGCCACCCTGCTTGTTACCTCATACCAGTTCCTATCCACCTGGAGGTCAGGACCAAATCAGATTCCGACTAACTTCACCAGTTCGTCCGTCCGTCCATTATCCGACGACACTGTTGAACGGCATGGATTTGCCTTTCCAGGTGCCGACCTGTAAAGCCACAGACTTTTTCGTTTCGATCTTTACTCCCGTCAAACTTTTATATTCCCCTAAAAAGTTGTCGACCATTTCCATTTCCGGGCTGGTTGACTCTATCATATCGATGCCGTCCGCATATGCCGTCGCAGGCCTTCCACGAAATATATGCCGTCACAGGCCTTCCACGAAATATATGCCATCACAGGCCTTCCACGTCGCGGTTGAACAGGTTGCCCTGCAACAGCTCCAGCTTCCGCAGGCATGCTGGATCATTTGAAAAAGAGATGGGCGCCCTCATAGGGTGCTCTTGGAGAGTATGTTGGTCTAGGATTGGTGTGGTTTCTGAGTCACCCATGTGTTATTCACCCCGTCATGGTTATAATTTTATTGTTATTTGTTTTTTGTTATATCTGTTTTACTCAATTCCATGTAAACCCCCACTGTTCCCGTTTTTGTATTGTTCCTAACATGTCGATCCTTGCGACCAATAAAGAAAGTACCAGTAACACACTGGATTTGATTTAATCGAATTTCCCTTCCCCTAAATTGTTGGCCTTGTGCCAACAATTTAGGGGAAGGGAAATGATTATTGTTATTGTTGTTGTTGTTATTGTTTATTTATTTCCAGATTAAATCCCAAAGATATTGGCTATACACAAGCGATTTCTTATACAAAATGAAAAACTTTCTTATTTCGTTCAAATATAAAAACAACTACATTCACACATACACTCATGTATATAATAATAATACTATTTATAGTTATGTATATAGTATAAACAACTATAAACAGGAAGGTAAGTAATTTCTTAATTACCTTATTACCAGTAAGAGAAGTAGCTCAATGTATGAACATCAGTTGTTTTACAGAGCAGTTAAATAAATAAATTATACAATTATCAAAGTTGTCTTCAAATCATTTAATAGCTGACAATCGTTTCTTCCAAACTCTGGCTTGGTATCATCGGAGCATTATCAATGTTTGCACATATAATTACCCTCCTATTCAACTGAACAATAATATAGATACATATACATTGATGTTGTGAGCAACAGTTTCGTATTTACAGGGTGGAATGGATGTAACATATATTTTACGAGAATTCTACAATAATTGTACAAACATTCAAGTTCAAATTCAAATCAAAATTAAAATTAAAATCAAAAGCACGGAGTGGATTACATGCAACAGTTAAAACAAGGGAATAGTCCAAATATTAAAGAGGCATTGAGGAAGCAGTTTTGAGAAAGGAAGAGTGCGATAACAGATTATATGCAGGCGTGTGGATAGTGTGACTGCGTAAGTCATATACATGAGAAGGAGACAAGCAAAGCTATTATGCATATATATAGATGAATAAATACTACAGTTGAAGCCAATACGTTAATGTATTACATTCTATGGTGGATGTTGAATGTTGATGGTGTTCGAATTAATGTGTTGAGAAACATACAGTTTTTCCGGACCTTTCCATTACATATGTGTGCAAACATTGATAATACTCCGATAACTCCAAATGAGAGTTTGTAAGAAGCGATTGTCAGCTATTAAATGATTTGAACACAACTTTGATAATTGTATAATTTATTTATTTATATATATATATATATATATATATATATATATATATATATATATATATATATATATATATATACATATATACATGCGTGTGGGTGAATATATATATATGTGTGTATGTATGCATATTTATGTGTGTATATATATATATTTATGTGTGTATATATATATATATATATATATATATATATATATATATATATATATATATATATATATATATATATATATATATATATATATATATATATATATATATATATATATATATATATATATATGTGTGTGTGTGTGTGTGTGTACACTCACACGCACGCACATACACACGCATACTAATGGTCGGTCTTGTGGGGTCTATTTAATAAGCGGTTCTTCAAAATGTCCGCTAGAAATATTTGCAATTTTGTCTCATGTTCTGTCCATTTTTAGAAGCGTCAGTACTGCAGTGAATTCACTTGATAGTTTTCATTTGATTAAAAGTGCAAAATGTCAAGTCTTGTTGTCAACATAATATCCGCCTATTTTTTAGAATGTAAAGGAAATGGTGTTTGACACAATGTATGAGATTTTAAAGACTTTTCAGATATTATGAGAAAATACTATTACTAGCTGTTAAGTAGATTTTGTTCTCAGCAGATTACTTTCTTAGTTGCTTTCTTTTTACTCTTGTTATCTGTTCTTCTGTTAATGTTTATTTTATCTTGTTGCTTTACACAATAATGATGATAATTCAAAAAAGAAAAAAAAAAACACTCATCATATCACATTGGTTAAAGGATATTAATATTTTAGAAAGCAAGACGTTTATCCGGCTTAATTTACTGCCTCAAAATATTTGGTTGGTTTGTGTACAAAATGTCACGTCTTTCTTAGATACAACACTGTTTCGAAATAATTCAAATGGTTTAGTAAGGCTTGTGACTATGTCCTTCACACGTCAGTCGAAGGTGAGAACGATGAACAATTACAGAAAAAAAACATGAACAGGGAAGGAGTTCAGAATTTTACTATTTGGTTTTGGGTTCGTGTCCATTGGGTGATATATTGGAAAACTGTCTTCTACTGTAGCTTCAGCTCGACCAGAGCTTTGTGAGCGGTACCAGTTACAGTCCTGAAAAAGTTCATACACATCTCTTTCTCTATTTGATCAAATAATAAAAAAAAGAACTGGTAAATTGCGATGGTCTAGTGTCTTCTGTGGGAGGGGACTGGTTGAGAATTCCGCTTTGCAATTATATGGTCCTGTATTTAATCCCACTTCGTGGAATCTTGGTAAGTGTCATTCACTAGAGCCTCGCATCAACTTAAGGCTTGTGAGTGAAATTGGCTAGAGCCTACCAGAAATAATCTGTTTGTAATTCAAAGAGCCAGACTTGTCACACAATGTATCACGCTGAATTTCGCTGAAAAGTACTTAGAGAGTATACGTGCTTGTGGAATGCTCAGCCACTTATGTGGTAATTTCACGAATAGGCAGTTCCATTGATCAAAGAGCTGAACCTTAATCGGAAAAACCTGACGGAGGTCCGCAGCAGTGTTCCCTGATATAGCACAATAAAGGTTATATTATACTCACTGGCAATTTTCAGAACAAACATTTATAAATCACCATAGCGAATAAAAGATTTACATTATAAGCGGATAAATCAGTTCTGACTTCATCTAATATTTAAATGCCTAACTAAAATTCCCGTGTGTCATACTGGAATTAAAGCCTAAATATAATTACCAGGTATTATGGTTGGAACAACAAAGTTCATAGTATCGATCAATTACGAAATGGAGTTACACGCCTGTCTGAAGGTTGATAACAAATATACGGCAACTGGCTATATCAATCCGATCTGTGAGATACACAAGTAAAATGACCACCATTTTGAAGTACAGCTTTTGTTCCAGGTTCCTTCTAACTGCCTGGCACATCGGCATAGAATCGAGTTTATCAAGAACCTTCTAGATAGACGAAATTGTGCGGAAGCTTACCGTGTATGTGTAATTGTATATCTCTGTAAAAAGATGGATACTTTTCTTCCATTTCGTTGTACATTCTAGATCTCATTCATTCCCATCTATTATATTAAACAAGAAAACAAAGGCATATTGAAAACGTGATAATCTCGATTATGAGTTAACGGTTGTGACATCTGTGCTATTAAGTCTCCTTAATCAGACCCGTTCTTGGGTTAAGAAACAATATTAACAACATCAACAAAACAAGAACAACAACAACACGCAGCAACTAATTAAAACCTGCCTCCATATTGTTAATACAGCTAGAGTCATTATTAGTCAATAAATAGAGTCTCTTATGGGAAGGTTACGCCTAACAAGTTTATGATCGTAGTTCTACTCAATCAGAGCTAATCTGATATTAAAGAACAACAACAACAGTAACAATAACAACAGTAACAATAACAACACAGTTCTACGTTGAAAACATCTATTTTGATGGTACTGCTAGCGTGAATGACAATCGTAAACATATTTGACTCGTCTGGTGCTATAAATTGATAATCCCCAAGTGGTTATGTGGTTTTTCCGTAACTGTATCAAAAAGATGTGATTAAATTAAAGTAAACCCGTCATCCAACTATCTCCCTTTCTCCCTCTCACACGCAGTCACACTTATGCTCACTGTATGATCGCGTGCGTGTGTGTATAATATACTTAGTTGTTTCTCTTACTAATATATATAAATATATATACATATATCTACATACCTATTCATCTATCTATCTATCTGCTTGTCTGCCCCCCCCTCTCTCTATCTGTCTCTCTCTCTCTCTCTCTCTGTCACACACACACACACCACACCACACACAAAATCTCACCCCGCCCTCTTTCTCTCCCTCTCTCTCTCCCCCTACATATATATATATTCACCGTTACTCAAAACGTTCACTTCCGATATATATTCCAAACTACCATTATTTTAGACAAGAAGGTTTTCACCATTTCCGCAATAGATTCGGCGTCACTGATGCGAATAATTTCCATTATAAAGTCCTCTGATAAATCTTCTGTTGTGGGTCCAGTAAGACCTACAAAGATTCTCTCGCGCTCCACATGCACATATACACATACACGTCCATATACCACTACATATACTTACATTTATATACTTACATATGCATGTACATATACATATACATACACATATACTAAATCATAAACATGTACATACACATACACATATACAATTACACATACATGTACATCCTCATATATATATATATATATATATATATATATATATATACCAGATAGAAAAATGCGTACAGCAAAAAAAAGTAATATTGTTGGAATATAAACCTTTAAAAATACAGGACAAGAAACTAAAATAAAACTTTAAAAGAATAGGACAAGAAACTAAGATAAAACTTTAAAGAATTGGACAAGAAATAAAAAATTTTACAATAATAATCGACCACCTGGCTTTTAGTGACATTTGACTGATTTGACTGATAATGATGTATTTTTAAAAAGTATGTGTACATTCTTGTTACTATTTTAAGGCAATGCAAGCAACAACTATTTAATAAAATTTAAATTTAAAAATGACCATTGTGCATTACTAGTATGATCACATTTTATTAAGTCACAAAATTAGTCAGTCAGCCATAGAACAAGGATCAGGTGGCAAAAACATTGGCAAAAATGTGTGTCAATTTAAGATTTCCAACATTGTTCAAATGAATCATATCTGGTTTGAAGTCAGATTTGTCAAATTTTGATCAATTTTAAATGTTGTAAAGATTGGGCAAGTTCAATTTTTGAATCATTTCTTTCATGCAGTAATTAAACTTTTCCAAACGAGAATTTCTCTTGCCCAAGTCATTTTTATTTTCAATTACACTTCGTGGACGTGGAATGACACCACTGTAGAAAATGGGTGTACAGTGGTGCTTTTCCACTATTTTCTGTAGCCTTGCAAAGAAACTCTTCCCCTGTTTTTCCGGTTTTGTGCCTCG
>OZ024741.1:324441395-324483895 GCA_964016885.1 Eledone cirrhosa | reverse complement strand
TCGTTTTTAACACGGTATAGTGTAATTTGAGACAGATTTAGCGGCTGTTTCTACCACGTTGAAAAACCACGCAGATGCTCTATTATTTAAACAGATGGCTACGTCTTATTCTGCTAAGTTTACGTGCATTATGTTGCTGTGAGAAGCTGCTGTCACCTATATATCAATTATATTGCTCTTTCATTGGCTGAGAAATGCCGTTTTTTATTGCTATTTGAGATGGCAAATTCGTGAAGAATCGTCAATATAGCACCATTTTTTTTCTTATTTTGAAAATAGAGACTCGAGTGAATTGTGGAAGAAAACCTTTCCATTTCAATTTGATTTCATCTGCTAAGCTGAAAAACATTATTTCATGATCTGGTCTTTCTACTACATATGAACACATCAATGCAGATTCAAGGTTTTACTCACTCTCTGACTCTCTCTCTCTCTCTCTCTCTCTCTCTCTCTCTCTCTCTCTCTCTCTATATATATATATATATATATATATATATATATATATATATATATATATATATATCCCTCTCTCTCTTGCTCTCTTTCTCGCTCTCTCCCTCTCTCTCTCTCACTCTTTCTCTTTCATTCTATTTTTAATTATAATAATTGTTTCTACTTTTGACACAAGGCCACCAATTATCCCAGTTCATTACTGGTACTTTATTTTATCGACCCTGTGAGGATGAAAGGTAAAGTGAACCTCGGCGAGATTTGAACTCAGACTATAAAGGGGCGTAACTCTATACTGCTAAGCATGGTGTCCGGCCTTCTACCGATAGTTTGAATTGATTAAATAAATATATACGTTAAACTCCTAGTTTTTCTCTGTGAGAGCTGAATTATTGTGGTTTTTAGTAATATTTGAGATTTCCTCTAGAGGATTTGCCTTCTCAGAGAAGAGAATATCTTAAAGGGGAAGGATAGACAGTTATTATTTGCCTGGTGGCCATGGCAAATGAGGTTGTGTGGGGGACGCGATTGAAAGGGTTGAAGGCAGCCATCTTCCTCTTTGGCGAAACCCTGATTAACTTCTTCAGATTTCACTTGAACCAACCAATTTGTTAAAAAGTGAGTGAGTGTAGCAAGCATGATTCGTGTAAATAGGCCTGTCTTGAGCATACGTCTGTAGATTGGGGTAGAAAGACTGGGAGAGGACACTTTGCCCCCCTAGCGGACCGGGTGACCGTGGCTTTTGTGGAATTTCTACACAAGTGACACCTAGAGTCTCCTCAACTTTGGGGAAGTTGTTATGTTTGTTTTAAATGTTTATTTTCTTAGTCTCTTTTATAAATTTTATTTTACACAAACAAAAACCCACACTATATCGTCCTGTAACATCTTTAATGTTTCCTTAATGTGAGCCTTGTGTGGATAATAAACAAATCATTATTTTCTGTTTTCATTTATCTTGCTTTATGGTCATACGAATTATCTCCAAGTCACAACCAGTGACCTCAAGAGACAATAAAATCCACCATGTTCAGGAAAAAACACATACAGACACACGTGCATCTTTAGGTATTTACACTTGTCATGTATTTATATTGACAGAATCTTCATTAGTATATGGGCAGTTACCATTAGTACTATCTTTTGTATTTCTTCTATACGCGGGTTTCCTGGGATTTGGGATAAGTAATCATTAAGTATCATTCCTAGAACGCCTACAACCACTGGTATTGTTTTAGTTCTCAACTTCCACATTTTTCAAATTTCTATCTCCAGGTCCTTATACTTGCTCAATTTTTCAAATGTTTTTATAGATACATTCTTGTCTGTAAGAACGGTCATGTCAATTAGCAAGCTCACCCTCTTCTATTTTTCGGTCTATTTGGATGCTAAAGTACCACAAAATTGAGATGTGATCTTTTTCAAGTACGGAAGGTGGTTGATACTCTCACTAATCCTTTTAATGGGACAGGTCAAAATGTTTACATATTACCCAATGTATGTATTGTACTGCTCTGTCGTGCATGTTTAGGTATTCGGTCGGAGCTATAGGACTGCACATGGAGATTATATGATCAATGGTCTCTCGTTGTTTTTTTACATACACGGCATAATGGGTTGTATCCAATTTTTATGATGTTGGCTTGATGATTTTTTGCTTGCAGACACTGATCTTGTGCTGATAATCAGCCCCTCAGTCTCCGATTTCAGTCTGGTTAATTTGCATACAGAGGCTTTTCTTGCCATTTTTTATTATTATTATCGCTCCGTCACGCAGTGCAGATGGGATATTTATTCATCTGTCGAGTCGCAACATGGACCTTAGACATACTACTTTCCTCAAAATATGCAAAATTTCCTAGCAAAGCCGCCTTTTGTATGACACCTAACCTATATGGTATTTCTAGTCACTTTAAGAAGTTTTGAAGTTTCAATGGGAATGACCCTAATGCACTGATCACAACTGGTATCATGTTCACATTACATTCTTGTACTCCAAATAATCTTGCCAGCTCCACTTTCAATTCAGAATATTTGCTGATTTTTGCAATCTCCTCACTCACAATATTCATGTCATTTGGTATGGTCATGTCGATGATCTGATAGTATTTGTTTTTCTTGTTCAATACGACAATATCCGGTCAGCGATGCTCAATTATCTATTAGTTTGAAAATCATAATACCAGAATATCATTGCTTTTTCGTCCTCCTGAATTACTTTAGAAGGCATATGCTCGATCCAATTCTCTATTATTTCGTATTGGTATTTAAGACACAACAGTCAATGGTGGCGCTTGTATTTTTTTTGCGAAAGGCTCTCACATCCACTTACCAAAGAGGTTACATTTTCCAAATTCTTTCCACAGAACCTGCATTTCTGTGTGTCAGAAGTGTTGTAGGTGTTATACATCACCGAATTGGTAGCAAGAGCTTGGACTTGAGCTGCAGCTATAAGGCCTCTTTCGGTGGAACGTTTCAAATCACTTTGCTTAAGCCATGTCTACGATGTTGTTTTATCCTTGATATCCTGTGTATATCTTTGCAACTTGGCCATGCCTTCTCATTCCTAGATCTTTACTTTTCTCTTCAGCACTTTGGTTAAACTCTTCCTTTCCAACAATTTCTACTATATTTATACCCATATTTTCTGCTGCATATTGCAAAAACTATTTGTCACTGTTTACCAAATATTCTGCAACCATTATCATTATTTCAGTATTGGTGGGGTACTTGAGTCGCCACGGGGTGGTTCTCCCTCCTCCCTTGAGGAATTCATTTCATATTTTTTTATATATTTTATATTTTTATATATTTTCATTGTTAATTGTTTTTGCTATTGTGTATTTTTACTCGATTTTATCGTAAATTCTCACTGTCCCTGTATTTGCATTGTCCCCTATATGTCGGCCCTTGTGGCGAATAACTGAACCATTATTATTATTACTATTAGGGTGGCGGTGGATTGGCAGTATCGGTAGAGGGTCGGACGCCATGCTTTGCAGCAAAGAGTTACTTCCCTTTACGGACTGAGTTCAAATCCCGCCGAAGTTAACTTTGCCTTTCATCCTTACGGGGTCGATAACATAAAGTACCAGTAATACACTGGAATAATTGCTGGCCTTGTGCCAAAAAGTAGAAACAATTATTATTAAGGAGGTGGGCTAGCCGTATCGGTAGAGCGTCGGACAACATGCTTCATGGCAAAGTGATGACCGTTTACGTTCTAAGTTCAAATCCCGCCAAGGTTAAGTTTTGCCTTTCATCCTTACGGGGTTGATAAAATAAAGTACCAGTAATGAACTGGGGTAGATTTAATCGACTTTCCCCTTCCCCAAAATTGCTGGCCTTGTGCCAGTGATAGTAAACCAGGGATCATTGCAATATAATTTTCTGTTCCTTTTTTTTTTATCACTCCTAGTGCTCCTACAATCACTTATATTGTAACCACCATGAGATGCCGCATTTTTCGATTTCAATTTGAAAGTCATTATATTTTCTGAGCTTGTCAAATTCTTTTACCGCAATAATGTGATTCCATAGGATGGTCATATCAACCAAAAAATAGACTTGTTTATTTTGTTTGTTATTGTTGTTGTTTTTTGTTGTTTTTTTAACAATAATATCCGGTTTGTTAGCTTTGATGGTTCTGTCTGTATGTATAGGAAAGTCCTAGACATCGTTACATTTCCCTCCTCAGTTACGGCAGCTAAGATAGAGCCTTTACTTTCTGTCTTTAACCCTGTGCTATGCAGCCTCTTATTGGTATGCTTCTGGTCAACATCAGCTTCTTTTTTACAGACCACATATTTGATATGCAGAGATTTCTGCTCTCAAATCGAGGTTACTTGTTCATGCCCTTTTCTTTTAGCCATTAATTTTACTTCCCTCGATCTGTCCAGGTTCGATATTAGTCATGCGGTCAGTAGCAATTGTTCTGCCCTATTTCAAGATCGAATGAAGCTTTTTACTCATCTCGCGCTTTTCAACGAGTTTCAACATCCAATTGTTTGTTGCTTCAAGATATTTGGCCTGTCTAATTTTGGTGTTTTTTTAAGACACTTCAAACTGGGTCAAGCCTCTGCCTTCATCAGTTCTGGGAAGGTAAATACAATGCACTTCTGTATTTGTGTGGCCATATGATTAATTAAGAGTTGATCTTATTACAAGTTAGCAATTTATGAATTCTTGTTTCAATTCTCTTTATTTCACTGATATTTCAGTTCAACACATTGAAGATATGACAAACAACTGGAATTACTAAGGAATTCATGGCTAACACTTTGTTACGTGCATTTAGCTCAGATTTCAGGAGCGCCTGTACTCTTCTAGTGCATTCCTTCCTTATCTCCTCTTTCATGCTTGCATGCGGAATTCAGGAACCTTATTTTATACTTAGGTATTTATAGGTTTGGTCCTGCTCAAGCTCTTTTATAACTGTTTCAACATCCAGTTCCACTGGATTTGAGTTTATCAATTCCCACTCTTGACATTGGCCTTGGTACACTTATGAACGCCAAACTTCATCTCGACGTCATCACTGAATGCATTCACAGTACATAAAAGGCCATCAAGCTCATCATTGTCTTTGCCATCCATATAAAATAGATGGCTTAATATCCTGTTGTCAATTATATAAACGAAAGTTGTTCTGTTAATTTCGATTGTAGGGTATATTCGAGCTCTGCAATGTATTAGAGATGAAAGTGAGTCACCTTAGAAAATACCACAGTCGATGTTAGTACTGTTTGAACTTAGTACTTCATTGGAATGTTATAATTTGAGATTCATGTCCTTCAATGACATATATTTCAGAGGCTCTGAAATTACAGGTGAAATTTGAAGATGCCCTACGATTTCAGAATCCATGCATGTGGAATGTTGTCAAAAGCATTTTTGAAATTAATCCACGCGGAATTTAGATTTCTGCGCTTGACTTGACAGTTCTCAAAAATCATACGATTATTTAAGAGTTGATCTGTACATCCGTATGAACCTCGTTTGCACTCATGTTGTTCTTTGGGGAAAAGATTGTTCTCGGCCATGAATGTGTATGTTTTATCCATTAGAATAGATAGTAAAACCTTATAAGTGGTAGATGAAAAGTTTATGGGCCGATACTGTTTTGTATTTTTCATTTCATGTTTCTTTGGTAGCGAGAAATACCTCTCGCTATCCACTCAGGTATTTTTTCATGATCTTTCATAATTTCATTGAACAGCTTTACTAACATTATGTGTGCACTCGAGAGCGATGAAAGCCATACATTTGACATTTTATCTTTACCAGGAGATTTCCACGTATGAGCCTTTCTTAGGTCTGCTATTGATATTTCTTCCCATACTTGTTCATGCGAATGTATGTAGGATTCTTCTGTGCATCTAATCAAATCTACATTTTTAGTGTATATCTTCTTATCACTCTAAACCTTTTCCAAATTTCTTTTTTATTTCTTCCAAGGAAGGAAAGGACTTCAATTGTTATTTTCTTCTTCCCCATTTCTCTGTAAAATAATTTGACATTAGATGTGAACATTTTTTGTTTGTAAAAAATGTTTCTCTTCTCAAATCTTCGTATTCGTTGAGTTCTTACATGGGCACTTTGTTTCAGTATTTTCTTTGTTGATATCAGCTCTTCGTCTGTAAGAATCCGTATTTTCTCTCGCACTTTCTTCCGCTTCTTTATCTTACATTATTTCCATAGATTAGTTCATCTAATATTGATATTTTACCTCTCGTTATTTCAATCTCCTTTTCAATTGTTACTTTCTTCTTGTGTTTGACTTACTTTGTTTTTGCGTAGGCATACACCTTGTTTCAATGACCCTCGGGGATACGCCAATAATTTTATTTAACTCAGTAAGATCAGATTCTAAATCTTGTATGATTTATTTTGCTGTATATTTGGCTATTTTTATTTGTTTTATATTTTGGTTTGTATTTGAGAGTATTTGAAGTAGTTCACTATCATTCCTACTTCTATGTCTTACAAATGCTAGTTCATTCAGAATTTTCTGCTCCACTTCCATAATAGACTCTCTGTGTTCTTCAGTAAATACTTGGTCTTAAAATTCTCTTTCTATCCCAATTTCCCGGTTATTTTAAGAGGTTCATTAGAATTTCTTACTTCTTCAATCATTTGTCTGATTTGATCAAATAACCTTCCAATTAATAGTTATGGCTGGTTACGCTTTTTATCTAATTCTTCATTTCCTTCCTATCTTATATCTTGGTTATTTTCCACTGCATGCCTGATTGCAATTAATTCCGTGTCTGAGTCTATAATTTCTGAAGCTATCTCTCCTTACATTTGTTAACTTGCTATCTTGACTTTGTGTTCTCCATATTTTTTAAGAGCTTATGGTGTGTCTGTTTTAGCTTACTTAATGCATAATATGTATGCATGGTCCCGTAACACCTGAGTTGTAAGGGGCGCCATATTAACATACGGCGTTCCTTGGGCATTTTAAACCTGGTGAAGCCCATTCGTCTCCAGACCTGATTACAGCAGATTTCTTCCAGAGAAAGATAGAAAGTGAGAGAGAGGAAATGAGAAAGAGATATAGATAAGAATCGACACAAGAACTAAACTGGTACTTTGTTTTATCGCCCTCGAAAGGATGAAAGGCAAAGTTGACTACGGCGGGATTTGAACTCCGAGAGCAGAGAGCCGGAACGAATACACTAAAGCATTCTATCCGACGTTCTAACGGCTCTGCGAATTCGCCGCCTTAATGTATAGTGATAAGCGCCTATTACTTCTTTATACTTTCCCGTGTTCACTTGTTCCCTTTACATTTTTTAAGTTGAAGTTGGAGGGTTCGAGTTGGGGCAGTCCCTGCTCATGTGAATATTCGGATCCGTATAGGGAGAAACGTTGGTGCCAGTGGATGACTTTTCGACTTCAGATTGGCGCTGTCTAATTAACCATAGGAAAAGCGACTTGTACTATTTTAATTTTTCCTTTACCCATTGAATCGTCCAGCTCACTGGGTAAAACAGTTTGTGGATAGGGAGCGCCAGGCTCTAGTGCCTAATAAAAGAAAATCATTATTATTATTATTATTATTATTGTTCTTTGAGTCTCAGTCATTGATGTTAGTTAACTGGAAAGTTTGTTGAAATGAATATCAAGTCACTACCTGCAGCCTCAGATATTCAGGACGTATCGGAGGGTTCTTGCTGTTCCCAGCAAGCATGCCTTTTGAAGCGTTCCAAAAAGCGTGGCGGGGCCAATTTTCTTTAACAATCCCTGGAAACTTTTTGAGATAGTACCTAGTGCGCCTATGACAATCGGGACCACTTTGACTTCATGGCAGTTCCAAATCCTTTTTACCTCCCACTTTAAGTCCTGGTATCAGTTAATTTTCTCCCTCTCCTTCTCTTGCACTCTCGTGTCGAATGGGCAGGCTACATCCACAATCAGGCACGATCTTTTTTCTTTGTCCAAAACCACCAGGTCAGGTCTATTGTGTTCCAGTTTCTTGTCCGTCTGTATCCTAAAATCCTACAGCACCTTCACCTGATCGTTTTCTATCACCGACTTTGGCTTATGCTCATACCACTTCTCAGAATGTGGTAAATTGTTTACTTTGCATAGGTGCCAGTGGATCACCCTGCACATCACATCATGTCTCCAGCCCTTATAGTGAGTCTGGGCTAGGTGTTTACACTCGGATACAATGTGAGCCACAGTCTCCTCTCTATCTCCACAGATCCTGCACAGTGGGCTAGCCTCCTCCTTGTAAATATGGTGTTTCAACCACTTCGTTTTGAGGGCCTGCTCTTGCGCAGCCATTAGCATTCCTTCTGTAGCCTTTTTAATGTCTCCTCTTTTCAACCAGTTCCATATCTGTGGATCTCTGAATTCAGTTTTCTCAAAGAAGGTACTATGAAGGGATTTTTCATGAAGGCTGCTCTTTCTCCTTGTTGTTATTTCCTCCTTGGGCATCCCCTGGTCTATTGTCTTCTCCTTCAGTACAGTTCTGAGCATTGGCTCCTTACTATCAGTCACGTATTTGTGTAGGTTGTTTTTCTCCACCTGAACACAGTCCTCTATGCTGATAAGACCTCTTCCACCTTCAGATCTCCTTAAGTAGAGTCTATCGACATCACTCCTCTTGTGGAACATGTTGTAGATAGTCAATAGCTTCCTAGTCTTCCTATCCATTTCTTTTTGTTCAGCAACATTCCATCTCAGAATTCCCGCACTGTACCTAATAATAGACACAGCTCGGGAATTTACTGCACTTATGGCATTCCTACTGTTCAGATGTGACTTTAATGCGCTCCTAACTCTCCGAATGTATTCAGATCTTATCAATTCCTTCATTTTTTTGTTCTTGATGTCATCAGCCTCCAGAACACCCAAATACTTGTATCCTTCTTCAGTGTCAATTTCCTTTATCATCTCACCTGTTGGTACCTGGATTCCGTTGCTTCTGCTCAATTTACCCCCTCTTAATCACAAGGACTCCACACTTACTAATACCAAATTGCATACATATATCATTGCTGAAAATACGGACAGTGTCAACAAGCACATCCAACTCCTTCTCACTCTTCACCAAGAGCTTAAGATCGTCCATGAAGAGGAGGTGATTGATGGTAAGTTCTCCCTTTCCCAACTTGTATCCTGCTCTCACATTTCGCAGTATAATGTTCAGGGGCATCAGGGCAAGGACAAACAACAGAGGGGACAGACTATCTCCCTGGAAGATACCTCTCTTGATCTTCACGCCTCCCAAGGATTCTCCAGCTGATGTTAACTCTGTTTTCCAGGACTTCATACTTTTGCCCAACAACTGTCTGATGTTATCTGCCACCTTGAAGATCTCTAGGCTTTTGGTGATGCAAGAATGAGGCACCATGTCAAATGCCTTTTTGTAGTCTATCCACCCCATGGCAAGACCAGTGTGTCTCCTCTTGCAATTCCTCATTACCATCTTATCAATAAGTAACTGGTCCTTTGTACCACGGGACTTCTTTCGGCATCCTTTCTGTTCGTCCGGTAACAAGTTGTTTGTCTGGAGGTGATGGTAGATTTCCTCAGACATAATGCTTGTCAACAGTTTCCACATTACGGACAGACATGTTATCGGTCTATAGTTGGTAACATCATTACCCTTGATTCGGTCTTTCATTACCAGAACTGTGGTACCTTTTGTCAACCACTCTGGTACCTCACCTGACATCAAGCAGTCATTGAACATGGTTGTCAGTTTCGGGTGGAAGGATGTTAAATGTTTTAATCCAATACCCCTGCACACCATTTGGGCCTGGTGATTTCCAGTTGGTTAGTTTTTTGGCCTGCCCCTTAAGAGTTTCAACTGTGATACTCAAATCAGTTTGTTGGTGTGCCTGTTCACTAATCTCCTTTTGTACTGTCTCAATCCACACTGCCTGGTCATTATGTTTAACATCCTGCTCCCATATTCCTCTCCAGAATGTCTTAGTTTGTTCCGCCTCAGGGATCAAGTCGTTGCCTCTTTCTTTCCCTTCAAGCTGTCCAAACAGCATCCCCTGGTTGTTGTCAAACATGCGGTTCTGTCTATACTGACTGACTCTGTTCTCGAATCGCCTAATTTTTTCACTCTTTGCTACAATGCGTTGCTTCAGTTCCTCTATGATAATATTTAGCTTTTTCCTCCTAGGTTTGTACTTTATTTCCAGTCTATCTTTAGTGTCTATGTTTTTTAGTGTCCCATTCAGTAGGGACTCAAGCTTTCCAATGTCATTTCTCATTTCCCAGATTTGACCATTCAGTCATTTCTTCCACCAAGGCTCTGATCTTTCTTGTTTGTTGTTTACTCTCGCTTTTATACCAAGTAATTTCCTCACCACATTTGCTGTTGCTTTGAGGATATTGTTGCACTGGTGAAGGCTGCTCGCCTCAAGGTATGGGAGGACTTTGTTTACCTTAGCTGTTGTTTCTTTTAATTTTTTCCTGTCTACAAATCTTAGGTTCATAGGTTTCCCACTATCATTGTTCAATTCATCTACCACCAAGTTTAGGATATCAACCAAATCTTGTCCTAGCCCGTCAGCATTCATCTCCTCAATGGCCATATCTTTGTTCCAGGTATTATTTATTTCAGCATTCAGATCATTGTCTGCTTCGGATGGTTCATCCGTTCTCTCAACCTCTTCACCTTCATTTCCCACTGGCTCGTTTGCCTGGCATACTCCACTCTCCATTTCCAACCTAATCTCTCTGCTCAGTTCCTCCAGTTCCAGCTCGCTTATCCAGCCATTAGTTCTTATTACCCGAGCCTGCCCGGCCAATTTTTGTTCATCTTATTTAAATAGACCAATCTCGTTCCAGATGTTATGCATCCGTTTCCTATAGCCTTTCTCCTTGGGGTTATTCTTCAGGTAACATTGCATAACAGTTCTATTCAATTCTTTCGTCCAGTTGGTTCTGGTCCCTTTCCTTCTTCTTCTTCCTCCGACACCAGCAGTATTTGGTTGACAGCCAGGTCCCTGCTGCTGAGCCAGGGAGCACCTGCTGGGTGAGAGTCTGTCACATGACATTCTAGTCTCCACTTCACCGTTATTCGAACTGTTTAGGTTCGACATTTAAACACTCTTATCGAGGATTGGTGAATGTATGGTTACATAACCACCGGTGATTTGTGTATGGCACTATCACGCTGTAGATGAACATAAATAAACAAACAAACAAAGAGGTAAAAAAAAAAAAGAATAAGCATAAGTTTCATTGTAATGTAATGTTTGAATGTCTGACTTAGTTTTTCCCTACCCTTCTCTGTCTGTCTGTTTGTTTTCCTTTTCATTTTTCTTTTCTTTACGTTTTTCGTTGATGCTGCGCTGCTTTGATTTTTTTTTTTTGATTTTTGGTTTCTTGATTTTTTTATTTTATTTTATTATTATTATTTGCATTTATCTTGCTTTATGTTTATACGAGTTATCACCAAGTCACAACCAGTGACCTCAAGAGACAACAAGGTCCGCCATGTTCAAGAAAGAACACACATATTCACACATGCATCCTTAGTGTTTAGACTTGTGATGTACTTATATTGACAGGATCTTCCTTAGTATATGGGCAGTTCCCATTAGTACTATCTTTTGTATTTCTCCTATACGCGGGTTTCCTGGGATTTGCGATAAGTAGTCGTTAGACCCCTTAGATATCATTCCCAGAGCGCCTACAACCACTGGTATTGTTTTAGTTCTCAATTTCCACATTTTTCCAATTTCTATCTCCAGGTCCTTATACTTGCTCAATTTTTCAAATGTTTTTATAGATACATTCTTGTCTATTGGAACAGACATATCAATTAGCAGGCATACCCTCCTTTGAAAGTCCTTCAATATTATATCAGGTCTATTTGCATCTATTTTTCGGTCTGTTTGGATGCTAAAGTTCCACAAGATTGAGATGTGATCTTTTTCAAGTATGGGAGGTGGTTGATGCTCCCACCAATTCTTTTGATGGGGCAGGTCAAAATGCTTACACATTATCCAATGTATGTATTGTGCAGCTCTGTCATGCCTGTTTAGGTATTCGGTTGGAGCTATAGGACTGCACATTGAAATTATATGGTCAATGGTCTCTGGTTGTTTTTTGCATACACGGCATAATGGGCTGCACCCATTTTTTATTATGTTGGCTTGGTAATTTTTTGTTGGCAGACACTGATCTTGTGCGGATATAATCAGTCCTTCAGTCTCCGATTTCAGTCCAGAGGATGCCAACCACTGATGGGTTAAAGTTTTGTCAACATCAGGATTGTTAGCTCGCTCTGGGTATTTTCCATACAGAGGCTTTTCTTGCCATTTCTTAGCCAGTTTCTGTAGCAGTTCTTTTTATTATTATTATTATTATTATTATTATTATTATTATTATTATTATTATTATTATTATTATTATTATTATTATTATTATTATTATTATTATTATTATTATTATTATTGAATGCCATGGTTGACGGAGGCTCGGCTCTGTAAGGTATTGTAAATTTTGACCGCTATAATAATTGTAAATTGTTTAAAACTTTAACCAAATTGTAGACAAAAACACCCTCCTCCTCGTGAGAGGGGTCTTTCTGCCCGTTATTTGGCCCTTCGCGGTTAAATAACTGCTTATTGGGG
Organism: Eledone cirrhosa; assembly: GCA_964016885.1. Classification (NCBI taxonomy): domain Eukaryota; kingdom Metazoa; phylum Mollusca; class Cephalopoda; order Octopoda; family Eledonidae; genus Eledone; species Eledone cirrhosa. The sequence continues at coordinate 324,471,332 of OZ024741.1, read as the reverse complement.
TTTTGTGCCCAATATTTATTTTAAACAAAAAAAAAAACATGGCCACGAAAAAGAATTTTCATAGGTCACTCCCAATCATTCCGTCTTCTTCTTCCTCAATCGTCACTACAGCAGAGAGAAGATTGTCTCTCTCCCTCCATTCTCTAAAATGTGTCTCTCTCCCTCCCTTCTCTTTCGCAAGCGACGCCAGTCAAGAAAAATCACGTGAAAATCATGGAACATTTCTCCACGACGACGACAATGACGAAAAAGGTGTGCGGTAAATACGAAAACCCATTTCATTCGTCTGACGTCATGAATAATAGCAGTAGCAGCCGTAATAACAGCAGCAGCAGCAACAGTGACAAGGAAAACAACAGTAGCAGCCGAAACAGCATCAGCAGCAGCATAAGCAACAACAGCATTAGCAGCAACAGCAACAACAACAGCAGCAGCAGCAGCAGCAGCAGCAGCAACAACAACAACAACCACAGCAACAGTGGAGGCGGCAGTAGTCGTAGTACCTGCAGCAACAACAAAAGTAACAGCAGCTCTGACGACAACAACAACAACAACAGCAGCAAAGAAAAACCAATCTCGTTTGCAGGTATCGCGAAGAACCTGGAAACAATCCTCATAACAAATGAGGAATTAGAGGAAGCGAAGAAGATGGTGACAAAGACTGGACACCGAGCAATCTGCAAGGCAGCGGAAACATTTTTCGAAACCCAACAGCACTGTACGGTCACGTACCGTACAGTAAGTACAAAATCCCGTAGGGTTGAAAGAGCCACAGAGGCTCAAATACAAAAAGCCTTGGGGTCTGTGTGGCAGCGGAAAACGCACATCACCCGAGGCAAAAAATATGCCACCGTAGACGTACTTTTTGCCACACCCCAGGAGGCAAAGGCTCAATCCGTAGTGACCTTAAGGAGCGAGGAAATGGTGTTGGTGCCCTCCTACTGCGGGCAAAAAATTGTGAGGGTCAAACTGACCCACGTCCCTCCCGGGATGGCCCCTTCTTGGCTGGCCGCGTCTGTCCTCGTCGGAATCGAGGACAAAACAACTGTACTGCAAGTACAGAAAAAAGTAAGAGAAGATTGGGTCGGCACCTCCATTGAGATGTTAATCCAACCCAACCAGGAGTGCATCGAAGCTATACCGGATGTGATAGACTTCGATAACGGCACTCAACTGCCCATAAGTGTTGAGGGCAAACGCCCGAAATGCTTTCGCTGTGGATCGAAGACTCACCTCAGGGACTTCTGCAACGAGAAGACCCTGAGAAAGGAGAAAACCCCCCTCCTTCCGAAACCGGCTCCACGGCTACCAGCAGCAGGACAAGCGGCAACCAGGAACGATAGGTCCGTGGCACCCATACCCACGCCACGGAAATCAAAAACAGCAGCAGCAGTGGAAATATTAACAACAACAACAGCAATACCAAATGCAGCTGCAACAGAGACTCCAGTGCAAGCATCACCAACAACAACAAGTGAAAGAGTGGAGCTGGTACCCCTCCCCGACCTCACAGAATCAGACATGGAGTGTGAGGTGGGAGAGGGATGGCAAAAGGTCGTAAGAAGGCACAAACGCAGAAGCAGCGCATCGTCGCCTTTGAAAAGGGAGGAAAGAAATGAGAAAAGGGTAAAGTCTACTGCAAAGAGACTCACAGCAGCAACACCACCAACACCATCACCACCCACACTAGCACCACTATCAGCACCGGCGACAACCCCACCGCCAACAACAACAACACCTTCAACACCACCACCACAAGCACCAACATCGCAAACACAACAACAAAACACACACACCCAGCAACAACGACAAGAAAATAGCAGAACCACACCCCAGCCCCAGAAAAACAAATACACGGCAATAAATACACACAACAAGAAACTAATGACTTACATAATTGAACACACAGACATTTCACAACACGACTACATAATACCAGCACCAATCAAAACGCCAACTAACATAAGACTGCTAAAAATAGCACAGAAACAATACACAAACATTAAAACGAAATTCCCCAACGCAGTTGGTGATTTCAGGGACCTAGTAGGAACTATCAATCGAAGAGTATATTCGGACATACTCATAGAAGAGCCGACGACCAGCCGAAGGGACGATTCAACGGTTCCTTCACCAGACGATCAAGTGAAAAGGGATGTAAAAACCATCCCTCCTCTACGAAAAGTACGGTAAGTGGTCTTTCCCATCTTTTAAACTCTATTTTAAACATGAACTCACTCAGAATAGGCTGCATAAATGCGCGTGGCTTGTGGTCGTCATGGAAGCAGGGTCACCTGCTCAACGACCTCAGGTCACTAAACATAGATGTAGTGGCCATCAGCGAGACCAGAATCTCCGAAGCACGGGACTTGGCACCGATCTTCGGCGGCTACGATGTGTACGGATCTCCCAGCCGTCCTGGATCGGGGGGAGGAGTTGCTGTGCTTTTTCGGAGAGTTTTGGATCTCGCCATACGGGCCATCTTCCGGGACCCAGAGGGTAAGCTGGTGGTGCTGGACGTGACCAGCGGAGACGGGCAAGCTTTCAGGCTAGTGGCCGTCTATGCTCCGACAGGAGCAGGGCGGCCTGATTTCTTCCGTCTGGAGACCTTTCTTGGAACGTCCCGCTCTTTAGTGTTAGTGGGCGACTGGAACGGGATCTTAGATGCACGCTGGGACTGTGTGGGATTAGCGGATAGGGGTGGAGGGTGCAAGAGCCTCACCAACCTGCTCAGGCGTTTTGAACTGTCTGACAGGTACCGATTGGATTTCCCGAATGTGCCAATGTGAACTTGGACAAATCGCATAAGGTCATCCAGATCATATCTAGATAGAGTATTTTATAGTGAAATAGATAGGTCTAGCATAGGCTGTCCACAATTCAAGATAGTCAGCTACACGGACCACAAATTCGTATTCTGTGTGCATGACTTAGATAGGCTTCATAGACGAGGACCCGGCTACTGGAAGCTAAACGCGTCCTTACCAGCGCGCAAGGCCTACAGAGACCGGATTAGCGAACTAGTTACGCGGGCGCTGACGGGGGCCATCGTCAACAACAAGTGGTGGTTTGCTCTGAAAAGAGCGATTAGAATAGAATCCATTAGGTTTAGTAAGGCTTTAGCAATAGAGAAAAATAGAGCAGAGGGAGAACTAGTTAGAAAATTAGACGAGGCGCTTTGCAAAGGCATCGCGACCGACGTACTTTTAGCGAAATTGGCCCTTGACCAATTCTTCAATGCAAAGCACGAAGGCTGTGTTGTCAGAGCTAGGGTGCGTGCTCTCAGACACGAGGGGACGAAAGCCGTTCAATGGGCCCGAGTGGCGGAGGCGCGTCGTGGCAACAAACCACGATCCGGTCTTTGGTGGACCACGACGGGCGCATGCTACTCGATCCCGGGAAAATGTGTGAAGCTTTTCAGCGACACTTCGCTCAACTGTTCGGGGGCAGCGGCGGGCCGGATCGAGGGATGGACTTTAGTATCTACTTCGACGGACTGCCGCGGCTCTCAGCTACTGAGGCGGAGTGTTGCGAAAAGCCGATAACAGCCGCTGAAGTACGGGAGGCAATGACTGGCTGCACAAGGGGTAAATCACCTGGTTTGGATGGTCTGCCCTATGAACTTTACGTACACATGCCAGACTTGTTCGGAGGCCTCTTGGCGGACGTCTACTGCAACTGGCAACAGAACAGGAGAATTCCCAGCTCTGTGAGCCGAGGAGCGGTGGGGCTGCTGAGAAAGGATCCGAATAAGGGGGATAACATAGATAATTTTAGGCCCATAACTCTGCTAAACGCAGAGTTCAAGATTTTAGCCAAGGTGCTAGCAAAGAGGTTGGCGCTTGTCGTTGGTGGTATGGTGGGAGAGGCGCAGACATGCGCCATTCCCGACAGATCCATCCACGAAAACCTCCACCTTATGCAATACACGTAGAGAGGGTAGCTAGGGAACCTGGCACGGGTGGATCTTTGAGAAATTTAGATCAGTCGAAAGCTTTCGATAGGGTCGACTATCGTTATCTAGCGGCAGTCCTGAGGGCGGCTGGCTTTGGGCTCGTCTTCAGAGGGTGGATCTCTGCCATGCACAGCGACATCTGCTCTGTGGTGAGAGTGAACGGTCACCTTTCGGAACCGTTCAACATCATACACTCGGTCCGCCAAGGATGTCCCTCTCGTCACTCTTGTACGTATTGACTCTCGAGCCATTACTGCACAAACTGGAGACGTTGAGGGGGGGTCCCGCACGAACTAGGATGCGGAAGATCCGTGTCAGCATATGCGGACGATGTCACCGTAGTGGTGTCGAACGCCAAACACATCGAGGCGATCGGCACTACACTAAGAGAATACGAAGCGGTGAAAGCAGCAATGATCAACCAGGAAAAGTCAGTGGGCCTGCAGCTCGGCACCTGGAGAGGCAGGTCCATGCCGTCCAACAGCGTCGTCGGGCGCTGGACGGACGGACCGGTTAAATTGCTAGGGGTCTGGTTCGGTCCAGACCTCCAGACGGACAAAAACTGGGACGAGGTGACGAGCAGGGTGGCTTCTCTCACCCAGAAATGGGCCGAGAAGAAGCTATCCCTGAAAGGTCGAGCGGAGGTGGCTAACGCGTACTCGCGTCCGTCATCTACTACCGCCTGACCGTCGTACCTTGTCCTAAGCCCCGCCTGACTGCGCTGGAGCGTTTGCTCTTTCGCTTCTTGTGGAAGGGATGCGCTCCGATGGTCAGGCGGTCCATCTGTTGTCAACACCCGCTACGTGGAGGGCTGGGCATACCGTGGCTGATGATGCGCAGACACGCGCTCAGGCTACGACATCTCCACCTCTTCCTCGACGGTGATCAGGTGTGGTCGCCCTTTGCTAGACACGTTTTTCCCCAGCTCGTCTCCTTGACCGAGCTGCAGTCCTGGGTCAAGCGAAGACCGAGAGGGAGCGCTTGGAGACTGGAATGTCTTCAGGCGCTCACAGCCCTCGACCAATCGGGCAATGTGATCGGTGGAAACTCCACCTCGGCGTTCTATAGGGGATTAGTGGAGGGTAAGAGCGACGACGTACTTGGAGAAACTCTAGGCGTCAACGAAAATCAACTAGCCAATCCCTTCGGAAGGACTTTCGGGCCGGGGCCTATGGACAACTTCCAGAAATCCCTGGCCTGGCAGTTCTACCGGGGTGCTTTGCCAGTTTGGGATAAACTCTACAGGCATGGAGGTGCCGTCAGCCGGGCATGTCCGAGATGCGCACAGGGTGACGAAACCGTCCTGCACGCACTCGTCCAGTGTCCGAGCATTGCTGACTTGTGGGTTTATGTCGAACACCTGCTGTCACGTGTAGGACGGATCCAGCTATCAGCTGAGTCCATCGTGAGGATTGCCCCGCCCTCTTCCTTTAGCCGGGAAGGGCAGGCAGCTTTTATCTGTCTGGTGGCCATGGCGAAAGAGATAGTATGGTGGACACGTTTGAAAGGGCTGAAGACGAGCACTTACCTCTTCGGTGATGCCCTGATTAACTTTTTCAAATTTCATTTGAAAAGGAAAATCAGAGTAGAGAGGGAAGTGCTCTCTTCCCAGCATTTTGTTGAAAGATGGGTGAGAGAAGCAAGTATGGCCCGAATGAATGGGCCTTCTCTGAGTATGTTTCTGTAAATTAAAGGTGGAAAACTGGGAGAGGGCACTTGCCCTGGTGGTCAGGGTCACTGTTGTCTTTTAATGGGCTTTCTCCACAAATGTCCCTCGGAAGTCTCCCCCTTATTGGGGAATTTTTCTTTGTTATTTTATTACATCCTCTGTTTTTTTACACGCAGAAATGCCCATTTGTACCGTCCTGTATTGTCCTGTTCTGTCCTTAATGTCTACTTTATGTAAACCCTTGTGGTTAATAAAGAAAACATTATTATTATTATTATTATTATTATTATTATTATTATTATTATTATTATTACAGTTGCATTTATCTTGCTTTATGTTCATACGAGTTATCACCAAGTCACAACCAGTGACCTCAAGAGACAACAAGGTCCGCCGTGTTCAAGAAAGAACATACATATTCACACATGCATCTTTAGTGTTTAGACTTGTGATGTACTTATATTGACAGAATCTTCCTTAGTATATGGGCAGTTCCCATTAGTACTATCTTTTGTATTTCTCCTATACGCGGGTTTCCTGGGATTTGCGATAAGTAATCATTAGACCCCTTAGGTATCATTCCCAGAGCGCCTACAACCACTGGTATTGTTTTAGTTCTCAATTTCCACATTTTTCCAATTTCTATCTCCAGGTCCTTATACTTGCTCAATTTTTCAAATGTTTTTATAGATACATTCTTGTCTATTGGAACAGACATATCAATTAGCAGGCATACCCTCTTTTGAAAGTCCTTCAATATTATATCAGGTCTATTTGCATCTATTTTTCGGTCTGTTTGGATGCTAAAGTTCCACAAGATTGAGATGTGATCTTTTTCAAGTATGGGAGGTAGTTGATGCTCCCACCAATTCTTTTGATGGGGCAGGTCAAAATGCTTACACATTATCCAATGTATGTATTGTGCAGCTCTGTCATGCCTGTTTAGGTATTCGGTTGGAGCTATAGGACTGCACATTGAAATTATATGGTCAATGGTCTCTGGTTGTTTTTTGCATACACGGCATAATGGGCTGCACCCATTTTTTATTATGTTGGCTTGGTAATTTTTTGTTGGCAGACACTGATCTTGTGCGGATATAATCAGTCCTTCAGTCTCCGATTTCAGTCCAGAGGATGCCAACCACTGATGGATTAAAGTTTTGTCAACATCAGGATTGTTAGCTCGCTCTGGGTATTTTCCATACAGAGGCTTTTCTTGCCATTTCTTAGCCAGTTTCTGTAGCAGTTCTTTCTTTGCAGTTACTTTTACCTGCTTTGCTTTTTCTGTGTTTTCCATTTCAGCAGTAAATGGGACTTCTGAAATTTGTAGTCCATTACTGTATCTTTGTGCATCTTTTGTAATGGAATATGATCTTTTGATGCTTTCGTGTTTCAAAACGAGTTTGATCATCCAATCATGTGATTCCCTTAGATATGTAGATAAGCCAATTGTTGCAGTTTTCAACGCAATGTCTAACTGGATTAACCCACGTCCTCCTTCTTTCCTAGGGAGATATATTCTATCTATATCTGCCTTAGAGTGATGCATTCTTTGCATGGTTAAGAATTTTCGAATTTTTGTATCGAGCCTACGGATCTCTGTGCTTGACCAGTTGATGACATTGTAACTGTAGGTTACTATTGGTATGGCAAGCGTGTTTATGGCATCGATCCTATTCCTTGCATTCAATTCCGTTCTTAAGATTGCTCTTACTCTGCAGTAACATTCTTTCCTTATCCTTTCCCTCATTGTCGAGTGCTTGATTCCGTCTCCTTCACAAACACCTAGATATTTATAAGTTTTTTCTTGATCAAGTTCTCTTATCACGTTCCCCCGATCAAGATTAATGTCTGAACTTTTCAGCAGCTTTCCTCTGGTGAACGTTGCTTTGGCGCATTTATCTAGTCCAAACTCCATTTTAATGTCATCACTGAACTGCTTCACAGTGGATAATAGCCCTTGCAATTGTTCATCATTTTTTGCAAATAGTTTCAGGTCATCCATGTAGAACAGGTGATTAATGGTTTTGTCATAGACTTTATATCCATGTTTTGTTTCATTGAGCATTTTACTTAATGGTATAAGTGCGATGCAGAATAAAAGCGGTGATAAAGAGTCACCCTGAAAAATTCCACAATTAATATTAACTTCTCCAGCTTCCAGTGATTTTGTTTCACTATTCAAAAGGAGTGTCGTTTTCCATGTCTTCATACTGAATGACAAAAACCTCCTGACAACGGGGGATATTTTGAAAATCTCTAAACATTTTTCAATCCAACTGTGTGGCAAACTATCGAATGCTTTTTTATAATCTATCCAAGCAATCGATAGATTTTTGTGTCTATTATGACAATCTTCCAGTATCATTTTGTTAACCAGAAGCTGATCCTTACAGCCATATGAGCCTCGTTTACACCCTTTCTGCTCAATGGGAAATAGGTCATTTGTTATCAGGTGGTCATATGTGTATTCAGTTAGGACTGATGTTAAAATTTTATACATTGTGGTCAAGCAAGTTATCGGCCTGTAATTTTTGGGATTGTTTGACTCATTCTTCGGAAGCAGGAATGTAATGCCGTTAACTAGCCATGATGGTATCTTTTCTGGCTCCTTAACTATTTCATTGTAAAGTTGGGCTAACAGCTCATGAAACTCTGTGAAGGCATTTATCCAAAAGTTTTGTATTTTGTCTTTTCCTGGGGATTTCCATTTGCTGGTTTTTCTTAGAGCCAAGCGCAACTGTTCAACTGTTATATTTTCCCATATTTGTTCCTCAAGGTGAGCTGTATCTTTCATTCGTCTGTCTATCCATGGGGCATGTATGTTATGAACTTTTTCTTCGGCCCAGATCTTTTCCCAGAATTCTTGCACTTCCTCCTTGGGTGGTATTGATTTAGCAGTTATTGTTGACTTACCAATTTTTCTGTAGAAGTTTCTTTGGTTGTTTTTGAACATATTATTGTCCTTATAGAATCTAGATCGTTTTTCAAAGCGCCTTATACGAGCAGCTTTGGCCGACACTTTTTGCTTGATTATTTCTATCAGCATGTCTATGTCATATGTTGATTTTATACTGTACTTTTTTTTCAATTTTCTAAGTTTAGTTTGTTTAACATGTTCACCTACTTTATAGTTTGTTAAACTTTCTATGTCAGATCGGAGAAGGTTTATTTGGCGATTGATGTTCTCTTGCCAAGTAGATTTCTTGTGGGAATACCTTTGTTTTTTCATCTTCACTCCACATAAGTGAGTGGTGACTTTAGCCGATGCACAATAGAGATGATTTAAATCAGTAATGTTTAGTTTGTTTGTGATGATAATGTTTTTGAGAATTATGTTAGTCTTGTGATTATTATTATTATTATTATTATTATTATTATTATTATTATTATTATTATTATTATTATTATTATTATTATTATTATTATTATTACAGTTGCATTTATCTTGCTTTATGTTCATACGAGTTATCACCAAGTCACAACCAGTGACCTCAAGAGACAACAAGGTCCGCCATGTTCAAGAAAGAACATACATATTCACACATGCATCTTTAGTGTTTAGACTTGTGATGTACTTATATTGACAGAATCTTCCTTAGTATATGGGCAGTTCCCATTAGTACTATCTTTTGTATTTCTCCTATACGCGGGTTTCCTGGGATTTGCGATAAGTAGTCATTATTATTATTATTATTATTATTCCTTGAATCTCAGTCATTGATGTTGGTTAACTGGAAAGTCCGTTGGATTGAATATCAAGCCACTACCTGCAGCCTCAGATATTCAGGACGTATCGGAGGGTTCTTGCCGTTCCAAGCAAGCATGCCTTTTGAAGCGTTCCAAAAAGCGTGAAGGGGCCGATTTTCTTTAACCATCCCTGGAAACCTTTGGAGATAGTCCCCAGTGCGCCTATGACAATCGGGATCACTTTGACTTCATGGCAGTTCCAAATCCTTTTCACCTCCCACTTTAGGTCCTGGTATCGGTTAATTTTCTCCCTCTCCTTCTCTTGCACTCTCGTGTCGAACGGGCAGGCCACATCCACAATCAGGCACGATCTTTTTTCTTTGTCCACAACCACCAGGTCAGGTCTATTGTGTTCCAGTTTTTTGTCCGTCTGTATCCTAAAATCCCACAGCACCTTCACCTGACTGTTCTCCATCACCGCCTCTGGCCTATGCTCATACCATTTCTCAGAATGTGGTAGATTGTTTACTTTGCACAGGTGCCAGTGGATCACCCTGCCCATCACATCGTGTCTCCAGCCCTTATAGTGGGTCTGGGCTAGGTGTTTACACTCGGACACAATGTGAGCCACAGTCTCCTCTCTCTCTCCACAGATCCTGCACAGTGGGCTAGCCTCCTCCTTGTAGATATGGTGCTTCAACCACTTCGTTTTGAGGGCCTGCTCCTGCGCAGCCATTAGCATTCCTTCTGTAGCCTTTTTGAGGTCTCCTCTTCTCAACCAGTTCCATGTCTGTGGATCTCTAAATTCAGTTTTCTCAAAGAAGGTACTATGAAGGGATTTTCCCTTAAGGCTGCTCTTCCTCCTTGATGTTATTTCCTCCTTGGGTATCCCCTGGCCTACTCTCCCCTCCTTCAGTACAGCTCTGAGCATTGGCTCCTTACTATAGGTCACGTATTTGTATAGGTTGTTTTTCTCCATCTGAACACAGTCCTCTATGCTGATAAGACCTCTTCCACCCTCAGATCTCCTTAGGTAGAGTCTATCGACATCACTCCTCTTGTGGAACATGTTGTAGATAGTCAATAGCTTCCTAGTCTTCCTATCCATTTCTTTTTGTTCAGCAACATTCCATCTCAGAATTCCCGCACTGTACCTAATAATAGACACAGCTCGGGAATTTACTGCGCTTATGGCATTTCTGCTGTTCAGATGTGACTTCAATACGCTCCTTACTCTCCGAATGTATTCAGTTCTTAACAATTCCTTCATTTTTTTGTTCTTTATGCCATCAGCCTCCAGAACGCCCAAATACTTGTATCCTTCCTCAGAGTCAATTTCCTTTATCATCTCACCTGTTGGTATCTGGATCCCGTTACTTCTGCTCAACCTACCCCTCCTCATCACAATGACTCCACATTTACCAATACCAAACTGCATACATATATCACTGCTGAAAATACGGACAGTGTCAACAAGCACATCCAACTCCTTCTCACTTTTCCCGAAGAGCTTAAGATCGTCCATGAAGAGGAGGTGATTGATGGTAAGCTCTCCCCTTCCCAACTTGTATCCTGCTCTCACTTTTCGCAGCATAATGGTCAAGGGCATCAGGGCAAGGACAAACAACAGAGGGGACAGGCTATCTCCCTGGAAGATACCTCTCTTGATCTTCACGCTTCCCAAGGATACTCCAGTTGATGTCAACTCTGTCTCCCAGGACCCCATACTCCTGCCCAGCAACTCTCTGATGTTATCTGCCACCCTGAAGATCTCCAGGCTTTTGGTGATCCAGGAATGAGGCACCATGTCAAATGCCTTTCTGTAGTCTATCCATCCCATGGCAAGATCAGTGTGTCTCCTCCTGCAATTCCCCATTACCATCTTATCAATAAGCAACTGGTCCTTTGTACCACGTGACTTCTTTCGGCATCCTTTCTGTTCGTCCGGCAACAAGTTGTTTGTGTGGAGGTGATGGTAGATTTCCTCAGACACAATGCTCGTCAACAGTTTCCACATTACGGGCAGACATGTGATAGGTCTATAGTTGGTAACATCATTACCCTTGATTCGGTCTTTCATTATCAGAACTGTGGTACCTTTTGTCAACCACTCTGGCACCTCACCCGACACCAAGCAGTCATTGAACATGGCCGTCAGCTTCGGGTGGAGGGATGTTAAATGTTTAATCCAATACCCCTGCACACCATCTGGGCCTGGTGATTTCCAGTTGGTTAGTTTTTTGGCTTGCCCCTTAAGAGTTTCAACTGTGATACTCAAATCAGTCTGTTGCTGTGCCTGCTCACCGATCTCCCTCTGTACTGTCTCAATCCACCCTGCCTGGGCATTGTGTCTAACATCCTGCTCCCATATTCCTCTCCAGAATGTTTTAGCTTGTTCCGCCCCAGGGATCAAGTCGGTGCCTCTTTCTTTCCCCTCAAGCTGTCCAAACAGCATCTTCTGGTTGTTGTCGAACATGCGGTTCTGTTTATACTGACTGACTCTGTTCTCGTATCGCCTGATTTTGGCACTCTTTGCTACAATGCGTTGCTTCAATTCCTCTATGATAATATTTAGCTTTTTACTCCTAGTTTTGTATTTTATTTCCAGTCTATTTTTAGTGCCTATGTTTTTTAGTGTCCCATTCAGTAGTGACTCAAGCTTTCCTATGTCATTTCTCATTTCCCCGATTTGCCCACTCAGTCGCTTCTTCCACCACGGCTCTGCTCTTTCTTGTCTGTTGTTTCCTCTCGCTTTTATACCAAGTAGTTTCCTCACCGTATTTGCTGTTGCTTTGAGGATATTGTTGCACTGGTGAAGACTCCTCGCCTCAAGGTATGGGATGACTTTGTTTACCTTAGCTGTTGTTTCTTTTAACTTTTTCCTGTCTACAAATCTTAGGTTCATAGGTCTCCCACTATCATTGTTCAACTCATCTACCACTAAATTTAGGATGTCAATTATTATTATTATTATTATTATTATTATTATTATTATTATTATTATTATTATTCTGGCTGCCACTAAGGCAGTGGAGTTGGGGGTTGAAGATTTTGTTGTTTGAAATTGGTGCTTATTCAAATGCTTCTAAGGTAGATTACGGAGAGGTGGTGGTGTTGTAGCAGTCATTGCGTCAATTCATGTTGGTGATTTTCTTTACCGTTTTATGTTTATTGTGGGTTTGTTTCTTGATACTTACTGCTTGTCTTGACTGGGTCAGCAACACCAGTCAATAAATAGATTGATGCCGCCTCTTAATTTGAAATCGATAGGAGAGCTATCAAATCTTGTGGAGTTAATTTTAACAGAAAGGGCGGTTATACTATTTACGATATAGTTGTTCTTTCTCTTCACCATTTTTAGAAAACGTGCAGCTTATGAGAACTTATAAATTTCAGCGATGGAACGATGGAACGAAAGCGGTTCGATGGGCCCAAGTGGCAGTGGTGAGTGGGAACGAAGCCGCAATTCGGTTTTGGATGAACCGTGACGGGCTGGTGCTGCTCAATTCTAGACAGATGTATGCAGCTTTTCAGTAGGAATTTGCATGACTGTTTGAGGCATGCTGTGGGATTGGATGCGCTAGTAGGCTACACTTCCTATATCGACAGCCTGCTGCGATACTCGGAAACTGATGCAGATTGCTACGGGAAGCCAATAATAGCAGCCGAGATATAGGAAGCCATGTTCGGCTCTACGAGGCGCAAATAACTCTTTGGGTAATCTACTCTACGAGCTTTACGTATGCCAGATTTGATCTCCAATCTCCTCGAAGTCGTCTACTGTAACTGGCAGCAGAATGTGAGTATTGCCAGTTCTACAAGTCGGGGGCGTAGTAACGCTAATGAGGAAAGGTAAGAAGAAGGGGGATGTTATGAATAATTTCCGGCCCATAACTCTGCTAAACACAGAGTTTAAGATTTTGGACAATGTGCTAGCAACGAGGTTGGCGCTTGACGTCAGGAGTCGGGTGGTAGAGACGCAAACTTGCGCAATCGCGACCAGATCCAAACACGACAACTTCCACTTCGTGCGTTACATCATAGAAAGTGTAGACAGTAAACTTAGCTTCGGCGGGGCTCTTATCAATTTGGATCAATCGAAATCTTCCTATAGGGTGGACCATTGATATATGGAGTTTTCCCTCAAGTTAGCTAGCATCGGACCTGTCTCCAGAGGCTGGAATGCACAACTGCATCACCTCGGTGGTCATAGTAAATAGCCACCTATCGGAACCGTTCCAAATCACGCGCTCCACCCCTCAAAGTTGTGCTCTGTCCACCCTTCTATACGTACTGTCTCTCGACCTACTACTGCGGAAGCTGAAGCTGTTGTAGTACATCCCGCTCGAACCTTGACGTGGAAGGGCTGCGTCGACATATGCCGATGTCATCAAATATTGTATATATAAATTCCGCTTGGAAAGGACATTGAGATAAGCCAGGGAAGTGCTGCCCCCGACTGTTCATTTCTTACAAGGTGGATGAATGCAGCGTGAATGACACTAGTGGATTGGTCTACTTTGACCATGACCCTGTAGGCTGGAAAATATGGAGAGGAAAGGGACACCTTCCTAAAGTTCTTTTGGAAAATAGGGTAGTTGAGTATGTGTGAGGTTTCTACGTTAACTTTGGGTGATACTAATTCTAGAACGGAATTTTTATTGTTATAATTTTTATTGTAATTGGAACAATTCTTCTTTTTAACGTGCCCACAAGAGTGTCAGCTATAAAGCTTGGCTAGATGTGGTTCCGCCACAGCTGAACACATTGCTGTCCTTTCTCATTAAACTCTGCCACGCCCAATGCTGTGCAGGGGTGTTCTAGCAAGGGGCATATCAGGAAGTGCTGCGTAGTCTGTGGTTCGAGGCCGCAGTCACGCACAACGTCCTCATCCTTTAAATATTCCCATTTTGCTAGATTGACTTTTGCACGTCCAACACCAGATCTTAGTCTGTTGAAGCATTTCCATACTGCATAGTTTGTATCTGCTCCTGGAGCAGTGCCTCGCTCACCTTTAGCTCCATTGTTGTTATTGCAATTGGAACAATTACAATAAAATTATAACAATAAATATTGGCTCGACAGAAGGTGATCTCCCACTTACAATCGATAGGTTTGATGCCGAGTACTGCTTGGTTGGAATGAAAATCGGTGCTGCGAAAACTGAGATACTCGTCCTCTTATGGAGGGCTACGCAATGTATTCTACATATGAATGGAATCCCACTGAAGCAGGTGGAGAAGTTCAAGTAACTCGGCGATGTGTTTACGAGTAGTGGAAAGCAGGAGATTGAATTGAGTGCAAGAAATACAAGAGCTGGTACAGTAATGCGCCAGCTTCTTCATTGCGTAATCAGAAGAAGGGAGGTAGGTGTAAAAGCCAAACTTGTTATCTTCAATTCAGTATTCGTGTCAACTCTTACCTATAGTCACGAAACATGTGTAATGACAGAAAGAATACGATCGCGAATACAAGCACCTGAAATGGGGTTCCTGTAGTAGTAATTGTAGTTGTTGTTATTGTTGTACTTGATGAATTTATTTGTGATAGTTGTCTGAGAGTTTATGATGGTTGAGGTAGTGATAGTGTTAGTGGTGTTTGTGGTGTTCATAGTGATTGTGGTGTTGAAAGTGGTTATGATGGATCTTGTGGTGGTGACAGTTCTTGAGGAATTTGTGGTGGTGATAGTGGTTGCGATGGTGGTTGTGGTGGGGATAGTGGTTGTGGTTGTTGTAGAAGTAATTATAAAGGGTGTAGTGTTGATAGTGGTTGTGTTGGTGGTAGTGGTCATAGAGGTTGTGGTGACGTTTATCCTTGTGATAGTGACTTTGTTGGTGTTTATATTGGTTGTTTGGTGGTTATAGTGGTGGTAATGGTAATAGTGTTTGTCACGATGGTGGTAGTCGTTGTAGTTGTGGTGGTGATAGTGATTTTGATAGAGATCGTTCGTGTTAACTGGAAAAGTAAAAGATATTCGAAAGTAATACATTTCTGAATGACATGAAAATATTTGCATATCCTTGACCGTTGAACGCAGAGGTCAAAAGTGACGACCAATGTTAAGCGGTTGTAGTAGTAGTAGTAGTAGTAGTAGTAGTAGTAGTAGTAGTAGTAGAGGTGGTGGTGGTGTGGTGGTGGTAAGGTCATCGCAGAGAGTAGACAAAGGAAATACAAGAAACAACCAAGTGTAGACAAGTAGACAAACTGATTATATATATATATATATATATATATATATATATATATATATATATATATATATATATATATATATATATATATATATATATATATATATATATATATATATATATCAAAGGTATATATTGAGTTAGAAACTCAAAATAGTCTCTTACAATTAAATAGCTCAAGGAAAGAAATCTTTTCGGGTGGTATAATATAATTGAATATAAAAGAGAGAAAAACACAGATATATACATATATGTGTTCAAATCGTAAGGGACTAGATTCGCTAGAGGGAAAAAATACTAACTATGAACAATAGGGTTTGCCAGACTTTAAATTATGAAAAGAAATACACACCGAAATTGCGACAACTGTCAAGCACCTAGACACCTTTTGGTAATGCTGTTTCGCAATATTTGTGATAGGGAATTACCATTTCTATTGCTCTTCAGTGGTTGTGGAAATTAGTAAACCCTTCACTTCTAAGTATCACAGACGACTGAATGGTATCCGTATATAAAATAACGCACATGGCAGAATAGTTAGGTAGGAAACAAGCACTATTAAAAACCTAGAAGATATAAATATAGACGGCCATAGTATAGTAGGTAAATTAGGACTTCAGAGACATACACAGCCATACACCCCTAACCCTCCAAGATTCTCTCTGAAAGACCACGAGGAAGAATTTAATAGTAACCCTTCTATAAGACTAATTTGCCCTTCCAAATCTGACATTGAAATTATCAGCAAAAAAATATTAGATAGAATCATCCCCCAATTTAAGCATAAAATATATCTTAACCCGTGGGGAAATACTGGTGAAGTTATTGAATGGTTCAATGATATTAAAGAGAATAAAAATATAAAATGTATACAATTTGATATTAATTCATAGTACACCTCTATCTCTCCTATCCTGTTAAATAAGGCATTAATTATGGCTATTAACAATAGTGACCTTACTAGATCCTAAATTGATGTCATCTTTGCGGCCCGTAAAACCATAATTGCATTTGAAGATCAATTATGGACCCGCAAGGATACACCTAACAACTTTGACATAAGTATGGGATCTAGTGACTCGGTGCAGGTCACTGATTTGATGGGTCTATATCTCTTAAATGAAATTCATAGGAATATACCCTACCTCAATGGTGGTTTATACCGCGATGATGTACTACTTCTTATTCACTATAAAACATTTAATATAGAAAGAACTAAGAAACAATTACATAACATTTTCAAAAGCTTCAACTTAGGTATTACCTTAGATAAAAACACTAAAAACGTTAACTTCCTTGATGCTACCCTTTGCCTGGACTCTAAAATATATACACCCTTTCATAAACCAAACAAAAAACTACTTTACGTAGATACCAACTCTAACCACACTAAATCCATATTAGACTCAATTACTAAAGGAATATCAAATAGAAGGAAACCATATTTAACAGTAATTCCCAATACTATAATGAGACCTTAGCTAAATCAGGCCATAAAAATGAAATTATGTTTTTACCTATAAAATCACCTAGTTACAACATTATTTCTCACAATATGGCCATGTGGAAAAATAATAAAAGTACTAGCCACTATAACTCTAGTATGAAGGGTAATATCAAACTTAACTCACACCAGAATAAGCAGCACAATGAATAAACAGCACAATGATAATACCTCAAATAACATTACAAAAAACAAAAATAGAAGAACTAATGCATTTTCAATCCCCCTTTCAATCTAAACGCCTCTACCAACTTGCCTAAGGCTTTCTTCTCAATCCTAGTAAGAACTTCCCAGTCGGCCACAAATACCATAATCTTATCAATAAAAATACCATTAAAATCTCTCACTCTACCACACCTAACTTCGCGTACCATATAGCTAGTAGTAATAAAAGGAAGATTAATAATTATTTCCAACTAATTAAATCACAACAGGGGGTAAACTTACTTAGCAACATAATACTAGAGAATTCTAGTAGCAATATAAGTAATAGCAATAATGAAATTAATAACAATGAGAATGCTAATCCTCATTACCCTAATGCTATCCCTAACAACCATGCATCTACACAACATATTAACCGGAAAGCAAACAACCAGAATAACTGTAGCTGTAGAACAAATAGAACTTGCCCCTTAGGTAAAAATTGCTTAATCAAAGACATCATTTACTCATCACAGTCAATACAAACAACTCTTCAAAAACATATATCGCTTCTACTTCGAACTGCTTCAAGACGAAATATAACTTGCTTCTCCACACTTTAAAAAATCGCAATCTTGCCAACTCCACTTCTTTATCTAACTACATACACTCTCTGAAAACTAAAAATAGACCATACACTCTTCAATGGGAAGTAATAGATTAGGCCGCATCGTATAAACCACCGAATAAATTATGTAACCTCTCTCTACTAGAGACCCGCATTATAATCTATTCTAAGCTAAACCTCTTAAATAGAAAATCAGAAATTTTTTCCATGTCCCAACACTACCACAGACACTCTTTACACAACTTTAAAACTAGATGCTAGTATATAACAATGTCAGATCTGGATTCCTCACCACCATTAACACTTCACCTCTAGGTTTTATCAGCATATAATTACCCCTACAACATCACACTCTATGATCAGCTCATTCTTCTACTTACCTCCTATTTTTCTTAAATCTTATACTAAACAATAAGTATTAAGAATAAACATAAAGTTACCATCATTTAATATAACTACTATAGTTTACTTATATTTTATTCAGTAATGGGTAGATAGTAATATAATTGTTTCTACTTTTGGCACAAGGCCAGCAATTACCCAGTGTATTACTGGTACTTTATTTTATCGACCCTGTAAGGATGAAAGGCAAAGTTAACCTCGGCGGGATTTGAACTCAGATCGTAAAGGGTCGTAACTACGCTAGAAAGCATGTCTGACCCTCTACCAATACTGCCAATTCATAGTAATATAATGAGATCTTTAATGTATTATAGGAAAATAGATTGTATTTAAAATTAAATATATAAATAAATAGCATTATATAAAAGGAGTCACTTATAACATAATATATTGTATATTAGCACAAGGAATTTAACTAATTGGAGCTGTAAACAACTATACAATTTTTTCTATTATATACAACTTAATCGCTAATTACCTCCTCTTTCACATTAGCTCCCCTTAATATAGATCTCTAACTCACTTCCTGAAAATAAAACCGTTAGACGAATATCACTAGAACAACTCGAACTCTGGATATGAGGGTAATAGGACCAATATACAATCCATAGTTGTAACTACTTATACACATTCACAGAAATTTAACCAATGTAATGGAAATGAAAACATTAATATTAATAATCTCAACACATGCACATTTGAACATTACAGGAACAATTATCACACTACATCCACCATAAACTTCATAGAAACTACTTTTAATACACAAACGTCTTTGTCTGCTTAATATGCTTGTAAACCTGTGTTATATTATGATACCTTTGCCATACTGTAATATATATGCCAAGTACCATTGCTTGTTTCCTACCTAACTATTCTGTACATGCCTAACACATTTGCACTCTCTATACGCTTGCATATGTACTGCTAATGTCCTCGTTTTGCGAGTAACCTTTTGCCTTAAAGCCTCTTTAATTGTTATACTATTCTTTTGTAATCTTTGTCACATCCACTGACACTGTCCTCAACATCTCCACTCTGTAAATACAAAACTATTGATGACAACATTAATATCTATGTATCTATATGATTGTTCTGTCGAATAGGAAGTTAATTATATGTCTAAACTTTGCTAGTGCTCCGATGATTCCAAACGAAACTTTGGAAGAAACGATTGTTAGCAATAAAATGTTTTGAACATAGTTTTGATTATTCTGTAATTTAAACATACACACACACACACACACACACACACACACACACACACACACACACACACACACACACACACACACACACACACACACACACACACACATATATATATATATATATATATATATATATATATATATATATATGTGTGTGTGTGTGTGTGTGTGTGTGTGTGTGTGTGTGTCTCTGTGTGTGTGTGTGAGTATGTGTGTAGTAGTTATAATATATATTTATTATTTTTATTGAAAAAACCACGTATGTCTTGAAAACGGCGATCAGGTTTGAAAATTCAATTAGGAGATTTCGCCATAATCTTCTAATTCAATTTTCACTATATAGATTATATTTGTCCAAGGGAAGGCAAAGAGCGATATCGTTTGGCACCAGTGATACGCCAGCTGATTTTTTACAAGCTGATTGGACTGAAAAAACATAAAATAAAGTTTCTTGCTCAAAAACACCATCTAGGCCGAGACTTGAACAACAAAGATTTCGGTCGTGCGCCTACACATACGCACATGTGTATATATATATAAGTGTCCCCTTCAAAATGATTACTTTTGTTCTACCTTATTTTCATTTGTTGTTTTCTCTTTGTTAATTTTGTTAATTTTATTAATATTAATCTGTGACGAACGTGTTCTTTCTCCTCCCTCCTATCATTTCAATGGATTACATTTTTTAACACGATATTTAACTTCCTTCTTCTTGCTTTACTTTTTATTTTTCTTTCTTTTTCTTTACGTCCTTGTCTTCAGTCTCATGGTATTATCGTTGCTATAAAATGACAATACTTTCTCATTGTCGTCAGATAAAATTCTATGTGAATCTATTATGGCTTATTATTTTGTCCTGACTTTCACTATACGAACAGCCCTAAGGCTTGTGTCAGATAATGTGACACCGGGTGAATCAGCAGTACAATCGGTAAGGGCAAAACTCTGAAAGTTCATCTTGATGGCTGGAGAACCTGGAGTTCTGTCTTTCGTTGGTCTTTTTATTTTACTTTTTTTAAATTAAGTTCTTCTTGAAACATGTATTTCGTTCTGCTTTATTTCCGTTCGTCGTTTTCTCTTTGTTAATTTTCCTAATTTTATTATATATATATATATATATATATATATATATATATATATATATATATATATATATATATATATATATATATATATATATATATATATATATACATTATGAAGAGAGAAGGAACATTTAGATATAATTAGTAATAAAATGTATCATACCTAAACTGCTCCTAGATTCCTCGACTACGTAGTTTCGTGGCATAAACAAAAACAATACATTTTTTAACAAAAACAATACATTTTTTAACTCTGATACTGGTTCAGTCTGGTTCAACCGGATTGGTCTGTCCCAGTCATTCATTGAGCAACATCGGTAAGGTTGGCACCATTAACTCACGGTTGGATGTGGATGCATTCATGTATATGTGTGTGTCCGCATGTATCTGTGTGTTTCTAAATATATTATATATATATATATATATATATATATATATATATGTATATATATATATATATATATATATATATATATATATATATATATATATATATATATATATATATATATATATAAGACACTGCTGTCGAAACGACCGGAGCTCAGCCGTCAGGGTCCTGACTCTTTTCATATATATATATATAAAATAAACACATGAAACAATCACAGGGGATAATTTATAAAGTGTGTAATCACACACAGCTAAGATCTAAGATTTAACTACTGTGACTTTACGGATTTTTAGTGAAATATATTTCTTTATTGAAATATATACAAGGAGCATTAATCAGTTTTTAAAAGGTAATATTTGAAGATCTAGTTAAACTTTAATTAGTTACCTACCTAGTTGTGTGTGATTACACACTTTACAAATTATCCCCTGTGATTCTTTCATGTCTTTATGTTAAATATATATATATATGTCAATCAATTTCTAGTTGATATAAAATTCTCGGATCTATTTAGTGGAATCTTTGAGCTTATTCTACAGTGGATATGGCGCATGTCTCGGACATGACTCCTTTAATTTAATTTAACTAAATTTATTTAGGATATATATATATATATATATATATATATATATATATATATATATATATATATATATAATATAAGATCAAAAGATGGTTAAAGGAGTTCCATATATTTTATTATGCGCATTTCAAAAACAAACATCATCATGCAATAATATTTGTGTTTTCATCAGATAAAACTCACCTCCTACATATATATATATATATATATATATAGTGGTAGAAAACTGGAAGGTAATATCCGTAGTGGTAGAGCACTCAGTCCATAGGACGAGTTATGTAGAAGTGGTTACACAACAGTTAGTTCACCATACCGAGGACAATTGTTTCACCTTAGCAGATCCTCAGCTCGAGGTGATGATCCGCTAAGGTGAAACAATTGTTCTCGGTATGGTGAACTAACTGTTGTGTAACCACTTCTCTCTCTCTCTCTCTCTCTTTCTCTCTCTCTCTCTCTCTCTCTCTCTCTCTCTCTCTCTCTTTCTCTCTTCTCTCTCTCTCTCTCTCTCTCTCTCTCTCTCTCTTTATATATATATATATATATATATATATATATATATATATATATATATATATATATGTAGAAGTTATATTTAATTTGTTGGGATACAACAAGCAAATATTTTTATAACTAATATAAAGCACTCAACAAATTTTTGGAGTAAAAATGCAATATATTAATAAATGGAAACGATATTTATAAAACCATATTTATTTCATTATACATATTTCAAGGACACCAAAGCAAATTATGGTGCGCTTTCATCAGATAAAATATAATATAGATCAGTTTTATAAACAAATATTGACATACCCTTAAAAGAATGCGACCATGTCTGTTGGAAGCTCCCGGATAGTGGGGTTACTAATTTTATTATTGGTCTATTATGCAAATTAGTTTCGGAGAGGTTTAAATCCCATACATTTAAATTAAGCCGTTGGAATGGGCAAAAAAAAAGAAAAAAGAAAAGGAAAGAGCAAACCCAAAGAAGAAAAACAAAAGAAAAGAAAAGGAAAAGGAATAGGAAAAAACAAAAGAAGAAAGAGAAAGAGAAAGTTATAAAACTGATCTATATAATTTATCTGATGAAAGCGCACCATAATTTGCTTTGGTGTCCTTGAAATATGTATAATGAAATAAATATGGTTTTATAAATATAGTTTCCATTTATTAATATATTGTATATATATATATATATATATATATATATATATATATATATATATATATATATATATATATATATATATATATATATATATCATTTTACCCACCCGAAGTCGTCATCCTCACTGATTAATGAAAGTATGCACACTGGTCAGCTGGGTTCGAATTTTAATAATTTGAACTTAGTTTTCAATTGAGTGAGTGGGGAAACAGCCGAAGCTATGTCCATTCTATTCGACTTGCTTCGTCTCCTAATTATATACACACACACACACACATATATATATGTTTATGTATTTATATATATTTATGTATATATATATTTATGTATGTATACATATATATATATATATATATATATATATGTATACATACATAAATATAGATATACATAAATATATATAAATACATAAACATATATATACATATAATATATATATATATACATACATATATATATATATACATAAACATATATATATAAATATATGTATATATACATAAATATATATTTATATATATATATATATATACATATATTTATAGAGAAAAAATTTACGAAATGGAAATGCGGGTATATAGAATTTATTAGGTAACAATTGTTTCTATAGTGTATGAGTTACCTATACCTCGCTATTTGAATAATACACAAATATTATCAAAAACCGAAAGTACACTGTAAGCCAACACACCATGTCATCAGACCTTTGTATTGGAATGATATGAAAATATTTTATACACTAGATAAAAGATAAAGAAGGAGGTAGGAAGAGAAGGGGAAGAGGGAAGTGAGTAAGGTGGAGGGAGTCTTAGGGTTTAAGACTGTCAGACTAGTAGAGATTGTGAAGAGAGAATGTTTTGGCAGCAGTTAGCTTAATGAGGCGTGCTAAGGTTGGCTGGGAAGTAGATACTTCTAGTGGTGTTGTTCGGACAAAATTTAGTTAGAGGGGTCAAAGTGGTACAATGTCACAGACAAGTTATTAGGGCTATTATAGTAGCAGGTTATTTCTAAAGGGGTCCAGAAAAACAGTGTTTAGTACTATTATTATAGAAAGCCATATCTAGTGTATAAACATATAAGACAGAAATTTGCAAACGTTGGTGTAAAAAGGTAACATTATATGCATTTAAAAAAAGAAAAAGTCGTTTTCAAACGATGGTTACAGTATAGAGAACGTTCAATTTTGCTGTTCAAAAGTTTGTTTACCGACGTTAAAATGCAGTATATCTCTAAATTGCATAACTTGCAGAATCGATGATTTTGCTGATATGCAGGCGCAGCTGCAATAATTTGCCAATCAAGGGAGAACACTTGATTGTTCCTCCGAAGCTGCCAGGCTTTATCGGCGAGGGTTGTTACGGAGCGCATTTTCTCGTGCCTGATCGAAGATCGATGTTGGTATAGGCGAGCCTTGAAAGAAGTTGCGGTACATCCGACGTAATACCATTTGTTGGTCCCGGAATTTATTGTACACCGGTAGACAATATTGCGTGCTAGGCACTGGTTATTCAGTGGGCACGTACCTGGTTTGGTGCAGTTACAACTATTTTTATGTTTTGCAGTAGAATCCTGGATAGTTTGGTGGGGTTGTGGTTGCGTGTTAGTGCGTTGCATGTTGCTATGCTGGTGCGCTGAGTCATTAGGGATGTACTTATTCAGTATTGCTGAGTTGAGTTTTCTAATTAGTTGTTCTATGTTAGGTGCAGTGGAGTATGAGAGTCTAATGGTGCGCGAGTTAAAGATTTTATAGTATTTATGTGAAGTTGTAAAGTGTTTATTGATTAGTGTATAGAATTGTGAGATAATCTTAGTGCTAATAGAAGAATTGTACACGGGGTTATACCATATGTACTCTCTACGTCTGACTCTATTTGCTGGTTTGCACCTGTTAGTATGCCTATTGATGTGTGTGTGTGGTGCAATACTAGTTCGACTTAGAAGTGTTTTATTCATAGTACTTATGTGGTTATCGTCTAGATATTCAATTTTCTCGCAGTAACCAGCTTTTCTAAGTGCGTCATTATAATATTCAGCATGCTCGTTGAAGGTCTGCAAATTAGACGACAGTCGGGAGATCCTTATGGATATATTTTTAGGGATAGATTTAATAATGGAATGAGGATGGTTCGATTTTACATTAACGTACTTAAGATTTTCATTAAGTTTGTGAAATGGCTCTATATTACCGTTATTAAGGTTGAAGGTAACATCCAAGAAGTTGACCACCTTAAGATTGTGTTCAAAGGTAATATTAAGCCCTAGTTCTAAGAAAAGTTTCCTAATGTTTTTACGTCGCCTTTCTAGGTTTTGTTTGTTCATATTCTTGACTAATAGAAGTGTATCGTCGCGGTATATTCCGCCGTGGAGGTCCGTAAATTCGCTCTGGAGTCTATGGGCTATATAGATCCCAACCAAATCCGTGACCTCCGCCGAATCATTAGAAGCCATCGTAATGTCGAATTCCGAGGGTCTATCCCTGCGGACCCAATAACTATTTTCAAAGTGCACTACTGTGCGTCTAGCTTCAAGTATAATATTAATTTCCTCGTTTGTGATGTCCGAGTTAGTCTTAGCGAAAGAGAGGGCCTTATGCAGGGTTTCGGGTGAAATAGAGGAATAGTATTCATCTATATCGAATTGAATAAAAGAAGATTGTTTTTGTCCCTAATGTTATTGAACCATCTTATTGCCTGATATATATTTATATATATATATATATAAGTATGTACACGTACATACATATATGTATACCGACGTACAGTAGTATGTGTATATATATATACATACATGCACACATATATATATGCACGTATGGATTCACCGAACATTTATTATAATGCTCGGTGTGTTTGTAAACAAACATCCCGTATTAAGCCGTAGTGTCTAGCAACCACCGTTGCTCGTTTGTTCAACACTGACAAAGGAACGCTGTACTAGTTTCAAGCTTGTTAGCTATCGTCAGCAACGTATACCTTCCTGCCAGATTGTTGAACGTATATACTTACCTTATGCATATTAACGGCTGAGTAGCCCAATTTGCATATCGAGTGGGTTAATCGGCCGGGTGCACCGAAAACGATAAACGGAAAAAATGAAACGATATTTCATTTCCCACTCTTAGTACGGCTGTTACTTAAATATAAGTATGTACACGTACATACATATATGTATACCGACGTACAGTAGTATGTATATATATATATACATACATGCACACATATATATATGCACGTATGGATTCACCGAACATTTATTATAATGTTCG
The DNA here is from genome assembly GCA_964016885.1 of Eledone cirrhosa. Classification (NCBI taxonomy): domain Eukaryota; kingdom Metazoa; phylum Mollusca; class Cephalopoda; order Octopoda; family Eledonidae; genus Eledone; species Eledone cirrhosa. Next base: position 324,445,443 of record OZ024741.1, on the reverse strand, counting down.
GTGTGTTTGTAAACAAACATCCCGTATTAAGCCGTAGTGTCTAGCAACCACCGTTGCTCGTTTGTTCAACACTGACAAAGGAACGCTGTACTAGTTTCAAGCTTGTTAGCTATCGTCAGCAACGTATACCTTCCTGCCAGATTGTTGAACGTATATACTTACCTTATGCATATTAACGGCTGAGTAGCCCAATTTGCATATCGAGTGGGTTAATCGGCCGGGTGCACCGAAAACGATAAACGGAAAAAATGAAACGATATTTCATTTCTCACTCTTAGTACGGCTGTTACTTAAATATAAGTATGTACACGTACATACATATATGTATACCGACGTACAGTAGTATGTATATATATATATACATACATGCACACATATATATATGCACGTATGGATTCACCGAACATTTATTATAATGCTCGGTGTGTTTGTAAACAAACATCCCGTATTAAGCCGTAGTGTCTAGCAACCACCGTTGCTCGTTTGTTCAACACTGACAAAGGAACGCTGTACTAGTTTCAAGCTTGTTAGCTATCGTCAGCAACGTATACCTTCCTGCCAGATTGTTGAACGTATATACTTACCTTATGCATATTAACGGCTGAGTAGCCCAATTTGCATATCGTGTTGGTTAATCGGCCGGGTGCACCGAAAACGATAAACGGAAAAAATGAAACGATATTTCATTTCCCACTCTTAGTACGGCTGTTATTTAAATATAAGTATGTACACGTACATACATATATGTATACCGACGTACAGTAGTATGTATATATATATATACATACATGCACACATATATATATGCACGTATGGATTCACCGAACATTTATTATAATGTTCGGTGTGTTTGTAAACAAACATCCCGTATTAAGCGGTAGTGTCTAGCAACCACCGTTGCTCGTTTGTTCAACACTGACAAAGGAACGCTGTACTAGTTTCAAGCTTGTTAGCTATCGTCAGCAACGTATACCTTCCTGCCAGATTGTTGAACGTATATACTTACCTTATGCATATTAACGGCTGAGTAGCCCAATTTGCATATCGAGTGGGTTAATCGGCCGGGTGCACCGAAAACGATAAACGGAAAAAATGAAACGATATTTCATTTCCCACTCTTAGTACGGCTGTTACTTAAATATAAGTATGTACACGTACATACATATATGTATACCGACGTACAGTAGTATGTATATATATATATACATACATGCACACATATATATATGCACGTATGGATTCACCGAACATTTATTATAATGCTCGGTGTGTTTGTAAACAAACATCCCGTATTAAGCCGAAGTGTCTAGCAACCACCGTTGCTCGTTTGTTCAACACTGACAAAGGAACGCTGTACTAGTTTCAAGCTTGTTAGCTATCGTCAGCAACGTATACCTTCCTGCCAGATTGTTGAACGTATATACTTACCTTATGCATATTAACGGCTGAGTAGCCCAATTTGCATATCGTGTTGGTTAATCGGCCGGGTGCACCGAAAACGATAAACGGAAAAAATGAAACGATATTTCATTTCCCACTCTTAGTACGGCTGTTACTTAAATATAAGTATGTACACGTACATACATATATGTATACCGACGTACAGTAGTATGTATATATATATATACATACATGCACACATATATATATGCACGTATGGATTCACCGAACATTTATTATAATGCTCGGTTTGTTTGTAAACAAACATCCCGTATTAAGCCGTAGAGTCTAGCAACCACCGTTGCTCGTTTGTTCAACACTTCAACAGCAATGTTCAACACTTCAACAGCAATGCAACACACCAGCTATAATCTATGAAGCTGTGGTCACTTCCAACCGACCAAACAAACCACAGGAGGTCAAATCCTATGTGGGCATGGCGGAGTGCCGATTCAAGGAGCGTTTCCTGAACCACCTGTCTACCTTCAGATACCCGCACAGACGTTCACCCACGAGACTCGTGAGCCACGTATGGTCCCTCAAGGACTCAATTATAGGCTACTCCATTCAATGGAAAGCCATCACTAAGTCCAAGCCATACAAAAGGGGAAATCCGACGTGTGGCTTATGTATTGACGAACGAATATCTATTCTAAAGAGATTACGCAATAGTGATTGCATAAACACGAAAAGTGAATTTTTCACACGTTGTCCAGACGTCACCAAACATCTATTGCATAACTACAAGGCTCCGGCCTGATTCTTTGTTATTTTATTTTTAATTTTTTTAATTTTATTTTCAACCTAAAAACTTTCCGATCTTTCGCAGTTATCTCCCTTACACCTCCCGCACGCAGTCTAGTATTGCCTGTGTGAAGTAACCGAGTTTCTGCGCACGCGCGTTCGTACGGTTGTCTTTCCCGTTCCCATAACCATACACATCCCGAGCTGAAGATCCGCGAAGGTGAAACAATTGTTCTCGGTATGGTGAACCAACTGTTGTGTAACCACTTCTACCTAACTCGTCCCTTGGACTGAGTGCTCTACTACTACGGATATTAGCTTCCAGTGTTCCACCAATATATATATATATATACTATAAATTATGTTCTTAGAATCATTTGATAAGATATATACTCAATTTCCTGTCCCAATTAACATAATCAACCACACAAAAAAACATATTAAACCAGGCTATAAGATTAAAAGGCACATGTGAAGAAATAATAGATAAATAAACGATAGCCTTTTATTCGCGATCGACAGCCATAGAATATTTACCCATCATTTCAATAGCACGTGGAAATCGATTAAATATATCGTTAACTATACACAATTAGGTATACAATTAAAGTTAGAAGAAAAAATGAATATACACATACCAGGATTACGTTTCTACCCTTAGGGTGTCGTTCGCTTTCGGAAATATCCTATCAAGGATAAATTCTCGCGCTTCGAACTCATCAGGAAACAAACTCACTTGGACAAAGATTTTTCTTAAATGATCCCCGCCAGAAACGGATTCAAAATGGCTAAGAACCGTGACGTGGCAGTGGTCAAGTCAGAAAGAATGTGATTGGTGCCTTACGGCTAGTAGGCTGGTTGCTAGAAAGCGCAGCCTAATATTGCCCAAATTGCATCTCAACCTTATGGGAGATTATCAAATATAAAGATTTACATATACACAAACTAGATAAAGTTATAGATATGTTTTTGGCAACATTTATTTTTGACTTGACGACTGCCACATCGCGGTTCTTAGCCATTTTGAATTCGTTTCTGGTGGGGATCATTTAAGAAAAATCTTTGTCCAAGTGAGTTTGTTTCCTGATGAGTTCGAAGCTCGAGAATTTATCCTTTAATTGCTTTAGAGAGTCGGCTAAAATACCTTCGGTGACAGATGTGTTCAGAAGTCTAATGGAGAATTGCACTCCGTAGGAGCTGCTCGCGTTTTTTCGTCCCTAAAGGTATTTTACCCAACTTTCTAATGCTATTATTATTTAAAGTGAGGCCGGTGAATTGGCAGTATCGGTAGCGGGTCGGACGCCATGCTTTACAGCAAAGAATTACGCCCCTTTATGGTCTGAGTTCAAATCCCGCCGAGGTTAACTTTGCCTTTCATCCTTACGGGGTCGATAAAATAAAGTACCAGTAATGCACTGGGATAATTGCTGGCCTTGTGCCAAAAGTAGAAACAATTATTATTTATAGTGATCAACTGTTGTTACACTTATTTTCTGCGCTTGGATTTTCACATGTATGTATTCATGAATGTATTATGCTTGTATAAACATATGTAGTATATATTTATGTACGTGTGTTAATGTGTGTTCGTATGAATGCATACATGTACATGTATATATTATACCAGTTCGACCTGAAAAACACGCTAAAGAATTGTCTGTGCTGTCATTCAATTAACATTTCTGTGAATGTAAAGACGGAACAAGGGAAGTGTTAAATGAGATATGAAATTACCTTTCTAATAAACAGTATTGGACCTCTCTCGTTTCTGACAACATGTGTTTCAGTTGTTTAGTCAACATAACAGTTTATTCTTACAACGAACGTGTACGTAACTCAACATGCCACAGATACTTGTAGCATT
>OZ024741.1:324423895-324433895 GCA_964016885.1 Eledone cirrhosa | reverse complement strand
TTCCATGTTCGGACTATATCCTTCTGATTGTGTTCATTAAGCAGTTAATGAGTCTGTTTATATAGAGACTCAATAGTGTACATTGTGTCTATATCATTTAATACTGTTATCTCCCACGTCTATATCATCACGTGCAAACAGGGGGATCAGTGGTGTACATTCTACTAAATGTAAAGCTTAGTGTATTCATTCATGCAAACATACATATATAGACACACACAAGCATATATATATATATATATATATATATATATATATATATATATATATATACAGAGTTGGAAAAAATAATGGAAACACCTTCAAATTTCAAACAAATTTATTTTAATATGGGGTAGGACCGCCTTTGGCAGTAATTACAGCTTGAAGTCTACGAGGTATGGACTCGTACAAAGTTTGAATTGTTTCCAAAGGAATTTTTGTCCCTTCTTCAGCTAAAACATTTTCCAGTTCTTGTAGTGATGATGGTGGAGGATATCGACTCCTTACTTGTTTTTCTAAAATGCACCATAAATGTTCAATAATATTGAGATCTGGGGACTCTGGTGGCAAGATAAGATGTTCAACTTCACTAGAATGTTCCTCGTGCCATTCAGTAACAACTTTTGCTGTGTGAATTGGTACATTATCATCCTGAAAGACTGTGTTTCCCTCCGGAAACAGTTCCGCAACCATAGGATGAATTTGATCAGATAAAATGCTTAAATAATCTTGACTATTAATTCTGCCATGAAGGGAAGCCATTGGCCTGGCGGATTTCCAAGATATAGCCCCCCAGATCATCACAGATCCTCCTCCATGATTAACAGTTGGAAGAAGGCAGTCTGTTGGCTGTCTCCACACGTATACTCGGCCGGTGGTCGGAAATAAGGTAAAAGATGACTCGTCCGAGAAAATAACATTCTTCCACTGCTCTAGGGACCAATTCTGTAGGTTTTTACTTCACTCTAAACGCTTTGCAACGTTTGATTTTGAAAGTAGTGGTTTTCTGATTGCAGCCCTCCCTTGAAATCCGGCTTTGTGCAGCTTCCGGCGAACAGTTTTTGTGGAAACTGGGTTCTCGAGGTGGTCATTAAGCTCTGCAGTAATTTTGGGAGCTGTACTTTTGGGAGCCTTTCTAACAATTCGCGTAAGAGTCCGACGGTCTGACAGTTTTGGTTTTCTTCCAGGGGTTTTGTTTCGACGAGGAGGTTTTTCCCTCTTTCTCAAAGGCTGTCATTACTTTCGAGACTATACTTATTGGTACACCAAACATTTCGGCTGTTTCCGTTAAGCTAGCGCCTGCCATACGAGCACCAACAATTTGACCTGTCTGAAAGTTCGATAGTTCTGTCATTTTAATGAACTTTAATTACCTTTTTCTGATGATATCTGAAAAGAAACAGCAATGTTAACAAAACATATTAAGCAACATTAATAATAAATCAAAATCATAAAAATAAACAAGCTTTTGACGGTTTTATAGATATTTCAAAATTATGATGCTTATTTTGTCCAATCCCTGTATGTAAATATATATATATATATACTTATATATATAGGAAAATGTTTGCATTTTCCTACTACCCACTCTACTACCCTAAGTATTGAGTACTCTGGTGCGTTATGGTACATCTGGTTCCTTACCACACCTCCTTCCTTACTTATATATAAATATACATTTATATATATATATATAAACGTATATATATATATATATATATATATATATAAAGTAAAAACTGAAAAAGATTACATATACTTCTTAACCAGGATTGAACCCAACACCATGATCTCCACTGTCTCTAGTACCTACCGTTAGGCCACAGAGACAACTACGGAAATATTATGGAAATTCATGCTTATAAACCTACTTTCAAAATTTGCAAACCAAAATGATGTGGTGTCGTTCATGTCTTTCGTAATGTTACTGCTCATACTTAAGGTCGACTTCTAAATCATTTGGGTGTTCCATAAACTACATCCTCGTTTTGTTTCTCATCTAGGTTACCAGTCAGAGTTTAGCTTTAAACTATCTCTGTTATTGTATTAAATATATATATATATATATATATATATATATATATATATATATATATATATATATATATATATATATATATATATATATATATATATATATATATTTTTTTTTTTTTTCTTATATCAAAGTTTAATGGGCTTCCACTGATGATTTATAAGCTCCCACCTAAATATATTCTTACATAAACTGGAAATATTTTCCCAATTTGTTGAAAACTTATAATGAAACAATTGTTTGGAAAGAGAGATGTATTTTAACTTTAATTATATCTCATAAAATAATACAACTGGCTTTTCCACATAATACATATTGTTAGCACCTCAAACACTTAAATAGGGTTTATATTAAAATTAAAATATAACCTAATGTTTGTTGAGTGAGATGGTTACCAGTCAGAGTTTAGCTTTAAACTATCTCTGTTATTGTATTAAATATATATATATATATATAAAATATATGGTAACCATCTCACTCAACAAACATTAGGTTATATTTTAATATAAACCCTATTTAAGTGTTTGGGGTGCTAACAATATGTATTATGTGGAAAAGCCAGTTGTATTATTTTATGAGATATAATTAAAGTTAAAATACATCTCTCTTTCCAAACAATTGTTTCATTATAAGTTTTCTACAAATTGGGAAAATATTTCCAGTTTATGTAGAAGCCTAATATACATTCATGTAAGAATATATTTAGGTGGGAGCTTATAAATCATCAGTGGAAGCCCATTAAACTTTGATATAAGAAAAAAATTCTTACCGCAGTTAAAAATCGTGTCTGTTAAGTTGCTCATTAAGCTTTTGTAGTTGTCTCGGCGGCCTAGGTGGAGGAATCATAGACGGTTGTGATACTGGTCTGAAGATCGATCCTGGTCGAGAGTAGGGTTCCCGGTAAATGTTTTCAGTTTTTTTGTGTATGTCTGTGTGTGTGTGTGTGTGGGGGGGGGGGGGTAAAGTAAAAACTGAAAAAGATTACATATACCTCTTAACCAGGATTGAACCCAACACCATGATCTCCACTGTCTCTAGTAACTACCGTTAGGCCACAGAGACAACTACGGAAATATTATGGAAATTCATGCTTATAAACCTACTTTCAAAATTTGCAAAACAAAATGATGTGGTGTCGTTCATGTCTTTCGTAATGTTATTGCTCATACTTAAGGTCGACTTCTAAATCATTTGGGTGTTCCATAAACTACATCCTCGTTTTGTTTCTCATCTATCTTGACTGTGGGAGGTATCGTCCTAATGAAGACTAGTTAAATCTTAAATGCATCGACGTTTGTCCCCCTTGCTTCTGCTGGACAGTACCATAGGGCCTTAGCCCCGGTGTATTTTGCATAACTACGGCTTCCTAAATGTATACCCTGTAAACATATCGTATTTCTTTAGAAATACGAAATCTCTATACATATCTGTATACAGCTATGCTTGAAACTAAATCCTATTTCTTTAATTATATACATATATATGTATGTATATATATATATATATATATATATATATAGATTGGTTAAGAGGTATATGTAATCTTTTTCAGTTTTTACTTTACACCCCCCCCCCCCCCACACACACAGACATACACAAAAAAAACTGAAAACATTTACCGGGAACCCTACTCTCGACCAGGATCGATCTTCAGACCAGTATCACAACCGTCTATGATTCCTCCACCTAGGCCACCGAGACAACTACAAAAGCATAATGAAAATTAATAATTATGAACCTACTTTCAAAATCAAAGTTTAAAAAGATGTGGTGTCGTTCATCACTTTCCTAGAGCTATTAGTCATATTAAGGGTCGACTTGTCAATCTTCTGGTTCTTTGGAAACAACCTTATTATTCCTATATGTGTTTAACTGTTGAATTAATTTAATTTGCTTATTTTAGGGCCCAGGTAGCATACCAGGAGCCCACAGTACCATTGCAGGGCACACTGTAGTTTTTTAGGGGCCAATGCTTAGCTTTCAAAAAATAGCTGAAATCTAAGAGAAAGAATAGCATTTTTTATATATAAATAAAACAATTAAGCAAAGCATTTGGACAACCAATTCCCCAGGGAACTAAAAAAAACGAAAATATATGATAGTACAAATAGTTGGAATCTGTGGTTGTACATTCTATTAAATCTAAAGCTCAGTGTATGCATTCATGTATGCAAACATACATACAATTCAAACATATATACGATGTCAATTAGATCCCTAGAGATTTTTTACAAGTTAAAAACATATAAATCTGTATATACACATGTACATGCACACATATACATGCACGCCCGTATATATATATATATATATATATATATATATAAAATATATGGTAACCATCTCACTCAACAAACATTAGGTTATATTTTAATATAAACCCTATTTAAGTGTTTGGGGTGCTAACAATATGTATTATGTGGAAAAGCCAGTTGTATTATTTTATGAGATATAATTAAAGTTAAAATACATCTCTCTTTCCAAACAATTGTTTCATTATAAGTTTTCTACAAATTGGGAAAATATTTCCAGTTTATGTAGAAGCCTAATATACATTCATGTAAGAATATATTTAGGTGGGAGCTTATAAATCATCAGTGGAAGCCCATTAAACTTTGATATAAGAAAAAAATTCTTACCGCAGTTAAAAATCGTGTCTGTTAAGTTGCTCATTAAGCTTTTGTAGTTGTCTCGGCGGCCTAGGTGGAGGAATCATAGACGGTTGTGATACTGGTCTGAAGATCGATCCTGGTCGAGAGTAGGGTTCCCGGTAAATGTTTTCAGTTTTTTTGTGTATGTCTGTGTGTGTGTGTGTGGGGGGGGGGGGGGGGGGGGGTAAAGTAAAAACTGAAAAAGATTACATATACCTCTTAACCAGGATTGAACCCAACACCATGATCTCCACTGTCTCTAGTAACTACCGTTAGGCCACAGAGACAACTACGGAAATATTATGGAAATTCATGCTTATAAACCTACTTTCAAAATTTGCAAAACAAAATGATGTGGTGTCGTTCATGTCTTTCGTAATGTTATTGCTCATACTTAAGGTCGACTTCTAAATCATTTGGGTGTTCCATAAACTACATCCTCGTTTTGTTTCTCATCTATCTTGACTGTGGGAGGTATCGTCCTAATGAAGACTAGTTAAATCTTAAATGCATCGAGGTTTGTCCCCCTTGCTTCTGCTGGACAGTACCATAGGGCCTTAGCCCCGGTGTATTTTGCATAACTACGGCTTCCTAAATGTATACCCTGTAAACATATCGTATTTCTTTAGAAATACGAAATCTCTATACATATCTGTATACAGCTATGCTTGAAACTAAATCCTATTTCTTTAATTATATACATATATATGTATGTATATATATATATATATATATATATATATAGATTGGTTAAGAGGTATATGTAATCTTTTTCAGTTTTTACTTTACACCCCCCCCCCCACACACAGACATACACAAAAAAAACTGAAAACATTTACCGGGAACCCTACTCTCGACCAGGATCGATCTTCAGACCAGTATCACAACCGTCTATGATTCCTCCACCTAGGCCACCGAGACAACTACAAAAGCATAATGAAAATTAATAATTATGAACCTACTTTCAAAATCAAAGTTTAAAAAGATGTGGTGTCGTTCATCACTTTCCTAGAGCTATTAGTCATATTAAGGGTCGACTTGTCAATCTTCTGGTTCTTTGGAAACAACCTTATTATTCCTATATGTGTTTAACTGTTGAATTAATTTAATTTGCTTATTTTAGGGCCCAGGTAGCATACCAGGAGCCCACAGTACCATTGCAGGGCACACTGTAGTTTTTTAGGGGCCAATGCTTAGCTTTCAAAAAATAGCTGAAATCTAAGAGAAAGAATAGCATTTTTTATATATAAATAAAACAATTAAGCAAAGCATTTGGACAACCAATTCCCCAGGGAACTAAAAAAAACGAAAATATATGATAGTACAAATAGTTGGAATCTGTGGTTGTACATTCTATTAAATCTAAAGCTCAGTGTATGCATTCATGTATGCAAACATACATACAATTCAAACATATATACGATGTCAATTAGATCCCTAGAGATTTTTTACAAGTTAAAAACATATAAATCTGTATATACACATGTACATGCACACATATACATGCACGCCCGTATATATATATATATATATATATATATATATATATATATATATATAGACACCCTAAAGTAAATCAACCGAAACTAAAATCTCTTCCATACATCTCCACACACAACCCCCTCAACAATGAGGCCTTTGACACCATCCTCCAGAACATCCCTGTGTTGAAAAAGGACCATAGAATGAACCAAATCCTACGAACACACGATATCATAAAGAGCAAAAGACAATCTAAGTCAATGAAAAACATCCTAACACATGCCAAAGTACTGCCAACCACAACAACGAAACCCACAGTAAAAAAATGCGATAGACCCAACTGTGGCATTTGCATCAACCTAATAGAGGGTTCGGAATTCTATTTCAAAGAAGGACAACGTTTTATAGTAAAACACAATTTCACATGCGCATCAGAAAATCTAATATATGTATTAACTTGCTCAGGTTGTCGAGAACAATACATAGGCCAGACCAAAAACAGCCTCCGCCAACGCATGACTGTCCATAGATCCCAAATTAAAATACGGGAATACAGGAAAATACCACTGAGTAAACACATTGATACCTGTGCCGCCCAAAATCATCCCAACTTCAGAATCTTTCCCCTCTACAAATTTAAAGATAATGCCACCCACACCAAGCGCATCAGCAAGGAATCTTACTTTATTAACAAATACGGACCCCGTCTAAACACTTCTCCCTAAGACGAACCCACAACATACAGACGTCAACATAATACCTACATCAGCACACATCTCTATCCACATATAAACACAATGACATACGTAAACACACATGTTCTATGGTGCAACACAAATATACCCAAATTTGCATACATTTTGATGTCTATAGATATAACCGTGCCGACACACACATACATAAACGCACACATGCATTGCACACTGATGGGCACATACATATTTGTGCACAGGTATTCCAATACGGCAAAGCCTAATGAATTCCCCTTGCAGTACGTACAATTTGGACACACTCCAGATACATATTTGTACATAGGTATACAATTTCTGGACACACTCCAGATACATGTGTACAATTTGTGCACAAGTATACAATTTGTGCACAGGTATACAATTTCTGGACACACTCCAGATACATATTTGTGCACAGGTGTTCCAATACGGCAAGGCCTAATGGATCCCCCTTGCAGTACGTACAATCTGGACATACACACACACTCACACACACCTTGGTATTATGCCAATACTATATATCATTTCACATCTTTTATTATTAATGTTTTTGATGTTCTATTGAGAGAATCGATTTTACTGAAAATATCGAATAATGTACACCATTTTACCAGAAAAAAAACTGGTCCACCCCCACACACACACATACACATTCTCACACACACACACATATATATACACACACACATACACACGCGTACATTAACATACAAAGACACACACACACACACACACACACACACACACACACACACACACACACTTCTCCGTATAAGACAAGAGCTGAAAAATATCTTTTAACATGTTAAAATATCCCACACACTTACAGACACATTCCCACTGACCATCTCTCTACCACGAATTACTCTGCTACACACACACACATACACACACACACACACACACTTGTCTTAATAGGCATTTGAACTGTCAACAGGCTGCGGTTCGCACACACATCCCTGCTGACCATTATCACAACAACGAACCTCTTTACTACTACTACACACACACATATTTGTTGTGAAAGACTTATTTCTCAGTCAGCCGACACAAACCTACATTTGGCGCAAAATCAATTTTTTACATTCACATGACCTCTACCGACCAATCAAAATTGTTTTGACCACAAGAATTTTTGCAACACGAATTGGCGCAAAACTTATTTTAATACCGCTGGAGCCACTTTTTTAACATAAAAACAGGTAGAATTCCCAAAACTAATCAGATCAGAGCAAACATCACAGACGCTCTATCTCAAAATTATTTTTGAAAAGCATTAGAAATGCGCAACCGGTAAAACTTAAAACCAAAACTGAATACTAACCAATACTATTACTAATTCTCACTTATTCCTAATTAAACTATTTTTCACTGTGAACAATTTTTCAGCATTTTCTATTCCGTTTACCAATATATAATAACTTGTGTGTTACACCTCTATTCTTTTAAATATATATATATATATATATATATATATAAATATAAGTATGTATACGTACATACAAGGTGTAATGTATACATTACACCTTACATAAAAAAATATCTACGTTATCACCACACGCCTCTCTAACAAATTGCACACTATCTTAAATGTTTATAACAAATATAACATGCTTTGACACCCCCACACAAAATATGTTTATTTCAACTGCATCATAACTCTTTCCTCATACATGCATTATTGACTGTATTGACCCCTGCATTGTACACCAATTGTCCTTGCTTATAACTTCTTTCCCTGTGTTTTTTTGCTTGTCATTTTTTTGCTTGTACTTTTTGCTTTTACATGTACCTATTACACTTCCAACCAGTGCTGCCTGTAATTGTGTTATTTCAAGCGGAACATCTTTTTAACTCCTGAATCTCCACATGATGCCTTTGACACTAATAACAACTATGTACCCTAAATGTTCTAAACGACTAGGATTCTAGTTACACGTTTTTGACATTCCTTATGCTCCGATGTATCCAGTCTTCCCTCTGGAAGAAACAATTGTCAGCTAATAAATGTTCTAAACTAAAATTCGATCGTTTTAACACTTTGTATATATATATATATATATATATATATATGTATATATATATATATATATATATATATATATATATATATATATATATATATATATATATATATATATATATATATGTGTGTGTGTGTGTGTGTGTGTGTGTGTGTATGCATATATCTATATGTGTATATATGTATATATATATATATATATATATATATATATAAATATATACGATATTAAATAAATGGAAATTATATTTATAAAACCATATTTATTTCATTATATATATTTCAGGGATATCATATTAAAAATATGTTATGCCTTCTTCAGACAAAATACAATATAAACAGTCTTATAAATAGATAGATTCGACATACCTTTTCAACTTCGACCAAATCAACTTCTCAAATGCAAGTCGAAGTTGAAAAGGTATGTCGAATCTATCTATTTATAAGACTGTTTATATTGTATTTTGTCTGAAGAAAGCATAACATATTTTTAATATGATATCCCTGAAATATATATAATGAAATAAATATGGTTTTATAAATATAATTTCCATTTATTTAATATCGTAAATATACTCCAAATACTTGTTGAGTGTTTTTATATCAGTTATAAATATTTACTCGTTGTAACCCAACAATTTAAATATAACTTTCCATGTATATAAATATATATATATATATAAATATATATATATATATGTATATATATATATATGAGCGGTGTATGTGTGTGTTTATCGTTTGTGCGTTTGTATTTGTGTCTGAATATGTATCCAAGAGTTATTCTTGCCAATTGAAAGTGTTTATTGCCTGAAAGTCAGTTCCAAATCCTTACATGATAGGAATATATTAATTATTGCGTTCTCTGAACCACATGATCTAGTGTGTAGAAGGCATATGTCTTATTACCTAAGGTAGCCGTGTTTCTTATGTTGAACGCTGTCGACCGAGATTGAGAGAAGTGAGGGCCTCGCTTTTGTATTGGTGAGCTGCGCTTCCGGCAATATTCCATTTATTTGATCAACGAAACTGCCTGCTCACGAAACTTGCCTGCAAGTGTCTGGCTGACCATTTAATAGACACATGTAGACTAAAC
>OZ024741.1:324371395-324418895 GCA_964016885.1 Eledone cirrhosa | reverse complement strand
TGCAAAAATAAATTCTCTGGCTTTGGTTGCTGTTGCTGTTGCTGTTGCTGCTGTTGCTGCTGCTGCTGTATTGCTGTTGCTGCTGCTGTTGCTGTTGTTGCTGCTGTAGTTGCTGTTGCTGCTGCTGTATTGCTGTTGCTGCTGTATTGCTGTTGCTGCTGCTGCTGTATTGCTGTTGTTGCTGTATTGCTGTTGCTGCTGCTGCTGTATTGCTGTTGCTGCTGTATTCGGTGTTTAAATTCACAGTAAAAAAAATTTTTTTTTTTTAGAAAAAAATGAGTTGCGCAAAGTGCTAGAAATAGCAGCCGAAGTTGATGGTCGATGTTGAGAATGCGTTGATCTGGAAGGGTCCAGAGGCCAGCGACCAGAGAAATAAGCATTCTTAATAAATGCGCGGTTATCAACGGTAAATTTACATTGTAAATTTATAAACCGGCAAATAGAAGAATATAGCTTAAGGCTGAAGAATCCTTGGGGGAGAAATGCTATCTCTGGCGTGCGGCTGTCTGTGAGAAGAGACATCTCAGTGAATCGAGAATTTATGCTGCCTACACGTGCCAATACAAGGTTGAAAAAAAATATTTCTAACGCGCGAGAAAATGATAGTGCAATTTTGAAAGTGACAATGATGAAAAAGAAAGGCTTCAATCAGCATAATTATAGGTGTGAACTTTGGAAAAAAACAAAAAACTTGAACGATGAAGAAAACGAAGAACAAAAGGCAATGGTTCATCGAAAATAAATGTTCCTGTTGAAATGTTTTTTAAAGAATATCAAATTTCTTTTTTTTTTTTGGTGTTTTGAAAGAGTTCGTTGTAAGAAACGAGAAACATATATATATATATTGGTGAAATGCGACAGTTAATTGATGCGTGAGAGAAAAAGTATGTCTGTGCGAATTCCACATGTGCGTGTGTGCGTGTCCTTGAGTATTTTCATAGTTTGTCGCTAAATTTGCTGTGTATTCGTAATGTTACTCACAAAACCAGATGTGCTATTTTTTTCTTTTTTTTTTGGGGGGGGGGGGTGACCCTTATAACGATGAACGGCTGCGTGTTCGTATCACGTCGGGGTCACCAATATAGCGAGATTACTGGTTGTATGAATGTAACAAAACGAGACAATGTTTGTGTATATAATATTTAATTAACGGTAGATAGAATACTTGACATGTCAAAGATAGATGTTAGAATGAAACAAAGTTAGTAGTTACCGTTTTGATTGCCAGGCAAACGCGGCCGGCAGAGGGCGCCTGGCTAAGGCCAGGCGCCTGTTGGCCAAATTAATGGCAGAGCCAAATGAGAAGACTCTTGACCTGGTGCCGAAAAGGCAAAGAGAGAGAGGAAGCTCAAAGCCGCCAGTTTTATAGGGCTCTGACCGGAAGTCGCAGAAAGGGCTCCACCTCCCGTCCAGATCCCAACCAAAACAAGGGAGACAACCGCTACACATACATATCACAAACACGCACAACCAAATACAAACACACACATATACATATGTGTGTAAAACTCATTCTTAGATAATTCATATGAACCTTATTTAACTCTGAAATAAATATATATATATATATATATATATATATATATATATATGAATAAAGTTAGTCCTTCATCAGTGATCTTCCAACCATCATTGGTATTTCATCGCTTTAAAGACCATATACCTCCGGTTGGTGCGAGCAACGGCTAAAAAAAGTCGTTGGGACACGTAAATAAAGGGGACACGAGAGTGTAAACAAACAAAGATGGTGAAGCAACGAAAAGTGAGGAAGAAGGAATCAAGTCCCAAATTTCTATGAATATAAGTTCGGTGAAATCGTGAACGAGAGAGAATAAAGACCATCAAACCTGGTTGCAATGTGAGCAAGGAGAGGAATTCCGTACAGGTCTAACGGGAGGAAGAAGGAATCTAGTCTGTGAATTCGGTAAACATAAGTTCTGTGAAATCGTAGACGAGAGAGAGAAAAAAAAGGAGACCTGCCTGACCAAGGGTGCGAAAGAAAAGAATTACGCACAGGTCAAACGGGAAGAAGGAGGAGGAGGAGAGGTAGTAACAGAGAGTGATTGAGTGAAGGGTGAGGAATAGGCTAACAGAGAGAGTGACTGCTAGAGAGGATAAAGATACAGAGAAAGAGGAAGCAGTAAGAACGAAATAGACGGGTCACAGCGAGGGAAAAAAATATGTGTAAATATGAGAATAAACGTGCTGCGTGGTTGCTAATGGGTTACATATTAATAAAGTTAGTCCTTCATCAGTGATCTTCCAACCATCATTGGTATTTCATCGCTTTAAAGACCATATACCTCCGGTTGGTGCGAGCAACGGCTAAAAAAGTCGTTGGGACACGTAAATAAAGGGGACACGAGAGTGTAAACAAACAAAGATGGTGAAGCAACGAAAAGTGAGGAAGAAGGAATCAAGTCCCAAATTTCTATGAATATAAGTTCGGTGAAATCGTGAACGAGAGAGAATAAAGACCATCAAACCTGGTTGCAATGTGAGCAAGGAAGAAATTACGTACAGGTCTAACGGGAGGAAGAAGGAATCTAGTCTGTGAATTCGGTAAACATAAGTTCTGTGAAATCGTAGACGAGAGAGAGAAAAAAAAGGAGACCTGCCTGACCAAGGGTGCGAAAGAAAAGAATTACGCACACGTCAAACGGGAAATACACTTACACATACATACACATACATACTCACATACACATATATACCTACACACACATATATACATACACATACGTATGCATACGTACACACACACACACACACACACACACATCTACATATATAACTCAATATATATATATGTGAGAAAGAACATAAATATTATAAAATAAATAATATGATTGATCTTCCCTGTATATATTCCATTAAAGAAATATATTTCACCAATTAATCGGATGGTAAACCACGGAAGTTGATACTTGGATTTTCAACAAGCAAGAAGTTCCAGCGATCCGTGTTTACACTTCAAGTTCAAATCAGCGACTGACCAGCAACACGTGCTATATCTACTAGAAATACACACATCATACTAGCTTCGTCCCAGTGGCGTGAATAGGGTTATCGACAACTAGAAACAGCAGTCGAGTCTTTTCAACAGAGTTAGCTCTACAATTAAGGAGCCGTATTTATATATATATATATCCAAAATTAAGATAAATCAAATGAATTTAATCTAAATCAAAATTATGGGTGTTATGCCAGAAAGACATGCGCCATATCACCCGCAAAATAATCTCTAAGATTCTAACGAGTAGGTCCGAGCATTTTATAATAACTAGAAATTGATTAACATATAAATAAACATGAATAATCACAGGAGATAATTTTTACAAGTGTGTAACCACACATAGCTAGGTAGGTAACTAAATAAAGTTGACCAAAACTTCAAAAATAGATACCTTATAATATGATTAATCTTCCCTGTATATATTCCATTAAAGAAATATATTTCACCAATTAATCGGATGGTAAACCACAGAAGTGGATACTTGGATTTTCAACAAGGAAGAAGTTCCAGCGATCCGTATTTACACTTCAAGTTCAAATCAGCGACTGGCCAGCAACACGTGCTATATCTACTAGAAATACACACATCATACTAGCTTCATCCGAGAAATTTATTTCTCACCCTAGCATAGCTGATAGATAAATGTAAGCATGCATACGTACTTAAGAAAATACTATATATTTTCAACCGTTCAACAGACTGGTGTAATGACACAGAAACATGTTGATTATTCCTCAAAGCCAGTGTTAAACAAACAGGTGACGATCGGTCACCGGCACAGTACAGCTTTGTTTACAAACGAATCTAACATTATTATTAATGCTCGATATGTACCAGTAATCCACTGCGTAATTGCTGGTCTTGTGCCTAACGTAGAAACAATTATTAATGTTCGATATGATCCATACGTACATATATGTATGTACGTGTGTATACTTACATTTATATGTATATGTATATGTGTGTGTATATATATATAAATATATATATATATATATATAAATATGTATATATATGTATGTACGTCTGCATACTTACATTTATATGTATATATGTATATGTATATATATATATATATATATATATATATATATATATATATATATATATATATATATATATATATATATATATATATATATATATTGTTATACTTTGGGAGGGTCATGTTGCCAATAAGAAAAACACGCACCAGTTGCTTTCACTTCAATTTATTATAATAAATTTATAAATTTAGGAATTTATAAATTTCCGGTTGGTTGGTTGGTTCCACAACCAGATGGTTGTTTATATATTGGCGAAGTTCTTTCGTCACACATTCTGTGACCTCTTCAGTGACTGGGGATTCTTTTCTTTGTTTTTGTGCCTCTCCTTTCTTCTGTCCTACGCCATCTTGTTTCTGTGTGTGTGTTGTGTGCTCAGTCTGCAAATGCGCCACATCCAGTTCTCTGGTTACAATAAGATATATGAAATCAGAGTGTATAGAGGAGCCAGAACCAAATGGGAAAAAATGGTAAATAATGACACAAATGGGACCTGCCCCTTGTATAGGAGCAAATTTTGGATTAGAATAGAAAGAACTGGAAATAAGGCTAATAGAATAACTCATGGTATGATAGCAATAAATACCAGAGTGTAATGTTCATCGATACAATCCCTAGAGGTGAATTAGCTTACAAATTTAGAAGGGCCTTAGATAAACATAAACTCAATATTAAGATAGTAGAAAGACCAGGTACCTCCATAAAAACACTTATTAGCAAGACATACCCTTTTCAAAGACTTCCCTGTATAGATAAGAAATGTATAACCTGTAAATTAAGCCCCTATATTAACTGTAAAACTAGAAATGTAGTATATAGCATAAGATGTACTGAAGGACAATGTAGAGACAAAATTATAGTGTACATAGGTGAGACAGCTCGTAGTATAGGGGAACGGGTAAATGAACACTGGCGAGACGTTCAAGATAGTAAAGAATCATCTGTACTCTACCAACATGCTAAAATAGAACATAAGGGTAAATTAGAGAACATAGAAATAAAAATAGAATCTACGCACAGAAAAGCCGCAATGTTTAGACAAATCACAGAGGCAATAAACATAAAAGAATTACAACCAAAATTAAATAGAAAACATGAGTGGAACAGCAGCATCACAACTTACAATTAAGGACAAAATGAAAACACACACGCACATAGAACAAACAATCAACCCGTAACATGTAAATACACAAATAAATAAACAAATATAAACACACACAGACACCCGGATGTGGCGCATGCACAGACTGAGCACACAACACACACACAGAAACAAGATGGCGTAGGACAGAACAAAGGAGAGGCACAAAAACAAAGAAAAGAATCCCAGTCACTGAAGAGGTGACAGAATGTGTGATGAAAGAACTTTGACAATATATAAACAACCATCTGGTTGTGGAACCAACCAACCAACCGGAAATTTATAAATTCCTAAATTTATAAATTTATTATAATAAATTGAAGTGAAAGCAACTGGTGCGTGTGTTTCTTATTGGCAACATGACCCTCCCAAAGTATAACAATATCGGTTTCAACACACGTTTTCAGATAAAGAATCTTTCATATATATATATATATATATATATATATATATATATATATATATATATATATATATATATATATATATATATATATATATATATATATATATAAACGAGTAGGACCCCGACGGCTGAGCTCAAGCCGTTTCGACGGTTAATTTTGGACTAAATGAAAATTGTTATGCTGTTAAATGAATAGCCGAGCTTCTCAGGGGTAATTCTATATATGGTAAAAGTGATTGTCACAAGGATTGGTCAAAAGTTTGTTGTTGAGACACATAATTCTATCATGGCATGTTGTGGAAGGGAGGGGTAGCTGAACTTGCCAGTAGAAGAAAGAGGGAAAGGGAGTGGAGGAAACCCAGTCGTGCGTTGAAAGTAACAACTACAGCAGAATCCTAAGGATGATATGTCAAGAGAAGAATACTAGAGAGGGGGAGGGGGAGGAAGTCGAAACAATAAGTAAATCTATATGGAGTAAATATATAGAAAAATAAGAATGTTAAAAATATAAAAAAAAAACACAATTTCTGGTTACTATTCCCCTACCACAATCATCAAATCTCTCACTGGTACTGCTAAACTATAGAAAAGTTTATTAGGCGGGACGGAATATTAAATACGAGATTGTAGTGAAAGAATTTTGTGATTTAGTAGTAATCGGCCAAATCTATCTTACAATGACAGGTCAACAAGTAGGGGGCCAAAATACTAAAAAAAAAACTAATACGAAATAATAATTCAGACCCCGAAACTAATACAAAATATTAATTCAGATTCCCGAAAATGAATACTAATACGATATATAAGAGTACCGTTACAATACATAAATTCTAATACAAACTACATAAATTCTCGTACGATATATATAAAATATTTAATACGAAAAATTAATTCAGAATCCCCCCTCGCCCCGAAAAAAAAAATACTGATATTCGAGAAACTAAAGCAGAGATACCCCTAAGAAATCTAGAAGTCACGGAAATGGGGCAGCAATCAGATAAAAAATCAAGTATCTGGGGTCTAGCACATCTGCTATAAAAAGCGGAGTCGGCCAATTCTATCATAGAATAGGGGGTGGGGTGGGGGTACTGAGGCTAGAGGACCGAAGGGCTGCCTCGGGGTGGGCGAGAAGGTGAAAAGAATGACGACAAAGAAGGAGAACTGGGGTGGAAGGACTAGGAAGGGATGGGGGTAGAAGGAAATATAGAGGAAACGATAACAAATTTATAAGAAAATCTTACGTCTACCTTTGTAAGCAGGGGTTACCCATTACAAAGTCGGCAAGTGGGGTGTTCCAGCAGTTTTCTACCCCCCCCCCCCCCGAGTCATTATGGGGTTTGAGGGCGAGGTAATCCTACGCAATCTGTGTTTGCATGCAGTTACCAGTTCGTATTTCTTGTTTAGGAGTTGGTCCGTCGAAAACAACATTTGTAATGTTTCCTCCGAGCATAAGTTACACGGACGGCGTTCTCCCGTGTAAGATTTGGCTCTGGACAGTAAGCTCCAGATGAGATTATAGGTTATATTGTTATCTTTGAGGTCCCAGATGTGGCCCGAACGTGTAGTGGCGTGACGCCGGGCCAGGTTTCGGAAAGTATGTCTGTGTTGGTATAGCCGGGTCTTGAAGTCACAAGCGGTTAATCCTATATAAGCTTTGTTGGAGGTGTCCGTCCTCACGTTGCACTGGTAGATCACATTACGATCTCTGCATCTGTTGTCGAGGAGGCAAATGGATCCAACACGACAGTTACACTCCTGGTCGGCTCTCCACTGTTCTTCCATAGGGGTTGAATTTTTTGTTGTTAGAGGAGACGATGTTTTGTGCAAAGTTAGGTGTGGTGCTGTAGGAGAGTTTGATGGTATTTTTGTTGATTATGTTGTGGTAGCGGTGTTGTAGTGGGAAGCGTTTTTCGATGAGCCTAAATAAGATTTTCCCGATAGGTGTTGTCACCTCGGCGTTGTGGGGAGGATTGAACCATGTTACGTTGCGTGAGCGGCGGTGCCGCCTGCCAAATCCGCTAATGGAAGCTGGACAGTAGGATATTTCCTCCCGGAAGCCACTCCGCTTGAGGGCCTGGTTGTAATACGGCGCATGTTCGTCGAATATCTGCGCATTAGCGGACAAACGAATATGCGGAGGGAGATGTTTTTAACCAGGTTATTGGTGATGTTTCTAGGATGGTTTGACCAGCGGTGGATGTAGTGAAGGTTGTCGTTTGGTTTCCTGTATGGGTAGTAGAGTTCATTATCGAGGTCAAACGTAACGTCCAGGAAGTTTACTCGGGTTAGGGACGTTTGTAGGGTTATTTTAAATCCCCAGTCGCGGACGAAGCAGATTAATTGTTTACGGACCCGGTCTGTACTACTGGGGTTGTACCCTTTAAGGGAAAGGAGCCCACCATCATGGTACAATCCACCACCGAATGCAGGAAACATATCGGTGAGTTTAACTAGTAGGAATAATCCTATAAGATCTGTGACCTCAGCCGAATCCGTCGCGCCCATACTGACGTCGAAGGGGGAGTCGGGGCTCTCTTTATCCATTTGGACTGTCTTCCTGGCGTGGAGGATTATATTTCTTTCCTGGGGGGTGATGGGCGCAAGTGTTTCGGCAAAATCCAAGGCGGCCGTAAAGAGCGACTGGGGATTTAAAATAACCCTACAAACGTCCCTAACCCGAGTAAACTTCCTGGACGTTAGCCTTGACCTCGATAATGATCTCTACTACCCATACAGGAAACCAAACGACAACCTGCACTACATCCACCGCCGGTCAAACCATCCTAGAAACATCACCAATAACCTGGTTAAAAACATCTCCCTCCGCGTATCTCGTTTGTCCGCTAATGAGCAGATATTCGAGTGGCTTCCGGGAGGAAATATTCTACTGTCCAGCTTCCATTAGCGGAACCAGCAGGCGACACTGCCGCTCACGCAACGTAACATGGTTCAATCCTCCCCACAATGCCGAGGTTACAACACCTATCGGTAAAATATTCTTTAGGCTCATCGAAAAACACTTCCCACTACAACACCGCTACCACAACATAATCAACAAAAATACCATCAAACTCTCCTACAGAACACACCTAACTTTGCACAAAACATCGTCTCCTCTAACAACAAAAAACTCAACCCCTATGGAAGAAATAACCTAGATAGCAGTGGAGAGCCGGCCAGGAGGTGTAACTGTCCTGTTGGATCCATTTGCCCCCTCGACAACAGATGCAGAGATCGTAATGTGATCTACCAGTGCAACGTGAGGACGGACACCTCCAACAAAGCTTATATAGGATTAACCACTTGTGACTTCAAGACCCGGCTATGCTAACACAGATATGCTTTCCGAAACCCGGCCCGGCGTCACGCCACTACACTTTCGGGCCACATCTGGGACCTCAAAGATAATATAACCTATAATCTCATCTGGAGCTTACTGTCCAGAGCCAAATCTTACACGGGAGAACGCCGTCCATGTAACTTATGCTCGGAGGAAACATTACAAATGTTGTTTTCGACGGACCAACTCCTAAACAAGAAATACGAACTGGTAACTGCATGCAAACACAGATTGCGTAGGACTTCTCTTGCCCTCAAACCCCATAAGGACTCGGGGGGAGGGGGGTAGACAACTGCTGGAACACCCCACTTGCCGACTTTGTAATGGGTAACCCCTGCTTACAAAGGTAGACGTGAGATTTTATATATTTTTTATCGTTTCCTCTATATTTCCTTCTTCCCCCATCCCTTCCTAGTCCTTCCACCCCAGTTCTCCTTCTTTGTCGTCGTTCTTTTCACCTTCTCGCCCACCCCGAGGCAGCCCTTCGGTCCTCTGTAGCCTCAGTACCCCCACCCCAGCCCCTATTCTATGATAGAATTGGCCGACTTCGCTTTTTATAGCAGATGTGCTAGACCCCAGATACTTGATTTCTTATCTGATTGCTGCCTCATTTCCGTGATTTCTAGATTTCTTAGTGGTATCTCTACTTTAGTTTCTCGAATATCAGTATTTTTTTTTTCGGAGTGGGGATTCTGAATTAACTTTTCGTATTAAATATTTCATATATATCGTACGAGCATTTATGTAGTTTGTATTAGAATTTATGTATTATAGCGGTACTCTTATATATCGTATTAGTATTCATTTTCAGGATTCTGAATTAATATTTCTTATTAGTTTCGGGACTCTGAATTATTATTTCGTATTAGTTTTTTTTTTTTAGTATTTTGGCCCCCTACTTGTTGACCTGTCATTGTAAGATAGATTTGGCCGATAACTACTAACTCATAAAATTCTTTCACTACAATCTCGTATTTAGTATTCCGTCCCACCTAATAAACTTTTCTATAGTTTAGCAGTACCAGTGAGAGATTTGATGATTGTGGTAGGGGAATAGTAACCAGAAATTGTGTTTTTTTAAATATTTTTAAGATTCTTATTTTTCTATATATTTACTCCATATAGATTTACGTATTGTTTCGACTTCCTCCCCCCTCTCCCTCTCTAGTGTACTTCTCTTGACATATTATCCTTAGGATTCTGCTGTAGTTGTCACTTTCAACGCACGACTGGGTTTCCTCCACTCCCTCTCCCTTTTTCTTCTCCTGGCAAGTTCAGCTACCCCTCCCTTCCACAAAATGCCATGATAGAATTATGTGTTTCAACAACAAACTTTTGACCAATCCTTGTGACAATCACTTTTACCATATATGGAATTACCCCCTGAGAAGCTCGGCTATTCATTTACCAGGATAAACATTTTCATTTAGTCCAGAATTAGCCGTCGAAACGGCTTGAGCTCAGCCGTCGAGTTCCTACTCGTTCCTATTACCCACTCTACTACCCTAAGTATTGAGTACTTTGGTGCGTTATGGTCCATCTGGTTGCTTACCTCATTTCCTACGTTATGTATATATATATATTTATATCAATACATTGCATATATATATATATATATATATATATATATATATATATATATATATATTTATTTATATATTTATTTTTATATATATGTATATATTTATTATATATATATATATATATATATAAATGTGTCTGTGTGTGTGTGTGTGTGTGTGTGTGTGTGTGTGTGTGTGTGTGTACATTTTTGTGTGTTTGTGAAAGTGTATGGATGCTAGATGGTCTGCCTATCACCATATGATGTGAAATCCTATAATATTCAGGCAATTGTGAAAAATGTGTAGGTGCGTGAGTATGATGAATTAGAAGACTGTAACGAAATCTGAAGGTCAGACACGTAAACATCTTCTTATGTTTCGTTAAACATTTTAACTGTTGTCTGCTGAAAAAAAACTGTAAGATTGCCTCCAGAGATACAATATCATGATGAAAATAGGAAATTGAAGGTTTGCAATGCACTGGGCTAACCATTTCATTACCACATTTCCAATGAAATATATTTGCCTATTATATACAAACAGTTCTGAAAAATAACAAGAACTTCGGGGGATTGAGTGATAAAATTATCTTGTTAATTGTTAAAGTTCTTCGTCACTCATTCTATGACCTCTTCAATGAATAATTTTATTACTTTGTGACTCCTCTTTGCTCTGTTTTACACTATCGTGTTTCTATGAACTGCACATGCGTTACATTCAGGTGTGTGAGTGTGTGTGTGTGTTTTCGTCTCTCTATTTTACTTTTCATTAGTTAGTTGTTATCCTGATTCTTCTTTTCTGTATGTGTGTGTGTGATTAAGGACAATATAAAGACGCACAATACCAACATTTATAAGATACGAGAAAGATGCCACCACCACACAGTCACACACACATAGAATAATGAAAAAAATCAGGATAATAACTAACTACTGACACGTAGGAAAGAGAAAAGAAAGAAAAAATATACAACTGCATGTAACGCATGCGCAGGATAATCAGACAATTGGTGGTTTAGTGATAGAATGGTCAGTTGCCACGCGTGTGAACCGGGTTCAATATTCGATACACATTTGTTTTCTCTTTCTCTCTCTCTCTCTCTCTCTCTCTCTCTCTCTCTCTCTCTCTCTCTCTCTCTCTCTCTCTCTATATATATATATATATATATATATATATATATATATATATATATATATAGACTAGCATTAAAGCCCGGCATTGATAGGGGTCAGTAAGTTACCAAAGTTAGGTTGCACCACCCATTTTATGGCACCACTTTTTTGTCTGCCAGGCACTGGGTGAATGAATTGCAGACCTGGACTGCCGAAGCAGGAGCTGCGCCACCAGTGACAATTGTAGTTTCGCCTATGGATATTATCTCTGTGCAAAGAAGTGTTGAAATGTATTGTTTACTTGCGCAACACGCGCGTAGACGATGCCAGCCGAACAACGGGGCTGCGATGGAGTTGTTCTGCATGGTTGTCTAATGTGTGTTTTCTAAATTTAAGACAGTAGGGAGGGGTGTGATATGGGGGAGAGTTAGCTGCTGTTTCTAGCAGGTTTAGTGACCTCATAGAGGAGATGTTTTCTAAATTTAAGACAGTAGGGAGGGGTGTGATATGGGGGAGAGTTAGCCTCTGTTTCTAGCAGGT
Organism: Eledone cirrhosa; assembly: GCA_964016885.1. Classification (NCBI taxonomy): domain Eukaryota; kingdom Metazoa; phylum Mollusca; class Cephalopoda; order Octopoda; family Eledonidae; genus Eledone; species Eledone cirrhosa. The sequence continues at coordinate 324,406,735 of OZ024741.1, read as the reverse complement.
TTAGTGACGTCATAGAGGATATGTTTTCTAAATTTAAGACAGTAGGGAGGCGTATGATATGGGGGAGAGTTAGCTGCTGTTTCTAGCAGGTTTAGTGACCTCATAGAGGATATTATTGTGTATAGTAAATAAACTGATACTTCTTCCACGTTCGTTGAAAGGTTTTAAAAAAGATGTATCGCTATTTTTTGTTGTTGTTGAATAAATGTATCTGTTGCTTCTGAATAATTGTTGTTTCGTATGAAATGTAATAAGTTCTCTTTGTCATTGAAGTAAATAAATGTTTGAGCGTTCCACACTAAAAAACAAACGTTCTATCTCACCCCCCCTCTCTCTCTCTCTCTCTCTCTCTTCTGCGTTCCTAAAGGAAGTTTGTAAGCATGTATGTAGTTTTATCGAATTGGAAGGGGAGTAGAGAGAGGTATTCAGATGGTATTAGAGGGGTAAAGCGTCATGTATTTAGTTTTATCAATTATTTCCGTAATTGTGGGTGAGTTTGAATGAAATAAATAGTCGTTGACCTAAGTAAGACCATTTACAACATTCTTACAGACTTTGAGTCGAATCGGTTTGAAATTGTGCAAATGTATAAACATGGAACAAAAACAATCTGCCCACACACACAACAATCTGCCTTTTATAGATAATGATATATAGATATTACAAAGAAAAACCGAAACCACTATTAAAATAGCTGATAAAGGTAGCACGGTTGTCACGGGGAACAATTCTGCTTTTCTTAAATGTTGGTTTGGCGCATTTTTCCAGTCCAATCTCTAAGCCCACATCATCGCTGAACACCTTGACTCTCTTCAGCAGTCCGTTTTTATTTTTGGCATTCAGCTTTAAGTCATCCATATAAAACAGGTGATTTATTGTTTTACCGTCTATTTTGTAACCATATTTTGTTTTGATAAGCATTAAAGACAGCAGGAGAAAACGAATGACCCTGGAAAATACCAAAGTTAAAACCTGTGCTGCTGAAATTTATAACCCCATTACTGTGACAATGAAAGGTTTGTATTCCATATAGACATGTTGTATTTCAGGAAGTTTGATATTATTGAGGAAATTTTCAGAAAATCTAAAATTTTCAAAATCCATGTGTGGGAAATACTGTCAAATGCTTTCTTAGAGTCAACCCAAACAGTACTCAGATTTCTATACATTTTATGACATTTTTCCAGAATCATAAGGTTAATGAGAATATTGGCATTGCACCCATGAGATCTATATGATGTATGTATATATATATATATATATATATATATATATATATACGACTGACCCTGAGGTTCTCCTGCGGGTTGGGAACAGCCAAAAGTCACAGGGAGCAAGCTCTGAACTGTAGGGATGGCGAGGGACAATTTTGATGCCTATCTCCGTCAAGTAGTTGGTTATCAGATTGAATTTGTGAGATTAGTGTCTTGTCCTGGTGCTGGTGCCAACCCTCATAGTGGAAAAGCTTTGGCCTGTTACCACGAAATCTCTTTCGGAACTCCGTCAAAACCTTCACAAAATATTCTTTGTTGACGACAGAAGGAACCCAATGGATGTAGATAATGTCCTAATTATCGAAAAGGGTGTCAATATTATATTCCCTTTGGACTTCCTTTGATTGTCCTTCTTGGTTCTGGGGCAACCAATATGCTTCCATTACACACTCAGCCTCTTGGTTTCTGGATCATAACAGTAGATCCAGATTTCGTCCCGGGTCACCTGAGACTGAAGTACTCTTGCTTTTGAAGTAATGAGCTCAACAATCTCCCTACTGTTACCACTGCGTCTTTCACTGAAATGCCTGTAAACAACATTGCCCAAATTTTGCATACGTTCAGATCTTCATGTATAGTTGCGTACACTTGCCCCACCAACACCAAACGTTCAGATCTTCATGTATAGTTGTGTACACTTTCTACACCAACACCATACGTTCAGATCTTCATGTATAGTTGTGTACACTTGCCCCACCAACACCATACGTTCTGATCTTCATGTATAGTTGTGTACACTTGCCCCACCAACACCATACGTTGAGATCTTCATGTATAGTTGTGTACACTTGCCCCACCAACACCATACGTTCAGATCTTCATGTATAGTTGCGTACACTTGCCCCACCAACACCAAAACCTATGCTCATTACGTTTATAGACACGCGACGGTCATCATCCAGAAAATTGCGAATTTTCTCAACCAGCTCAGATGTCCTGACGTCCTTCTCTCTATCTTACTTTTCATCGTCTCTCATGTCTTCTTTACCGCTCTTGAACCTTTTATCCCAACGAAAAACAGATGCTCAGCAGATAAAGTTAATCCATCAGCAGTCCTGAACATTTCATACCTTTCTGGAGCGTTTTTACCTAATTGCATAATTAGCTCCAAATAAAAATTAATTATTCCTAGTTTGCAAGAAATAATATATCAAGGCATGTCCGGATTTGTATAGAACTAATTTGATTTTAAAATCTAAATTTGAAAAAAAGCTATACTTTTGTTTTATTGGTTTAATAATTAAATATTTTAACTAAATGGAGATTAATATAAAATTCATTTTGAAAATTATGAATTTGAAACTTGCAGTTGCGAAATTCTGAATAGAATCTGTCACATGATGTCTTGCGGAATGGAAATGTATGCAATAGATCTGCCACAGTGACAACAAATAGACGATCAAAGTGACAGAGTGGACATCAAGAAAATGGGCAAGATGCCGAGAAGACCTCACCAGCCTGGCACCCTCATGGCCAAGACTGGAAAGGGACAGAAGTCGGAGGAAGGAGTCCAGGGAGGGGCTCCTCCTCCGTGAGTTATTTCAAGACCCTGAATCAAGGATCAAGAATACAAGACATGTTTGACGTTCAGTGTATGATGAAAATCGCCATTATTGTTGCTGCTATAGTTAGTCTCAGATCACTCGTTCAGCAATACAGTACTGTTTTTTAAACGTGTGTAACTAAGATTACATAGTATTTCAATTGTGACTTTCTACCTACTATAACAATATTGTCATCAATAACAACATCGCCCAAAACATCAATAATAGCAGCCAAAATAACAGGACATACGTCATCAACAACAACAAATAAAAACAAACTAAAACAAAAGCATTTAAGATAGAAGCAAGTCGAAAGACAAACAAAAAACAACCCCAAAAAGAAAGTATTATCATTTTCATCACCCTCTTCATGATCATCATCGCCAACAACAACAATGAAAATAGAAACAGCAATTACACAAACAACGATAACAAAAACAGCTACAAAACAGACAAAAAATCAACAACGCAGCAATAAATACGAAATCACACCATAACAGGAAATTATTCTAAGACAAAACAGTTGACTAATATTTTCAATTCTTTCTCCCCCTCCTATTTTCCTCCATCTTATATTCCTACTCCTCCAACACCTTCTTCTTCTTCTTCTTCTTCTTCTTCTTCTTCTTCTTCGTTCATAAAAACCTTTAAATGAACAAAACAATATATAAGAAGCCATCTTAATTGAAACTAGATTAAATACCGTGATAAAATGTTTACATTTTTAACAAAGCAAAAGCTACGAAAATGTGGGGGGTGGAATTTAATAAGATATGTGGATTTTTTTTTAGTCCGAGTGTGTAACTCACCTTTTCTATTGTCACCAGCATATTGTTAGCCTTATTTTGTATTAACATTTTTTGCTTTTTTTGTTGTTGCTGTTTTGGGTTTTTTTTGGTTTTGTTTTTTAAATACAAACGCGTCCCCTATGATTCAACTCATGTTTGATCAAAAATAAATATAATTTAATACTCTAACAGTGAATGCGGGGTACTTAGTAGTTAAGGAGGTAGGCGTACACTCATAAGATCGAACGTTTGTGGGCAATACACTTATTTCACATTGCTTCAGCCCACTCAGCTGGAAATATTGTTATACCTGTAATTCAAAGGATCAATTTTGTCCAACAATGTGTTATGCTGTATCTCCTTGACAACTATGTAAAGACTGCACCTGTTTATAGCATGCTCGGCCACTTGCTGGTTAATTTCACGAACAGATTGTTCCATTAATCGAATCAACTGGAACGCTCATCTTCATATTCGATGGATCTCCAAGACCCACCTACACACACATTGAATTTTTTTTTTCTTTATAGATTACGGAAATTCTCCCGGTAATATTTTAATGTAAACAAGTCTATAGTTTTCATTTGCTTGCAGAATTGAAAACTTATAGAGTGAAATAGAAAGAATACAAAAACGAAAAAGACAAATAGAAGGCGACAGAAACAGAGTTAAATATAATTAATGTGAAAGAGAGAGAGAGAGAGAGAGAGAGAGAGAGAGAGAGAGAGAGAGAGAGAGAGAGAGAGAAAGAGAGAGAGAGAGATTGAGAGTGTGTGTGTGTGTGTGTGTGTGTGTGTGTGTGTGTGTGTGTGTGTGTGTGTGTGTGTGTGTGTGTGTGTGTGTGTGTGTGTGTGTGTGTGTGTTTATGTTTGCATACATGATTGTGTCTGGTTGCCTAGTCGTAGCCAAAGGGAAACTATATGCAGGCACTGTCATAAATTGCTCTTCGATAACATTGTTAAATATCTATTGAGTTAAATTGTTAAAACTAATAAAATTTACTTTTATTCCCATACACAAGAACAAAAAGAAAGAAGACTATAAATAAAGTTTATATGTATACAGATATAATAGAGTTGAGCTCAGTCATAAAGCTTTTCAACAAACTGGAAACTATGCCAGTTTAAAGAAATATTCACAACATAGAGGTGAGACAAACACACGTCTCAACGGGTTTCAGTATTACTAAGTCACCCTACAATGCGACATGTGGAGTCATAAAGAGAGGAAAATTAAACGATCGACCACATGTTATTCATAGATATAAATCAGGTAGAATACATAAATATCATAATCGAACTATTGATTGTAAATGTTGGCTATATCCTTCTAAAAATTACACAGAAATGTTATTAAATATTTTAAAAAAAGATACTCACCAGGTCAATTGGCGTTAATCTCCAGCTAGTATTGGTAGTAATTTTCAGCTGAGTGGACTTTAGTAACGTGTTTTGATCAAGAAGACAATACGCCACCCAATCCAAGAATAGAAACAATGACATTACGACTGTAAGTCTATCACTCTTACTACTAGGCCACGTGCCATCACAATATTTGATATTCCTCGCCATATATCCCTTGCTGAGTAATTCTTCTTCACAAGCAAGGCAGGGATCTTAACAGAGCGGCTCCAATATTGATAATTATTTGATTCGCACCTGGGAATGGAAAAATGACAGAGGATTGGTCTAAGATGTAAAAAATAAAATGATTAGTTTCTAATTTGGTTACAACGTCAACAATATTTTGGGGGTGCGGAAGAGGTTTCGATTTATATCTATTCCAGTACTTGTCTGGCACTTTATTTTATCAACGCCTGAAAGATGAGGGTCAATGTAGCCTTGGTGGGATTTGAACTCAGAATGTAAGGTAAGGTGCTAGAAAAAAATATATCAAACCTTTGTTTGACAATTTAATGTTTCCGCCAATCCAGGACACTAACATTAGTTGTTACTATTTCGGGCACAAGGTCAGCAATTCGAAGGAAAGGGAAAAGTCGATTCAATTAACCCTGTGTGTTGTCGATACTAATATTATTGAACCGTAAGTATGAAAGATAAAACTAACTGCTGAGTGGCTGTAACACTGTAATACTTCTCCAGCGTTAGAAGATGAGCGCAGAAACAACGACAATAGTTATTATTTGGATAGGCAATATCGGTAGTGGGTCGGATGCCATGCTCTGCAGCATAGAGTTACGGCTCTTTATGGTCTGAGTTCAAAATTCGCCAAGGTTAACTTTGCCTTTCGTCCTTACGGGGTCGATTAAATAAAGTACCAGTAATGTACTGGGGTAATTGCTGGCCTTGTGCTAAAAGTAGTAACAATGATTATTATAACAATGATGATGATAATGATAATGGTGTTGATGTCGTAGAAAATATCGTGCATATATGCAAGAAACATTGGGATGGAAACTCTATGTATAAAATAAGATTTAAATATATTAACCCGACTATATCAAAAGATATATTTGAGCACAATTATGATCAAAAGCTATCCAAACAAGAGCACTTGGTCTAATATTTCTGACATAATGTATCTAGGACTACATTATCCAACGTATTCATTTTTAAAACAGTACTGTGTGAGGATTTATTTCCTATGTCTAGCAGGTTCAGCGACCGTGTAAATTCTTCCCCGTTGAGTCTATGTTAAACGATTGTACCATCCTTGAGCAACTCTATCGAATTTTCATATCGGTGAAATTACTGCAGGTAATAGCTGATATGAAGACCACATGGTGCTATGCGTTTCATTAAACTAATGACTATATGAATGGATGTATAATGAGACTACCATATGCCATGTTATCAAATTTGAATCGAATAGAGAATATCAAACTTACTTATCAATGTATCGCTGTTGAGTCAAATATGATATCATTAGCATCATGACCTATAATTGACCTATCTAAGCATATGTACTGCATATGTCTATATAGTTGATCTGTTTTATAGATTTGTTTGTGGACAGTCACATGGTTTATTGGTGAAGGGTTTTGGTTAGAATGTTAAGGTCACGTCAGTTCGATTACTTGCGTCCTTGTCACAAATTGTGTTACGCTGAATTTCCCTGACAATTACGTTATGGATACACGAATATGTGGAATACTCAATTGCAGGATAATTTCATAAATATGGTGGTCTGTTGATGAAACAACTGGAAGAATTGGCATCAGACTGGAGGAGGCCCTTCTTCACACACACCCAAACGCTTTATTGTAGGTGGGAATGTGGAGTTTGAGATGGCGGACATGATGTTGGTTTGAATTGTATGGGCTTGTGAATTAGAGTATATATGTGTATGAAGGTAAGAGTAAGCGGTATGGTAATGGCTTCATACATATGGGTTTTCTAATGATTAAATCTGCACCCACACAACACACACAAACACTCAGACGTATTCATCTCAATAACACCAATGATCTTCAAACAAAAATTACTTCAGCGCAAACATTTCAATTCTACCTTAATCTAGACTCATTCTCCTAAAATAACGTTTTTGTCTTCATTCCTATTAATATCCAAATTACTCTCCATAGTTACTTCTCAGCGATAGGCTATAACACAACTAGCAGATACACCAAATCTGTCTGAATATATTTCTTTTACAAAGAAATCTGTTGCCCAAATTAACATATACACAAACATACGTTCGTACACACACACACACCAACGTACACACACATATACCGGTACACCACCTACATCAAAATATGAAAACAAATAAAGCAACGCATATAAAATGAAATTATATCTTTCCCCTCGAACCAGACCAGAAAAAAAATTTGAGTTCGGAATGTTATTCTGGTAATATTTAATATATTTACTAGCACCTCATATTTCGGATAAAATATCCTACTACTACTACTACTACTACTACTACTACTACTACTACTACTACTACTACTACTACTACTACTACTACTACTACTTCAAAATAAAAGGTCTCCAACTATCCTAAGGTTAACATAGCCGCTAAAGTTACTGCTGCTACTGCTAGATCAGACCTACCTATAACAAATATTTGTTTCTTATATAGGCACAAGGCCAGCAACTTTTGGGGAGGGAAAAGTCGATTAAATCGACCACAGTTTGTGACTGCTACTTTATTTTATTGACCCCGTAAGAATGAAAGGCGGGATTTGAACTCAGATCATAAAGGGCCGTAACTCTATGCTGCAAAACATGGCATCTGACCCTCTACCGAACAAATATTAAGAGTTTAACATGGTTCCTGCCACGCCCATCATTTGCATGTGTTGCTTGAAACCCCAGTCCAAGCACATCAGCGGATTTTTACCCGGAATATATAAAGTACTATTAAATATTTCGAAGATATTTCGATATTTATAGTTTCATTTGTATTGTAGCAGCCTTCTGAATCTAACTTATATACATATATAGAGAAAGAGTAAGTAGAATAGAAGTCAGTGTTGCAGCATATGTACAAAATTTAATAACATATTACAATTGTTTCGATATCGATCAGCTCAGTACAATCAAAGTGATAGGGCCTGACTCTTTTTCGAAATCTCGTCAGATATGCGAGCTTATATGTGCAAAGACACATATAAACTCTCATATCTGACGAGATGTCGAAGAAGAGTTGGGCCGCGTTTCTTTGATTGTAACTGGATCTGATATATATCGAATCAATTAGTAATATGCCAGTAAAGTTTGTACATATACCGCAACACTGACTTGGATTCTACTTACGCTATATACACTCTGAACACTACAGCCGCTTTAACTCTGGAATACAATCCAACGCGAGCAGACCATGTAACAGTATTGAATGCTTCAAACGTCGTGCCACCTTTAACTGTAGTGTTACACACATAAATAAAACAAACACACACATATATATATACATACATATATATACTATATAATTGTTTCTATTTTAGGCACAAGGCCAGCAATTACCCAGTGCATTACTGGTACTTTATTTTATCGACCCCGTAAGGATGAAAGGCAAAGTCAACCTCGCGGGATTTGAACTCAGATCGTAAAGGGACGTAACTATGCTGGAAAGCATGGCGTCCAACCCTCTACCGATACTGCCAATCCACCACCCTTGTATACATATACTATATAATTGTTTCTACTTTAGGCACAAGGCCAGCAATTACCCAGTGCATTACTGGTACTTTATTTTATCGACCCCGTAAGGATGAAAGGCAAAGTCAACCTCGGCGGGATTTGAACTCAGATCATAAAGGGACGTAACTATGCTGGAAAGCATGGCGTCCGACCCTCTACCGATACTCCCAATCCACCGCCATACATACATATACTATATAATACTCAGGAAACAGAAGTTTGTACGTTGACCGCTAATAACACCAATATGCTCCAAACTTATTAATTTGTTTTGTTGATGCATTTGTGACTAATATTACGCTGATCTTTCTAGCCGATAACACGTCCAGTGTTATTTATATGACCACGCCATTAAACATTTTTTGACATATGGCGTCGAAGCTTAAACAGAATGTTCTCTCTCAAGAGATATAAAGGTATTTTTTACAGTGTGGAACTTATCTAAAGATTGCTTCCCCTGATTGTCAGTTCCTTGTTAGATTGTTATTTCACTGAGGAACTGACTCCAGTTCCTCAGTGAAATAACAACCCAACCAGGAACTGGGCATATCAGAGTATTGACAATATTATACACCTCAACAACATATGTACTTGTCTATACCATACTAATTCAAACTGCCTGAAGAGGTCACAGCCAAAGATGGCTGTCACTGAAATATATATAGCAGTAATAAACGAAGCTAAATTTTAATCATTTGACTTTTATTTAACTTTATTTTACACTACTCCGGTGTAACCAAACCAACCTGCGCACTTCGTCGAGTGCTCCAGCCTGCATACTGAGGTGTTGGTATACAACCAACATAAACTCAAAATATATATATATATATATATATCACAGAGGGTGTGATAAGATACCAGGTGTACCATAACCCACTAGAGAACTCGATACTTGGGGTAGTAGAGTGGGTAATATGAAAAGATTCAGGATCCCAACTGCTGAGCTCCAGCTCTTTCGACAGCTAAATCCGAACTAGCTATATTAGATCTCAGCCATCGGAGTCCTGAATCTTTTCATATATATATATATATATACCCTTTTTGTGTTTTCTTCTCTATATACTATATTATGGGTAGCCCGGTACTTATCCCTTGAGCTCATTAAATTACAAGGGATTAACGCGAGTCGTAAACTCCGCTTTTTCATTTTATATATATATATATATATATATATATATATATATATATATATATATATATATATATATATATAAAATTACAAGGAACGAAGCTGGCTGTGTGGTTACTGTAAACAAAGTTTAAGATGGTAAAATTGACGAAACAAGAGAAGAAACCCTTCATCTTAAAACAGGACATCGAAAGCGATCAGCAGCGTGCCCAAGGCCTTTTATCGATCAAAAGACCATGAGAGAAAGAAAAGAAAAAAATAGTGAAGAGAGGGGAAGAAAGAGGAAAAAAGAAAGAGGAAAAACGAAGTAAACAAACAGAATGGAGCGTGGGGGCATTGGACAATGGAACATGCAAGTGAGTAACCGAGGAAAAAATAGAATAAGTTACAACGAACCGATTAGACTTAAATCTTGTAGTGAAATAACTAGAAGCTATGTTGTTCCGTGCGATCACAACAGCGTGAGGGTAAGAGAGAGAGAGAGAGACGGAGCATCCGGAAGTGAGAGGGAGAAGAGAAAGGGAGATAATCTAAAAGAATTTTACGACATGTGTGAAATATGTCATAAACGATCGAAACCAAAAGAGTTTTACGACATGTGTGAAACATGTCGTAAACGATCGAAAACGAGCAGATGGATAGAATATATATATATGAAATAATTAAGTCAAATATGTAAAATTTGGCTTCGTTTATTATAAATTATAGATATACTGCTATATATATTTCGGTGACAGCCATCATTGGCTGTGACCTCTTCAGGCACTCCGAATTGGTGTGGGAAAGACAGGTACACATGTTGTTGAAGTGTGTTTTATTCCGTAAAACACTCTTCAACACTATAATTTATAATAAACGAAGCCAAATTTTACATATTTGACTTAATTATTTTACATTTCTCCGGAGTAAACAAACCAACCTGCGAACTTCGTCGAGTGTTCCAATCTGCAAACTGAGGTGTCGGTAAACAACCAACATATACTATATATATATATATATATATATATATATATATATATATATATATATATATATATATATATATATATCCGAACTATGGGCCAATCCGCAATTGGCCAAGCGTGGTTAGTAGGGCTACACCCCTGACATGACCGAAACCAAAGAGAAAGTGGTGAAGGTCAACCAGGCAGGAGTTTTTTTTAACATGAGTGAGAAAGCCCCACTCTGCAATCATGAGCACCGTAGCTGTATTCCGCTATACTGAATCTTGCATAAGTGTCATTTATTTGCAAGCGTTGTGGTTGAAATCGTGTAGATAGTAACTGTAAGATACCGTTGGAATAGACTGCATCTGTTGTTCAAAATAACAGTTTAGTCACATACCCTGTCCCATAGGTATATTACTACAAACACCTTCTTGTGCTGTGAAGAGCGGATATGTTCAGTATTTGACTGCTACTAATTTTCTTGACTCTAGAACAATGAAAGACAAAGTTTAGCTCAGCTGGATTTGAAAGATAATTTCTTTCAACCGTCGTTCTACTGATTCTGCCATCCACCACCTGTTCAAACACTAACGCTAATCTTTGCTAAATATATTAACACGCTGTATATAGCCTTTGGCTTTGATATCACGATTCTTAAGGCTATCTACTCATAGAGGGAGAAAGTGAGAGAGAGAGAGAGAGAGAGAGAGAGAGAGAGAGAGAGAGAGAGAGAGAGAGTAGAGCAGGCTGATAGAAAAAATTGATAGATATGAGGCAGAGAGAGAAAGAGATCGATAGGGTCAGAGGGAGAATTAGGATTTGTGTATTATGGTCCTATCTGAATCTAATTCTACAACAGTTCTCTGTGACTTCTTTATGGCCATCTTTTATATATGTGGGATATCCCCTTGGCAATTTAAATGCAATTCGATGTTATATCTCCATAATATGTAATTCCTTTGCTGGCTATAATTCCTGTACGCTGGAGGATTATCCTTGAAACTCTAAAATTATATAACATCCGATATAATCCTATTAAAGACATTTTTTTTTTTATCTGTACTGGATAATCTTAATATAAATAGAATTCAGGCTACAGGTCATTTGCTGTCAAACTTTCTATTTCGCCTCAACGTTTCATATATTATTTTCCCAGATCACCACTACACGGTTGGTTAATAGGCTAGAAACGCAAGCTTAATTTCTGAAACAAAACTCAAAAGGTACATGCATGACTGTCTGGTCGCACTGGATGGTAATGTCTCACAATATCTTACACTCTTCATTTACAGCCTATTATTATTATTATTAGCTTTTCATCCTTACGGGGTCGATAAAATAAAGCACCAGTAATGCACTGGGGTCGATTTAATTGACATTCCCCTCCCCCAAAATTGCTGGCTTTGTGTCGATATAAGAAACATTATTATTATTATTATTATTGTGGGTTGTGAGAGTTGGTAGAGCGTCAGACAATATGCTTTGCAGCGTAGAATTATGGCCCTTTATGGTCTAAGTTCAAACCCTACTGAAGTTAACTTTGTCTTTCATCCTTACGAGGTCGATAAAATAAAGTACCAGTAATGCACCTAGATAATTGCTGGCCTTGTGCCAAAATTAGAAACAATTATTATTATTATTATTGAGTCTGAACGGACGTCTTTTTGCTCGCTCTCGTAAGTTTATTTATTTACCTGCCAAAACTTATTTATTGAATTTGTTGTTGTTGTGTAAGGCATACAAGCCCTTGGACTTTGCCCTGTGAAGGGGAAAGTATAATATTTGGGCCTTTTGACCCCCCCCCCCGCGATATATCTGCTGTCGTGCGACAGTGACGTAAAAGTTGAGAGGAGCGCTACAGCCAAATTAACAGAAATTGATACAACAAACACCACCACAAACAACGTGAACAAAGACAGCAATGATAACAACACTGAGAACTCTAATTTTGAAAAAAATGACAATAACAGTGACAACCAAAATACAGATAACAGAAATAATGACAATAAATGCAACAACAATATCAAAACCACTAACATGAAAACAAATAGCGACAACACCAACAGCAACAATATCAACTGCACCGAGAACAACGGCGGCACCAAAGATAACAATGATAACAGCGATAGTGATAACAACAACAACACCAACAAGAACAACGACAAGAACACCAACACCACCAACGACAACAAGAAGAGCACTTTCGCTGCGGCAGCAGCTAAAAAGAGGCTATGCTTCAACATGGACCTCTCAAACAAAAATGAAAAGTTGGCCCAGGCCTGGAAGCTCATCAAGCAAGAGCAAACCTGGGCCAACTTAACTGTCCCGGTAGAAGCTATTGAGGCGGTGGAGCGCAGAACGGTTCATTATAGATGCATCTCAGCACAAACCAAAAGGGCAGCTTTAATTCCACAAGCAGATATCGAAGTTGCGCTGAGGTGCATCAGGGATGACACCGAATACATAGAGAGGGGCTGACAGTACGGCACCATTTCGGTGCTGTTTAAGTCAGAAGCTCTCGCTATGAAACACGCTATGACTCCTTGCAAAACCAGCAAGGTCATAATGTACACCTACCACATGGGAAAAAGAATGGCAGGTCTCCGAATTCACTGAATACCACCAGGACTTGACATGTGGTGGCTTCTAGGATGGGTGATTGTGGAGGGCACGGATACCGTCCCGATAGAAGTGACAAGAACTGCCACAGAGGACTGGTCCGGGGTTGACCTGGAGATAATCCCGGACCACATCCGCCTTCAGAATGGGACGGTCATTCATTTTATGACCGAGAAAAAAAGGCCGCATTGTTTTGTTTGTGGGGGGCAAAAACCCATTTGCGAGCCTTCTGCCCTCAACTGCTGAAAGATGTAAGGGGTCGAAAGGCTCCACTGCTGTCGAGGCCGAGGCGAGAACCACAACCAACACCAGCACCGGCAAAACCACCAACAACAACAACAATAGAAAGACCACCACCAACATTGACCACCCAGGGGGGAAACGACGAAAGTTGTCAAATCCCCCCCCCCCCCCCCCAAAAAAAAATACACACACCAATAAAAATATAAACACACACACAGACACACTTACAGACACAGACCCCTCATCTACCAGCAGTGAAGATGAGGGAAAACCAAAATCACCCAAAATACAAAAAAGGAAACACAAAAAGGAAAAAGAAAGTCAACAAAGCACAAAATCACCCACAATAAAAAAATGCAGACATCACCCACGCAAACATCTCTCCAATAACATCAACATCAACACCACCATCACCATCACCAGAATCCCCCAAACGCAAACAACTGAAACAGATGCAAGAACAAATACACACAAAACCATCTGAACCCACAGACACCGCACCCACAACACACACAGACAAAACCGAAACAACACCACCAAAAGCATCTCCACCACAACCACGAAAACAAATAAAATCACACCAACAAAACATACAAAACTTCGTGCTCGTCAGGAGGGCCAACAAGGAACGGATGGCCCTCGTAGCACGAAGTGAAAATATACAAAAAGAGGGGGAAATTTTTAAATCGAGCACATTTCGTGTGCCGGAAGATTTGTTTCTGGTGCGAATGTCGCTCGATTTATACAAAGAGATAAGAGACAGCTTTCCTCGGGACGTGGGAACCCCGAACGTAAAACCCTCTTCAAGACTTTTAAAGGGGTTCCCAAAAGAAACCCCACCAACTATGGAGGTCGAACCACTCGACCTTCACAAGAGCCCGGAAGGTAAGTAAACCTTTCCTCTCTCTCTTTTTAACCTGCCAACATGGCCGTATTAAGAGTAGGAAGTTTAAATGTTCGAGGCCTGGGATCGTCTTGGAAGCAGGGTCACCTGCTCAACGACCTCAGGTCTCTAGAAATGGATGTAATTGTCGTCAGCGAGACCAGGATTTCCGACACGCGCGCACTGCCCCCATTTTCGACGACTATCAGATCTTTGCATCTGTTAGCCGGTCGGGAATGGGAGGCGGGGTGGCAGTGCTATTTAGGAAAGGCCTGGATCTCGAGGTGAGGTCGATCTTCCGGGACCCGGACGGGAAGTCGGAGGTCCTGGACGTGAACAATAACGAAGGTGGTGCCTTTAGACTGGTGGCCGTCTATGCCCCTACTGGGGCAAGACGGCTGGACTTCTTTAGACTCCTGGAAGGCTTTGTGTGTACGTCTCGCCCTTTACTGTTAGCGGGGGACTGGAACGGCATCTTAGACGCACGCTGGGTCTGTGCGGGAGTATCCGATAGGAGCGAGGGTGGGGGGGTGCAAAAGCCTCAAGAACCTGATCAGCCAATTCCAACTGTCTGAGCGGTACCGACTAGATTTCACTAATGCGCCAGTGTGGACCTGGACTAATCGCATAGGGTCATCTAGATCGTATATAGACAGGATATTCATTAGAAAAATAAACAGAAATAGTGTAAGCTGTTCATGTTTTAAAACGGTCGCCTATTCAGATCACAACTTTGTGATCTGTATGGTCGACCTACATAAGACGCGTAGGTTAGGACCTGGTTACTGGAAGCTAAACATGTCATTTCCGGCACGTAAGGCTTACAGGGACCAGGTCAACAATTTAGTTAAGAAAAAGCTGACAGGGGGAGTCGTCAACAATAGATGGTGGGGGGCTCTCAAAAGAGAGATTAGAGTAATGTCGATAGAGTTTAGCAAAGAAGTAGCGTTAGAGAAAAATAGAAAGGAGGGGGAGTTGGTAGATAAGTTAGACGAGGCTATTGGTCGTGGCATTGTAACTGACGTGCGAGCGGCGAGAATGGCATTAGACCATTTCTTCAATGCGAAACACGAAGGTTGCATTGTCAGAGCTAAGGCGCGTGCTCTGAGAAACGAGGGAACCAAAGCTGTTCGATGGGCCCGCGTAGCAGAGGCGCAGCGTGGTAATAAAACCACGATTCGGTTTTTGTCGGACTGAGACGGACACGAGCTGAGCGATTCCAAGCGGATGTGTGAGGCCTTTCGCCAACATTTTTCTCGGTTGTTCGTGGGAAGTGGCGGGTCAGAGACGGTGGCGGACTTCAGTCCCTACCTCGATGGCTTGCTGCAACTCTCGACGGCTGACGCTGGGCGCTGCAAAAGGCCAATTACTTCAGCCGAGATTCAGGATGCCCTTGTCAGCTCCATGAAGCGCAAGTCACACGGTTTGGATGGTCTGCCCTACGAGCTTTACATAAATATGCCAGACTTGTTCTCCAATCTCCTCGAAGCCCTCTGCTGCAACTTGCAGCAAAACGGGACTATTTCCAGTTCTGTGCGCCGGAGCGTAGTGACGCTGATAAGGAAAGACGAGAACAAGAGGAACACATTAGACAATTTCAGGCCCATAACTCTGCTCAACGCAGAGTTTAAGATTTTGGCCAGGGTGTTAGCGAAGAGGTTGGTTCTTATCGTCGGGGATTTGGTTGGAGAGGCGCAAACTTGCACAATCCCAACCAGGTTCATACACGACAACCTCCATCTAATGCGAGACATCATAGAGAGGGTAGGGTGTAAACCTGGATTTGTTGGGGCTCTGATCAATTTAGATCAATCGAAAGCATTCGATAGGGCCGACCATCGGTACCTGGAGGCTGTCATCAAGGCGGCTGGCTTTGGCCCCGTATTCAGAAGCTGGATCGCTGCAATGCACAGCGGCAACTGCTCGGTGGTCAAAGTTAATGGCCACCTCTCGGAACCGTTTCAGGTCTCCTGATCGGTCCGTCAAGGGTGCCCTCTCTCCTCCCTTCTGTACGTATTGACTCTCGAGCCTTTACTGCAGAAGCTGGAGCTGTTGCAGAGCATCTCGCTCGAACCGGGACGCGGAAAGGCTGTGTCGGCTTATGCGGACGACATCACCGTGATGGTGTCGGTCACCTCAGAAATCGAGGTGGTCGGCAACTTATTGGAGGAATATGAAAGGTTGACGGGAGCAAAACTTAACCCGGAAAAGTCGGTGGGCTTGCAACTCGGCACCTGGAGAGGCAAGTCCATGCCGTCAAACAGCGTCGTTAGGCGCTGGACGCACCGGTAAAGTTGCTCGGGGTGTGGTTCGGGCTAGACCTCCAGGTGGATAAGAATTAGGACGAGGTGACGGGCAGGGTAGTCAGTCTCACCCAGAAATGGGCTGGGAGGAAGCCATCAATGAAAGGTCGGGTGGAGGTGGCGAACGCGTACATCGCGTCCGTCATCTACTACCGTCTGACCATCGTCCCTTGCCCCGTTCGCGCCTCGCCATCTTGGAGCGGCTCCTCTTCAAATTCTTGTGGAGGGGTCAGGTTGCGTTGGTGAGGTGGTCCATCTGCTGCCAGCACCCTCTATCTGGATGGCTGGGCATGCCAAGGCTAATGATGCGCAGACACGCGCTGAGACTCCGGCATCTCCAGATATTCTGCCTAAACGGTGAACAGGTGTGGTCGCCGTTTGTCAGACGGGCTTTTCCGCAGCTCGTTTCTTTGACTGAGCTGCAGTCCTGGGTCAAGAAGAGACCGATACTGGGTGACTGGCATCTGGAATATTGCCAGGCACTCACTGCCCTCTACCAGGCGGGCAATGCGGTCAGTGGAACTTCCACTCTCGTGTTCTATAGAGGATTAGTGGTGGGAAGTGCGACGACGCACTCGGAGAGGCTCTGGGAGTCGACGAAGTCGAAATAAACAGTTTGTTCCGGAGGACTTTCGAGCCGGGAACGATGGATAATTTCAAAAAATCCCTCGCTTGGCAGTGCTACCAGGGGGCCTGCCGGTTCGAGATAAACTCTACAGGCACGGTAGTGCTGTCAGACGGACCTGCCCAAGATGCGCGCAGAGCGACGAAACCGTTCTGCACGCACTCCTCCAGTGTCCGTGCATTACTGACTTGTAGAGTTATGTTGAACAGCTGTTGTCGCGTGTAGAACGAATCCGGCTATCGGCCGAGTGCATAGTGAAGATCTACCCGCCGCCTTCTTTTGGCCAGGAAGGGCAGGAAATTTTCCTCTGTCTGGTGGCAGTAGCGAAAGAGGTTGTATGGTGGACGAGGTTGAAAGGACTGAAGACAGACACTTTTCTCTTCGGCCAATCCCTCGTCAACATTTTCAAGTTTCACTTGGAAAGGCAGGTGAGGGTGGAGAGAGAAGTGCTGCCCCCCCCCCCCCAGTACATTTTCTGAAAGGTGGGCGAATGTGGCGAGAATGGCCCGTGTGAGTAGACCTACTCTGGTCATGCGGCTGTAGGTAGGTAAATTTTAAGAAGGAGAGGAGTGCCCTTCTAGGGTGCTTTCGAAGCGTCGGGTCGTTCAGAATTGGTGGGGTACCTGAGAGAACCCTGGGTGGTCATCCCCGCTATTGGGGAATTTTTTCTTGTAATTTTATTGTTACTTTGTTATTGTGATTCATATTGTTTACTCTATTTTTCTGTAAGACTGTCCCAGTCTTTTGTATTGTCCCTATATGTCGGCCCTTGTGGCCAATAAATGAAATCATTATTATTATCATCATCATTAGTAGTAGTAGTAGCAATAGTAGTAGTAGTAGTAGTAGTAGTAGTAGTAGTAGTAGTTGTTGTTGTAGTAGTAGTAGTAGTAGTAGTAGTAGTAGTAGTAGTAGTAGTAGTAGTAGTAGTTGTTGTTGTAGTAGTAGTAGTAGTAGTAGTAGTAGTTGTTGTAGTAGTAGTAGTAGTAGTAGTAGTAGTAGTAGTAGTAGTAGTAGTAGTAGTTGTTGTTGTAGTAGTAGTAGTAGTAGTAGTAGTAGTTGTTGTAGTAGTAGTAGTAGTAGTAGTAGTAGTAGTAGTAGTAGTAGTAGTAGTTGTTGTTGTAGTAGTAGTAGTAGTAGTAGTAGTAGTTGTTGTAGTAGTAGTAGTAGTAGTAGTAGTAGTAGTAGTAGTAGTAGTAGTAGTAGTAGTAGTAGTAGTTGTTGTAGTAGTAGTAGTAGTAGTAGTAGTAGTAGTAGTAGTAGTAGTAGTAGTAGTAGTTGTTGTTGTAGTAGTAGTAGTAGTAGTAGCCGCAACAACAGCAACATCGGCATGTTCGTTGGTATTAATAATAATGTCGGAATATATATATATATAAATATATATATATTTATATATATATATATATATATATATATATATATATATATATATATATAGAGAGAGAGAGAGAGAGAGAGAGAGAGAGCTTCCAACAGAAATGGTCGCATTCTTTAAGGGTATGTCAATATTTATTCATAAAACTGCTCTATATTATATTTTATCGGATGAAAGCACACCATAATTTAACTTGGTGTCCTTGAAATATGTATAATGAAATAAATATGGTTTTATAAATATAGTTTCCATTTGTTAATATATCGTATTTTTACTCCAATAATTTGTTGAGTGCTTTATATCAGTTATAAAAATATTTGCTTGTTGTATCCCAACAATTTAAATAGAACTTCTACATATATATATATATATATATATATATATGGGAGAAATTTCAACTTAAGGACAAATAGTTCCTTTTATTTATTCCTTTTATTATTTTGCTTTTTCATTTCTCAGATTCTCAGATAAGCATTAACTAATGTTTGGTTTAACCGTGTTCTCAGAACCAATTTCCTCTCTAGCTTTTTTCTTTTGAATTCGTTTTAATTATAATTCTTTTCAAATATTTATTTAGTTATAAATATTTATATTTATATTATATATATTAGTATTAGTATCAGTATTGAGTTTTCGTGACTATTTTCACTTATTTCTTAGTTCCTTTCAAGAAAAATTCTAATAATTCCCATCAGCTCTTAGAAATTAGTTCTTTTCTTTAGGGTTTTTTTCATGGCTCATGTATGGAATGCGATCTCCTGGATATGCAACATATGCAGCAGAGGGAATGACAAATGCAGCAATATGCAAGATTACTACACATGTATCATCGAGAACGGCTACCCAACGTCTCTCACTAAATGTCAAGATTCCAAGGAAGACGCATGATCCTTGAGATAGCATATGCTATCTAAAGCTGCCACATTTCTATGAGAAGGCAACTGCTGCCACCTGACAAGCTATCCGTAAGGAGGGTCTGGGCACACAACTGGCGCACTCGGGAGACTCCCTGGGGTGACTATTCTTCAAACGCTAACCTTCACACAACGTTATATGCACACATCCTAACTGTCTCATCAACAACGCAGAAGGGTGCATGAGAACGTCTGTGATCTGTAAGGTCATATGTTGGTGATGTGGTTTTTCGTGTATTAGAAGCCCTGTCCGGATTTTAGACATTCAGGTCAAAGGCTTCCTCTGTCAAAAAAACAGCTTGACAAATGCCGAGACTTTGAGGTCACCATAATGCGACGGAAAAGAATGGAAGGGATCTAAGGATTAAAGAAACTTTAATTATTAACACTCAGTCGCCACCCAGAAACAATAGAAATGTGCTAGATCAAAGAAAGTGTTTTTTGTGACTGCTCCATGCATGCGCAATCCACACATACAGACCGGTTAAAGAAGAATGCATCCTTTTCAATTGGTATATGAACAGATAGTTCTAATATATACTGAGTAAAAAAAAACGTTACTTTATTCTGTTTTATTTGTAACCCTTTGACCCAATGCCACCTTTACATACTCACACGCACACATACACACACACACATACATACATATACATATTTATATATATATATATATATGGGATAACAAGTTATCGTTATAGGTAATCAAGTTAGAGGTAATTCGGTTAGAGTTCTCTACGTCGTGGATGGTTTTAACGTACGGCTTTGTTTGACTCAACAAGATGTTTCCATAGTTATGCAGCGAGTTCGCGGTAATTTCTATGCAGGTTATACTTGGAGTAATAAAAGTTAAAGAAAGAAGAGTAACATGGTTGGCTGTACAATAAGGGCTTTATTTAAAATACTGACAATTGTTTCGTTGATCAGGTGTGTCTAGAGTTCGCTAATCGCTTGAGGTTGCGTCAATCGATCTCCAATAGATTGTTTACCACTTGTCAACACATCAGAGCACATAGATATGAAAATAATTCACTCGAGGCAAGACTTATATAGAGGAGTAGCGTAAAACAAAACAATAACATCAATAATAGAGCGGCGTATAATTAAAAATAAAACATGTATGGTAAATCGATAGAGAAGTTACAGGTGTAAAAAGTGACAAGTAAGATACAATGTAGGGTACATTGAAAAATAATAATAAGAAGAAAACGAGGAAATGGAAAATAGAAAGAAATAAAAGAAATGAAAGAGTGATATATTGTACTTAGAGTTAGATTTTAAGAAAGTGTTCCTTGGTGCTAACATGAGAGATCAGATTTTAGAAGTAGATAAATTTGTGTGGAGGGTCCGGTAAAATAGAAAACAATAAAATATAGATTAATTGGTGTATACTATTTATGGGTTGACGGGTCATTTGATAAACGTTCGTTGTTGATGTTGGTTGTTCTATCTTAATGAAGTTGATGGAGAGAGTGTGGAATAAGTGTACAGAGATTTATAATCCTGTGATCGGTTGGCAGTATGATAGCTAATAGCGATGTGAACGTATGTATTCTATATGTTAAAGTCTAGGTGGTTCAGTACTAATTTTGGGATTGCTGGTTCGAATCATGGTGGTTTGAAGTTTGTAAATCTAGTAGCTATTTTATGCCTACAAAAAATGAATCTTTCTATTTTGCTGTTAAGCAGCATCTTATCGTAGCTTAAAATATATAGCAGTTCTAAATTACAGAGCCCGCAGTGGGACATACCGTTGCTGTAGGCTTTTGCTGCCGAAAATTTTGACCAGCTTATCTTGTATTCCTTAAGCAGCCAGATTTTATTGGCGGGCGTTGTAGAATTCTCCAGTGCATGGTTTTTCATGGAGTGTCTGTGGACGTACCACCTTTTCTTAAACGCCCCAGCTGTAGAACCTATGTAGTGCCAAGTAGAGTTGCCTGAATTCACAGTACACAGGTATACCATGCTCGAATCCAGGCATCTATTACGTAGTGGGAACTTATCTGGTAGGTGGAAATTACAGTTTGAGGTTTTATTTTGTGCATGTTCTTCATTGCGATTTTGTAAGTTGTTGTGGGTGGGTTGTGATTTAGGCCTTTTAATGTTTTGTTGTGATGCCTCCTGATATGTTTGTGGTTGTGATGTTGACATGTGTTTGTGTTTTGTATTTGGTGCTACGGTGTGCGTTGGTAGGATAGATTCCTTAGAGTTATTTTTGTGGTTGATCTTACGTATGTGCGATTCTAAGTTGGCTGCTGTAGTGTATGAAAGTTTTATAGTTTTTCTATTGAAGATTTTATGGTATCTGTGTAGTGTAGGGAAGTGTTTAGCTATTAGTTTATAGAATGTAGAAGGTAGTTTTAATAGAGGAGTTGAAAATTGGATCGAACCATAGGTACTTTCTCACTCTGGTTCTTTTATAGTTTTGGGGGTTCCTATTATTAGTGTTCTGTTCGGTTATTTTTGGTGCTCGTTGTTTAATTCTATGCTTAGTCCTATGCTTGTTATTTCTGTATGAGCGAGTAGTGTTGGTGTCATTAGGTTTGTTGTTGTCTTTGTCTAGTATGTATTGCAGCTTCTCCCTATGTCCAGCCTTATGTAAAGCTAAGTTATAATAGTTTGCGTGTTCATTAAACATTTCTAGGTTCGAAGATAGGCGGGATATTCTGAGGGATATACTATGTTCTATGGAGTTAATTATGGATCGGGGGTGATTTGAGTTGTAACTAATATAGGCTAGGTTTTCGTTAATCTTATGGAAGGACTCGATTAGTCCTGTGTTTAGGTTGAGAGTTACTTCTATGAAATTTGCTTTTTTAGAGTTAAGTTCGAAGGCGATACCTAGGCCTAGTTTTTTAAAAGAATATTCTAATGTTTTTTCGTAATCTTTCCATGTTCTGATTATAATAAAAAAACAAAAAAAACTTTTTCTTTGTTCCTGGCTTGTAATCACTTTTTTGTGTTGCTTAGGTCCCAAATAAATAAAAGAAGTGCTATTAAACAGCTAAAAGTTTGGGTTTGTAAAAATTCTAAGCTATTCACTAGAATTATTTGTATGCTGGATTTTACGTTGTATGTAAGTTTAATTTCCTTATGTTAAATGATTTTTTTATATATGTTTCAGGTTAAATTAAAATTATAAAATAAAGAGTAATACCTAAAGAAAATTATAAAAGTGGAATAAAGTATAAAATTGTTAAAAAGTGGATTAAAGAGATTTATTGATACTGGATTTTCGCACCCTGAATAAAGGGTAAATTGTGTTTTAAGCATTCGTCTCCAGGATGAAGCAGTGGAACTTGGTCAAGGAGGAAGTGCAGGTGACAAGTCAGAGAAGTCGACACGAACCTCTCTCAGGCTTTTACATTCTTAGGTATGGCCTCTGCTTATGCTATGACGTGCCTGGACTGTTTGAGGTTATAAGGGTGCCGTTTGTACCCAAGGAGTGGCGGCTATTTATAGATAGCTCCACCACAAGTTTGAAGGCTGACCTCCTCCACAATGGAAACAAGTTCCCGACACTGCCCCTAGCTCATTCAGTCTGCATGAAGGAAGATTATTACAGTCTGAAAGTCCTCTTGGAAGCTCTGCAATACAACCAGTACAATTGGGAAATTATTGGAGACTTCAAGATGGTGGCTTTCCTGCTTGGACTTCAAGGAGGCTTTATCAAATTCCAATGATTGCTCTGCTTTTGGGACAGCAGAGCCATATCTGGCCACTACAAAATAAAGAACTGGGAGCAGCGAACAGAATTTGTAGTTGGGACCCGGAACGTCATGTGGGAGCTACTGGTTGATCCCATGATTGTGCTCATGCCGCCACTGCACATTAAGTTGGGGTTGATGAAGCAGTTTGTGAAGGCTCTCAACCAAGAATCAGCCGCTTTTAAATACCTTCTTGAGTTCTTCCCCAAGTTATCTGAGGCCAAAATCAAAGGTGGAATTTTGTTGGACCTCAGATAAAGGTGTTTGAGTCTACCGAGTTCTCCAATAAGCTCAATAGGATTGAGAGAACAGCATGGAACTGTTTCAAGGCAGTTTTTAAGGGCTTCCTGGGCAACTATAGAGCTGAAAATTACCAGCAACTGGTGCAGGATCTGATAAAGGCTTTTGGCGCCATGGGATGCAGGATGTCGCTTAAACTCCATATGCTGAACGCTCACCTGGAAAACTTCAAGGACAATATGGGCGGCTACTCAGAAGAACAAGGCGAACGATTCCACCAAGATTTGAAAGAGATAGAGCGGAGGTACGAGGGCCACTACAATGAAAGAATGATGGGGGACTATATCTGGGGGCTAGTGCGGGAATACGACCTGGACTACAACCGCAAATCCAGGAAATCCAGTCATTTCTGACGTGTATAAGTTGCTTTATAAGTGTTATTTGTGTTTACTTGTTTGCTTTTGATAAGCTTGTGTAATAAAATAAATATATACTCTGTTGATTTAATTATATGAACTGATAAACTTTTAAAAAATGTGTTTTTTCTCGAAAAATATGAACATTTCGAAATATCAAACTCCTGACCACAAACCCTAACTTCTGATTAAATAATAGTGTGTTTTCTTTTGTAATAATGAGATATAACAAACCATGAAATGACACTTAGAACCGGTGAACATAAAATATGTTACACGGTGTTATTTAAGTTTTTGGCTATAAGGAGCGTATCGTCTCTATAAATTCCTCCTTAGAGGTTATTGAATTCCTTATGTAAGTTGTGCTCTATATATATTCCCACCACGTCTGTTATTTGCGCTGAGTCGTTAGATCCTATTATTAGATCTCTATTATTGATGTTATTGTTTTTTTTTACGCTACTCTTCTATATAAGTCTTGCCTCGAGTGTATTATTTTCATATCTATGTGCTCTGATGTGTTGACAAGTGGTAAACAATGTATTGGAGATCGATTGACGCAACCTCAAGCGATTAGCGAACTCTAGACACACCTGATCAACGAAACAATTGTCAGTACTTTAAATAAAGCCCTGATTGTACAGCCAACCATGTAACTCTTCTTTCTTTAACTTATATATATATATATATATATATATATATATATATATATATATATATATATATATATATATATATATATATATATGGAAAGTTATATTTAAATTGTTGTGTTACAACTAGTAAATATTTATAACTGATATAAAAGCACTCGACATATTGTTAATATGTTATCCCTGAAATATATATAATGAAATAAATATGGTTTTATAAATATAGTTTCCATTTATTTAATATTGTATATATATATATATATATATATATATATATATATAGTATATATATATATATATATAGTATATATATATATAGTATATATATATATATATGTGTGTGCGTGTGTGTGTGTGTGTGAAGGCGTGTGGCTGAGTGGTTAGAGAAATTGATTCCCAATCGTGAGGTTGTGAGTTCGATTCCCGGACCGGGCGATGGGTTATATCATTGAGCAAGAGACGTTATTTCACGTTGCTCCTTCTAACTGGAGTTGCGACCGATAGATAGTATTAGCAATTGGAAAAAGCAATGGAGACATTGTTTCCTCGGTCCGATTTGACGAAAGTCGATCGAATATATATATATATATATATACAAATGGAAGTTCAGTATAATCGAAGCTCTGGCTGCAGCTAAGCTAACGAATACAATCGGAATGTGACGCTAAGCACTCAATAAGGTATTTTACCTTAGAGTAATAACATTATGTTTAAACAGCTTGGCAAATTGAAGATTGCGACTGGTAAGCCAGCCGCAAGGACCAAAGCAACGAGAAAACCAACTCAGGATAATTTGACAAGCCTGGACCATCGCGTCGATATTAAGCAATATCGCCGATAGTTTTCTGTGAATCCAAAATCAACAATATCCACTTGCGTGGTATGCAAGTCATTGGTTCTGGAAGATCGAACAGAGAGTTCACTTTCTCAACAGGTTTCCGTTCTATGCCGCTTTCGGGAGTGAGTTATAACAGTAAGACTGCTGGCGGTCAATATATATATATAAATGGAATAGAATGAAACGAAATTTCATTTCTCACTCTTAGTACGGCAGTTACTTAAATGCAAGTATGGATGTATACGTAAATACATATATGTATACAGACGTACAGTAGTATGTATATATATACATACATGCACACATATATATATGCACGTATCGGTTTACCGAACATTTATTATAATGGTCGGTTTGTTTGTACGGCGTAATTCGGGCTGTTTGTTTGTTTACAAACAAACAGCCCGAGCATTATAATAAATGTTCGGTAAACTGATACGTCCATATATATGTGTGCATGTATGTATATATATACATACTACAGTACGTCTGTATACATATATGTATGTATAAATATGATAATAATGGAGCTGCGGCGTTGCAAATGGGTTACATATGAAAAAGTTTGTCCTTCATCAGTGGCCTTCCAACCGTCGTAGGCATTTCATCGCTTTAAAGGCCATATACCTCAGGTTGGTGCGAGCAACGGCTAAAAAAAGTCGTTGGATAACGTAAATAAAGGGGACGCTAGGGTAAACAGACAAAATGGTTTAAGCAACAGAAAGTGATGAAGGAAGAGACAAGTCCCAGATTTCTATGAATATAAATTCGGTGAAATCGTGAACGAGAGAATAAAGACCATCAAACCTGGTTGAAATGTGAGCAAGGAAGGAATTTCGCACAGGTCTAACGGGAGGAAGAAGGGGTCTGGTCTGCGAATTCGGTAAACATAAGTTCTGTGAAGTCGCAGACGAGAGAGAGAGAGAAAAAAATTCATACCGGCTTGGACAAGAGCGCGCGAGAAAAGAATTAAGGAACAGGTCAAACGGGAAGAAAGGGGAGGAGGAGAGGTAGTGACAGACAATGAGTGAGTGAAAGGTGAGGAAGAGGCTAACAGAGAGAGAGAGACTGCTAGAAAGGGTAAAGATACAAATAACGAAACAGACGGGTAGCAGCAGAGGAAAACATATATGTGTAAATATGATAATAATGGAGCTGCGGCGTTGCAAATGGGTTACATATGAAAAAGTTTGTCCTTCATCAGTGGCCTTCCAACCGTCGTAGGCATTTCATCGCTTTAAAGGCCATATACCTCAGGGTGGTGCGAGCAACGGCTAAAAAAAGTCGTTGGGACACGTAAATAAAGGGGACGCTAGGGTAAACAAACAAAATGGTTTAAGCAACAGAAAGTGATGAAGGAAGAGACAAGTCCCAGATTTCTATGAATATAAATTCGGTGAAATCGTGAACGAGAGAATAAAGACCATCAAACCTGGTTGAAATGTGAGCAAGGAAGGAATTAGGCACAGGTCTAACGGGAGGAATACATACATACTTGCATATATATATATATATATATATATATATATATATATATATATATATATATATATATATAAGACGTAAAATAAGAAAATTTCATTAAAAAATATTTTTTTAAAAAATTAACTTACTTACTTAAATTTTCACTCCAACTAATTAGCTTCTGCAATGGGATAAAGACAGTTACGTAATGAACTGTTGAGAAATTCATTGCGTCATCAGGGAGGTCATTCTCAGCCGAGTCTCCAGGCGATGCGCGGACACTGGGGACTCATATAAAAATAATAATAATTCGGCAACTGGAACAGCTATCGAGGACTGGATTCCAGCCACTGAAAATTCTCACTGCCACTGATCATATGGCCGATTCTAAAGAATCAATCACGTGACACAGAGGCTAGTCAGTAGGAATGGGATGGTAAGATGACAAACGCCTACTAACACCCCAAAAAAAAATTTAGAAGTGGTTTTGGCAGGTTTGCTCGACAAATCAGTGATTTGGAGATAAATATAGATAATTTAATATATCTACTAACATAAGCGCACAGATGTACGCTAATGCCAGCAAATACACAGGTTATGTCATAGTACCTAGGTGGTTCAATGCAGGAGAATGCAGAACAATAATATATAAGACGTAAAATAAGAACATTTCTTTAAAAATATATATATATATATATTATATATATATATATTTGTAAAAAGGAAAAGAAAATGCTAACAAATTTTTCCCAGTGAAAAATAATTTAATTAGGAATAAGTATAAATTAGTAATAAGTATTAGTTAGTATTCAGTTTTAGTTTTAAATTTTTACCGGTTGCGCATTTCTTATGCTTTTCAAAAATAATTTTGAGATAGAGTGCTCTTGATTTTTCCTCTAATCTGATCAGTTTTGGAAATTCTTCCTTTTTTATGTGAAAAAAGTGGGTTGGGAGGTATTAAAATTTGGTTGGTTGTTGAATATCACGTGAATAAGCACTATAAATTTCGCGCCAATTCGTGTTGCAAAAATTCTTGTAGTCAAAACAATTTCGATTGGTCGGTAGAAGTCACGTGAATGTTTAAATTGATTTTAGCGCGAACTGGTTTCGCGCCAAATGTAGGTTTGTCGAAGAGTCTCCTTTTCCGCTTGATTGAGTTGCAGTCATGTTGAGAGGTCAACAGTTCAGGTGTCTATTAAGACAAATGTGTGTGTGTGTGTGTGTGTGTGTGTGTGTGTGTGTGTGTGTGTGTGTGTGTGTGTGTGTGTGTGTGTGTGTGTGTGTAGCAAAGTGGTTCATTGTTGTGATAATGGAAATGAATCGGTCTGTAGGAATGTGTGTGTACGTGTGTGTGTGTGTGGGGAGGGGGGGAGGGGTTATTTTAACATGTTGAAACATATTATTCAGCTCTTGTCTTATACGGAGAAGTGTGTGTATGTGTATGTGTGTGTGTGTCTGTCTGTATTAACACTCCACCTCTAGGTCTTATTAGCATATAATAACCCCCACAGCATCACACTCTATGATCAGCTCATTCCTCTACTTCACTCCTATTTATCTCTAACCTTATACTCTACAATAACTATTAGGAATAAACATAAGGTTACCACCATATAATATAACTACTATAGCTTACTTATATTATATTCAGTAATGGATAGATAATAATACAATGAGACCTTTAATGTATTATAGGAAAATAAATTATATTTATAATTAAATATATAAATTAATAGCATTATATATATAAGGGATTCACTTTTAACATAGTATAATGTATACATATATATATATATATATAGATTACCACATTCCTTCGTTATATATATATATATATATATATATATATAACGAAGGAAATGTGGTAAGGAACCAGGTGGACCATAACGCACCAAAGTACTCAATAATTGAGGTAGTAGAGTGGGTAATAGGAACCAGTAGGACCCCGACAGCTGAGCTCAAGCCGTCTCGACGGCTAATTCTCCGTCTGAATTAGCCGTCGAAACGGCTTGAGCTCAGCTGTCGGGGTCCTACTGGTTCCTATATATATATATATATATATATATATATATATATATATATATATATATATATATATATATATATATATATATATATATATAACGAAGGAATGTGGTAAGGAACCAGATGGACCATAACGCACCAGAGTAATCAATACTTAGGGTAGTAGGGTTGGTAATAGGAAAATGTATGACCAGAAATGGCCGTCGAAACGACTTGAGCTCTTCCGTCGGGGTCATACATTTTCCTATATATATATATATATATATATATATATATATATATATATATGTATGTATATTTAAATATATATATATGTGTGTGTGTGTGAGTGTGTGTGTAACTCTGATTAATGTATTATTTATTTAATTCATTCATCGAGCAAAAGTGGGAAATGATGGACACCACATATGTGTTTATACTAATGTAGCTATATTATGTCTATTTGCTGTTCACTCTGTTATATACATGAGTGTGTGTGTGTGTATGTATGTGTGTATACATATATATATATGTATGTGTTCATATATGTATGTATATATATTCATGTATACATATATATATATATACATGAATATATATGAAGGATTAGAGCAAACATCACGGGCGCTCTATCTCAAAATTATTTTTGAAAAGCATTAGAAATGCGCAACCGGTAAAAACTTAAAACTAAAACTGAATACTAACCAATACTTATTACTAATTTATACTTATTCCTAATTAAACTATTTTTCACTGGGAAAAATTTGTCAGCATTTTCTTTTCCTTTTACTAATATATATATATATATATATATATATATATATATATATATATATATATGTACAAATATATATGTATATATATACGTATATATATATATATTCACAGAGAAATCCGGTGGATATACGTTTTTCTGGAGGGGAAGGAAGGAGGGGAGGATGGAAGCTGGTGTCGCTTTTGCCATAAAAACAGTTATAACAGATTATCTTCAGGAGCTGCCGACAGGCGTTAGTGACAGACTCATCATTGTGAGAGTTCCTCTAGAGGGTGGAAGATATGCAACCGTGATTGGTGCTTATGCACCAACTAATGGAATGCATTGATGAAGCAAAGCAGGCTTTTTATGATGAATTTAGGTCTCTTGTCTGGAAAGTGCCTGCAGCAGACTAAATTTTCATTCTTGGAGATTTTAATGCTCGCGTGGGCCGTGATTATGAGACCTGGAGAGCTCTGGGCAAGCATGGGGTCGGAAAGTGTAATGGCAATGGACTCTTGTTATTGCAAATGTGCACTGAGCTGGACTTGTTCATTGGCAGCACTATGTTCCAACAGAAGGACAAATACAAGACAACTTGGATGCATCCTGGATCGAAACAGTGGTACCTGATTGATTATGTCTTTGTGAGGCGGCGGGATGTACAGGATCTGTGCAGTGTTCGTGTGATGCGTGGGGAAGAGTGTTGGACCGACCATCGTCTGGTGAGAGCAAGAGCAAGATGTGTAGTTCGTAAAAGGGAGAAACGGCGAGGGGTATCACTTCCGAAACGGCTGAACGTTGCCCGTCTGAAGCATCCTGAAGTCAGAGAAAATCTGGCTAGTTAAAAAGATGGATGCATTAAAGTGCGGAAATGACTGGACTTCCTTTAAGGAGGCAGTTTATGGGGCATGTGTTGATGTTGTTGGATTCACGGATGAGAAGCATCAGGATTGGTTTGACCAAAATGACAAGCTTATAGACAAGCTTTTGGAGGAGAAACATATTCTCCACTCCGCACTGCTTGGTAGTGATTTAAGCACCGATCGGCAGAAGGCAATCGCTGATAAGCTGAAGCTCGTAAAGCTGATGTGCAACGAAAATTGCGTGAAATGAAGAATAAGTGGTGGCATGACAAAGCCGATGAAATGCATCTTGCGTCGGATGTGAAGGACGTTAAGGCAATGTATAATCTTCTTCGTGAAGTGTATGTACCACCTACATCACCAGTTGCGCCTCTTAGAACAAAGGATGGCAATCAGATCCTTAGAGATCCCAATGATATCCTGTTGAGATGGCGGGAACACTTTGATGAGCTTCTCAATAGGGATTCAGAGGTTGACGAAGAGTTTATCAGGTCCATACCTGATAAGCCAGTAAAGAAAGTCCTTGCTGAGCCTCCAACGATCGAGGAGGTTAAAAGTGCTGTCTGGAAACTCAATGGTGGGAAGTCGCCTGGATTGGATGGGCTGTATGCTGAGATCTTGTAGCACGGTGGAGAGAATCTCTTGCACCGACTTCATGCTTTGGTTCTGGATGCCTGGAACAACAATCATGTTCCCGATGACTGGAAGGATGCTGTGATGGTTGTTTTGTACAAGGGAAATGGAGACAGAGATAACTGCGGAAACTATCGTGGGATATCACTGTTGTCTGTTGTCGGCAATGTTCTCTGTAGAATTCTGTTGGACCGTTTATTGCTCCACATTGCTGATGAAGCTCTACCAGAGTCGCAATCGGGCTTTCGGGCTGGGCGTGGCACTGTGGACATGATCTTTACAGCCAGACAACTGCAGGAAAAGTGTGTTGAGCAGAATGTGGATCTCTACCAGGTGTTTGTTGATCTGACAAATTTGACACGGTCAACAGAAAGGCTTTAGGGGATATCTTGAGGAAGCTGGGGTGCCCTGAGAAGTTTGTTTCCATTTTGCGTTTGTTTCATGATGACATGAAGGCATGGGTAAATGTTGGTGGAAAGCTCTCTGAGCCGGTGACGGTCGAGAATGGAGTCAAACAGGGTGACATTCCAGCTCCAACGCTCTTTGCTTTGTACTTCTCCATTGTCTTCGAACAGGCCTTCGGGAACTGCAATCATGGTATGTATGTTCGCTACCGATCAACTGGAAAGCTGTTTAATATCAGGTGGTTCAATGCTAAGTCAAAGGTTCACTTGTCACTAATCAGGGATTTGCTTTATGCAGATGACTGTGACCTGGTAACGCACACGGATATTGATATGCAGCATCTCATGGATGCATTTTCTAATGCGTGTACTGCATTAGGACTTACCATAAACCTGGAAAAGACAGTAGCCATGTACCAACCAGCCCCTGGGAAGCCATGTTGTGAGCCCAACATCTTGGTTTATGGTGAAAGGCTAAGGGTCGTTGGCAGTTTTGTATATCTTGGAAGCACTCTGAGTATGTCCTGCGATCTTGATGAGGAAATATCATACAGGATACAGAAAGCCAGTGATGCTTTTGGAAAACTGAACAAGCGTCTCTGGACTCAAGAGGGAATTTCGGTAAAGACAAAGCTCAAAGTGTATCATGCGTGTGTGCTCGCGGCACTTCTTTATGCTTGTGAGAAGTGGGTGGTCTACCGTAGAGAGATGAAGCGATTGAGAGCTTCCACCAGTACTGCTTACGTCGGTTACTCGGCATAACTTGGCAAATGTTTGTCAGTGACGTCGAGGTTCTCGACAGAAGTGGCTGTGATAGTGTCGAGTCCTTGATTTTGAAACATCAGCTGCGCTGGACCGGCCATCTTTTAAGGATGAATGACAAGCGAATACCGAAGCAGCTGCTTTATCGCGAGCTCCAAATGGGAAAAAGGAACGCGAGCAAACCCAAGATGCGTTTTAAGGACTGCATCAAGGGGGCTCTCAAGAAAAGTAATATCCCTTGTGAGCACTGGGAAGCATGCGCTAGCGACCGATCGCTTTGGCGGAAAGCAGTGGCTAGTGGCAAGAGTCTATTTGAGGAAACAAGAAGAAGGCACGCGACACTAAAAAGAAATGTCCGGAAAGGAATCCATGTTGGCCTTCCCGAAGGTACTGACAGACGGCCTGACCTGACATGTGGGACCTGTAATAGGGTTTTGGCAGGTATGGCAGGTCTAGAGAGTCACCTGAGAGTGAACAAGAACAGGGAAGCAGGCACCTGTGGAGATATAAGTGTTCATCAGACGACGACATGTAATGTTTGTGGAAGGGTATGCAGGTCGAGTAGTGATCTTCGGTCACATGGTACCATGGGCCCAGCACTAAGTGTCAATAATTGTCACAAGTGTAGTGTTTGTACCAGAGTTTTCAAGTCGCTGGCTGGACTAAAAAAGCCACACTCGTTCAGCGCATCGGTAGGGGTTCTCCTACATGGATATAAAGTAGTGGCCGTACTCGAAAACGAGTTATCAGCCATCATATATATGCATATTATGTATATGTGTGTGTGTATGTGTGTGTTTCATGGCCCTTTACATTCTGAGTTCATATCCCGCCGAGGTTAGCTTTGCCTTTCATCCCTACAGCGTCGATAAAATAAAGCACCTGTAATGCACAGTGATGATTTAATTGACTTTCCCTCCTACCAAAAATTGTTGGCCTTGTGCCTAAATCAGAAGCCATTATTCTTATGGTCCATTTCAAAATATCGACTTGCCCTGTAAATGCTTTTTTTTTAACGTATATACAGCAACAACGAATGCAATGATATTTGTCATTAGCTGGAGGTCGTGATCATTTGAAGGAAGAGTGCAGTTGTTAAATTAACGGTGATAGTCAAGATCTTACGAGGTCACAGTTGTAGACACAAATACTCTTATGCTACACATACGTACACGCACACACACACTGTCGCACTGACCGACACAAAAACGTAAACGCACGTACACATAGACTCATGCACACACCCGCGCATGCATACATAACGGACATATATAGATACATACACACATAAATACATACATACAAACATACACACATACACACATACATACACACATACATACATAAATACATACATACATAGGCACATAAACACACAAACACAGCATTCTGAATGTTGTCTATGATGGCTGCGACCTTTCATCCGAGATTAAACATTATATAGAAGATTGAAAGCTGACATAATATTTTAATGTGATGAACAAAGTGTATGAGGTCTCTTTCATCAGTAACTGTTACGTCACACTAAGCTGAACAACAACGAGTTGTGGGTCAATGAAAGGAAATTGTATAATTGTCGTCTGGAAATAAATGGATGCTTATTTTGTCTATTCTTTAAAGTATGCGCATGACCCACTGTAAAGAGGTGGCGTTGAGGTGTGTGCTTCAATAACGGGAGAAGAGAGAGTCGTTGTAAGGTCGGTGTCGGTATATATGTATATATGTACCCGTCACCCCTGATGTAGTCGTTAAGGCGCCGTAATTGCATTCGCTGCTCGTTGGCGGAGCCCATCCACTCACCATGTCTGAACACAGCCTATTTCTTCCTGAAAAGGAAATTTAGTGATAGAGAGGAATTCAGAAAGAGACCTTTTTATAGTTCTCGAAGGAATGAAAGGTAATGTTGACCTCGGCAGGGTTTAAGCTCAGATCGCTGAAAGCCGGAATGAATACACCAAAGCATCTATCCAACGTTTTCATAAAAATCCGTGTCGGTACAGTGTGGAAAATCCATCATCTATCGTCTGATATCGTCTGATATCGTTTAGTATCGTCTGATATCGTCTGATATTGTTTAGTATCGTCTGCTGTAGTTTTATAAAAGAAATTACGTAAGGTATGTATGTCATGTTATGTATGTATGTATGTATGTATGTATGTATGTATGTATGTATGTATGTATGTATGTATGTATGTATGTATGTTGTACCGCCTGGTTAAACCACTGGTAGTGAAGGACCCCTAGCCTTTGTCATGACATTCTTCTAGGAGAAGGCAACTCAGGAAACTGGGATAACTCCGCTATAAAACCTGCGGCTCAGTAGTTAACGATGATGTTGATCTTTTCTTCTTTTCAGGTTATAGCTACTGTCGCTCAGAGAGTGGGATTGGCTCAGTGCACAGTCTTTCCTCACTTTAAAAAATATCTTCACGCACAGGCATATATCGTGCAATGGCCATACTCGATAACGAGGGGGCAGCCATTATGTATGTATATATGGTCTGAGTTCAAATCCCGCCGAGGTTAACTTTGCCTTTCATCCTTACGAGGTCGATAAAATAAAGTACCAGTAATACACTGAGATAATTGCTGGCCTTGTGCCAAAAGTAGAAACAATTATGTATGTAAGTCGCAGGTTTTATATCAGAGTGACCTTCTCCTAGAGAGATGTCTTAATGAAGATTAAGAGTCTCTAGCTCCACAAAAACAAAGGGAAAACACTTTATTCGCTGGCCATTAACTCTCCTGAGTTCATCTGCCCTTGTCTTCATTAAGACATCTCTCTAGGAGAATGTCACTCTGATATAAAACCTGTTATCTCGTTTGCGTCCAATGATGTGGAACAGTTC
>OZ024741.1:324363895-324366395 GCA_964016885.1 Eledone cirrhosa | reverse complement strand
AGCATGGCGTCCGACCCTCTACCGATACTGCCAATCAACACACAACATAATACACATACAACACACATATACAGTACGCAAAACACACATATGACACACACAGTACAAACACACAGCACACACATATAAAACACACAACACACACACTCAGCACACACACAAAACACACAACACACACACACACACACACATACACACACAACACACACGCACACGCTCGTACGCACACACACAAAACATAGAGAGAAGACAGCAGAGTTATTACTAAAACTTTGCAAGGAAGCATGATCTAGAAAAGAATTCCAGCCAAGAAATAACAAGAACGACTATGAAAGGATCGCAAGCAATGAAAGAGATAATTGTTTCTACTTTTGGCACAAGGCCAGCAATTATCCCAGTATATTACTGGTACTTTATGTTATCGACCCTGTAAGGAGGAAAGGCAAAGTTAACCTCGGCAGGATTTGAACTCAGATCATAAAGCATGGCGTCCGATCCTCTACAGATACTGCCAATCCACCGCCCACGCAATGAAAGAAATAATGTGAAGAACAGAAGTAAGAAGATACTGATGATGTTGGTGATGATGATGTTGATGATGATGGTGAAGATGACGGTGATGGTGATGATCATGATGGCGATGATGATGCTTGTGGTGGTGGAGTTGACAGTGGTGATAGAGAACTGACAAAAGAACTAGAATAAGAAGGCGAAAAATACAAAGTGAAACCACAACACAACATGAAGAAGAAGAAGAAGAAGAAGAAGAAGAAGAAGAAGAAGAAGAAGAAGAAGAAGAAGAAGAAGAAGAAGAAGACATAGGCATACGACGCTAATGAAGGGCTTCCGTGGTTGTTATCATATTTGGCAAGATATAGCTGTCGCTCGGTATTGTTTCCGCCGTAATGAAACGCCTTATCAGTATTCTTTGCTGATCACACACCACATACTTCACACAATACACTTCACACCATACAGCTGACATTCCACACTACACACAACACACTACACATCATAAAGCGCACACTACACACTCCTCAGCACATACTACACCCTACACTACACACAGCACATAGCACACACAAAACAACATACAGTACACTCTACACACAACACACAGCAAACAACACACAACACATACTACACACCACACAATGCACACAACATAGCATACACTACACAGCACATGGCACTCACCACAGAGCACACACTACAGAGAACAAGCCACACACCACAAACAACATAGCACACAGACCACACAGACCACACATACACTACAGACCACACAGCACAGAGAGCAAACTACACAGCACACACTACACTACTCACAGCACACACTAGACACACAAAGCACACATTAGACACACCACACAGCACAAACTACACATCACACATTACACACCACACGGTACACAGCACACAGCACGTAGCACATACTTGACAACACACAGCAGACACCACACACACTACTCAACACACTGTACACATTAGAGCAAACTGCACACACCACACAGCCAACACTGCACAGCACACCACGCAACACACACCACCCACTATACATCTCATAGCACACACTACATAGCACAGAGTACACACCACACACCACCAAACACACTGCACACAACACACACTACACAGTACACTGCACACAGCACACACTACACTGCACACACTACACTGCACATACTACACACACTACACAGTACACTGCACACCCCACACACTACACAGCACACATCACACTGCATACAACACACACTACACAGCACACATCACACTGCATACAGCATACACTACAAACCTCACACCACACAGTACACACTACACACCACACATCACACACTACACTGCACACATCACACACTGCACTACACATACCACTACACATACCACTACACATACCACTACACAAAACACTACAAAACAAACATTACACATCACCACTCTACGCCACGCACTAAACTACTTTAAATTCCACAGACCATGCAATACTTACCATCAAACCACACTATATTACACTAAACACCACACACCATGCTACACATCCTCCCACACTACACATCGCCAAATCACACTACAGTAAACACCACCACATCACAACACCACACAACATCGTCTCTTTAGCATTACTAGTTATTCTATGATAATCCCCAAACAAACTTTCTCCAAATACACCTTTATTGATTGGCTATAGGGCTATCGGTCTGTATGCGTGTATTGTGCATTGTGTATCTTGTGTATGTTATGTGTGTGCATGTGTGTTGTGTTTGTGTGTATGTATGTGTTTCGTATATGTGTTTGTTCTATGTGTAAGTGAGTGTATGTGAGTATGTGTGTGTATATGCGAGTGTTCACCTTCGTGGAACAGATAGCTCTATGTTCAGCGTACATCTTGCATTTAACTATTGAAGCTCAAGTATCATTATTACAGATGCACATATACATAGACATATTTACACACAACAAACACTCATACATATGCTTGTATGTATGTATACAT
>OZ024741.1:324356395-324358895 GCA_964016885.1 Eledone cirrhosa | reverse complement strand
ATGGTCAAGGGAAGATAATAAAGAAGTCCTTGAGGCTTTCTACACTGCCATGTACTACCCATCAAATACATCGAATACAGAACAGACATATATCAACTGGAAAAAGAAACATCCCGAAAACAGAGGCTATACTGACAGTAACAAACTAGCCAATATACGAAGAAATATTGTAAGAAAAAAGTTACTAACTGATATAGAAATTGATCAAGCTATTAGCACAAAGTCAGCGAAGGGAAAATGAAACATGTGTCAGTGAAAACGGGGTAAACTGTAACACTTCGAATCCCAGGGTTGGGGCGGAATCACTGGCAACAGAACAAATTAAAGAAAGGATCGAAAAAGTGGAGGGAGTGCATGCTCAGGATGAAACTCCAAATGAAAATAATGAGATCGTAAATGATAAAGAAATGAATGAGAATGAACTTGCCAACTTGAAAGATGAAATTATCATCGAATGGATGAAAATGAAAGAATCTGACATGGGGCAACGAGACACCCTCCCTAAGATCCAGAACTCCAAACAGAACCAAAAGATAATACACAAGACTAACATAATTCTCAAAAACATTATCATCACAAACAAACTAAACATTACTGATTTAAATCATCTCTATTATGCAGCGGCTAAAGTCACCACTCACTTATGTGGAGTGAAGATGAAAAAACAAAGGAATTCCCACAAGAAATCTACTTGGCAAGATAACATCAATCGCCAAATAAACCTTCTCCGATCTGACATAGAAATTTTAACTAACTATAAAGTAGGTGAACATGTTAAACAAACTAAACTTAGAAAATTGAAGAAAAAGTACAGTATAAAATCAACATGTGATATAGACATGCTGATAGAAATAATCAAGCAAAAAGTGTCGGCCAAAGCTGCTCGTATAAGGCGCTTTGAAAAACGATCTAGATTCTATAAGGACAATAATATGTTCAAAAACAACCAAAGAAACTTCTACAGAAAAATTGGTAAGTCAACAATAACTGCTAAATCAATACCACCCAAGGAGGAAGTGCAAGAATTCTGGGAAAAGATCTGGGCCGAAGAAAAAGTTCATAACATACATGCCCCATGGATAGACAGACAAATGAAAGATACAGCTCACCTTGAGGAACAAACATGGGAAAATATAACAGTTGAACAGTTGCGCTTGGCTCTAAGAAAAATCAGCAAATGGAAATCCCCAGGAAAAGACAAAATACAAAACTTTTGGATAAATGCCTTCACAGAGTCTCATGAGCTGTTAGCCCAACTTTACAATGAAATAGTTAAGGAGCCAGAAAAGATACCTTCATGGCTAGTTAACGGCATTACATTCCTGCTTCCGAAGAATGATGAGACAAACAATCCCAAAAATTACAGACCGATAACTTGCTTGACCACAATGTATAAAATTTTAACATCAGTCCTAACTGAATACACATATGACCACCTGATAACAAATGACCTATTTCCCATTGAGCAGAAAGGGTGTAAACGAGGCTCATATGGCTGTAAGGATCAGCTTCTGGTTAACAAAATGATACTGGAAGATTGTCATAATAGACACAAAAATCTATCGATTGCTTGGATAGATTATAAAAAAGCATTCGATAGTTTGCCACATAGTTGGATTGAAAAATGTTTAGAGATTTTCAAAATATCCCCCGTTGTCAGGAGGTTTTTGTCATTGAGTATGAAGACATGGAGAACGACACTCCTTTTGAATAGTGAAACAAAATCACTGGAAGCTGGAGAAGTTAATATTAATTGTGGAATTTTTCAGGGTGACTCTTTATCACCGCTTTTATTTTGCATCGCACTTATACCATTAAGTAAAATGCTCAATGAAACAAAACACGGATATAAAGTCTATGACAAAACCATTAATCACCTGTTCTACATGGATGACCTGAAGCTATTTGCAAAAAATGATGATCAATTGCAAGGGCTATTATCCACTGTGAAGCAGTTCAGTGATGACATTAAAATGGAGTTTGGACTAGATAAATGCGCCAAAGCAACGTTCACCAGAAGAAAGCTGCTGAAGAGTTCAGACATTAATCTTGATCGGGGGAACGTGATAAGAGAACTTGATCAAGAAAAAACTTACAAATATCTAGGTGTTTGTGAAGGAGACGGAATCAAGCACTCGACAATGAGGGAAAGGATAAGGAAGGAATGTTACCGCAGAGTAAGAGCAATCTTAAGAACGGAATTGAATGCAAGGAATAGGATCGATGCCATAAATACGCTTGCCATACCAGTAGTAACCTACAGTTACAATGTCATCAACTGGTCAAGCACAGAGATCCGTAGGCTCGATACAAAAATTCGAAAATTCTTAACCATGCACAGAATGCATCACCCTAAGGCAGATATAGATAGAATATATCTCCCTAGGAAAGAAGGAGGACGTGGGTTAATCCAGTTAGACATTGCGTTGAAAACTGCAACAATTGGATTATCTACATATCTAAGGGAATCACATGATTGGATGATCAACTCGTTTTGAAA
>OZ024741.1:324343895-324348895 GCA_964016885.1 Eledone cirrhosa | reverse complement strand
ATCCCGGGTTCGATCGGGGGTAACAACAGGAAGGTACTCAATACATAGCAGAGTATAAATATTTAATATAGAAATGGCTTCTATATATATATCCAGGGGGTATAACTTGTTACTGCAGGTACACCCGGGAGAGCACTCGATGTTTAGGTTCACTTCTGTGATGAGGTGTAGAGCTGTACAGAGTGTAATATATTGAATGGATAACAAGGACGATTGATTACTCCTTCATTGCATTTATTGATAGGTGACGCGCGTTTCGCCACTGATCAGCTCAATAAATGCAATGAAGGAGTCACCTATCAATAAATGCAATGAAGGAGTAATCAATCGTCCTTGTTATCCTTTCAATATATATATATATATAATATATGTAGATAAGTCTACCAAAATATACGGTAGTGTTCAATCCGTATGAAGAACTCAATGTAATCCAAATATCATGAAAAGAAAAGATGTATTCAACATTTTTTTTAGATGAAAAACACAGGAAAACAGAGTCAAGATAAATTAATAAAAAATAATGAATAAAAACAAAGAAACAGTTCCTTATATTAAAAAATTAAAAAATTCATCATTTTACGACCGTTTCTAGGATATATATGTGTGTGTTGGTATGTATATGATATACATATGGTGTGTTGGTATGTATATGATATACATACCAACACACACATATATATATCCTAGAAACGATCGTAAAATGATGAATTTTTTATTTTTTTAATATAAGGAACTGTTTCTTTGTTTTTATTCATTATTTTTATTAATTTATATATATAATATATATATATGTATATAGATATTTGTGTATAAAAAATATTTACTCTATATATAAATATAGTCACTATATATAAATATATATATATATTTAAAATGTTGTATTGACTTTTAATACTTGGTGGGTGTTTCTAATTAAACCATAGAATATCCACAACAACTAGTAATAATTAAAAAGTAATAGCGAAAATAATCATGTTTAACTTACCTGAACGAATAAAGGACTCTTAAAGAGGTAATAGAAGAAATAGAGTGGTATACACATTGAGCATAGAGCAACGACAGTCCAACCAATAGCATTAGCCCAGAATGGGTAAACATAGTCACCGAATGATAGACCTTTTTGGTAAATTGCACTGATTATAATTACCACCTGAAATATATATTTAATTGGTCAGCATTAAAATAGTTGAAACATTCCAAAATAATTTGTTTAATTACGTACACATACATACATGCATGTATACATACATATATGTATACATACATATATACATACATGTACACATACATACATACATACATGATTGCTGCCTCCTCGTTATCGAGTATGGCCATTGCACGATATACCATTATTAATAATTAATTAATTCTATCGTGCAATGCCTGTGCATGAAGATATTTTTTAAAGTGAGGAAATACTGTGCACTTAGCCAATCCCACTCTCTGAGCGACAGTAGCTATAACCCGAAAAGAAGAAAAGATGAACATCATCGTTAACTACTGAGCCACATGTTTTATATCGGAGTTATCCCATTTTCCTGAGTTGCCTTCTCCTAGAAGAATGCGCTGACACAGGCTAGGGGTCCTTCACTCTCAGTGGTTTAACCGCGCGGTACATGTGTATGTACATATTTACACACTTTCGGATGGCCGTTGACTCGTATGAGTTCTTCCGCCCTTTGTCATACATACATACATACATACATACATACATACATACATACATACATACATACATACATACATACATACATACATATATACATGGTGGCTGCCAACTCGTTTTCGAGTACGGCCACTACTTTATATTCAAGTAGGAGAACCCCTACCGATGGGCTGAACTAGTGTGACTTTTAAGTCCAGCCAGCGACTTGAAAACTCTGGTACAAACACTAGACTTGCGACAATTATTGACACATAGTACTGAGCCCATGGTACCATGTGACGACAAATGCAGAGAGATCTCCAGATATAAAGCAATGCCTGTGCCGTGAAGCTTTTATAGTGAGCAAAGGCACTGCACAAAGCCAGTCCCACTCTCTTAACCAAGATGATATTTACCAAAAAGAAGAACAAGTCAACATTATTGGATACCATCCGGGTTGCAGGTGTTATATAAGAGTTTTCCTTCTCCTAGAATTCTGCCTTGACAAAGGCTAAGGGGTCATCTCTCCCGGTGATTTTGGATGGCCATTGACTCTTAAGAGCTCCTTTACCCTTTGACAGGTTTTGTTTTTAGTCCTGCAGGATGTCCAAAGTCACCCTCCTCACCAAGAAACCTTGGTGGGGTTGCCAGTTTAGTCGCCAACGACCCGACCATGAGACAGTTTGTACTGGGATACATGTTACCAGTAGCACCAACTGGTGACCTGACATATATACATACATGTATACATACATACATACATTCACACACGCTCACACGATTATCAGGCAGAACTCATCAATTAAACATTATGAAGAATATTTAAACTGTACTTCGGTATTGAGTACTCTTTCTCAGGTCCGTCAATATCAAACGTCTATGACCATTAAGTGGTTGGAAGCATATTTAAACTGTTAACTCATGAAAGCAAAATATCATTCAGATATGTTTTAAAATTAAAACGGAATGACCATTTATTTCGACGATCTGTGTTCTAGACATTCGATCAACTGAAGAGCCTGCTCATGAAATTAATATGTAAGTGTCTTAGGATTCCACATACGCGTTTTCCCTTAAACATATTTCTCAGAGCATTCACCGTGACAGAGTGCACGACAATGCTGGCCCTTTGAATTAGAGATCCAGTTCATCTCACAAGCTTCCAAACAGTTTCCATCTATCCAATTTCATTCGCAGGACATGGGTTAACACGAAGCTATGATATAGGAGAATTTCTCATGATTCCAGGTAATGGAATTGAACCCGCGATCTAATGATTGCAGCGCAAACTACTTAACCATTTGGCCATGCTGCGTCCACTTGTAAACGTAGAATAACATTAGTTAATGACTAACGTTATGTACTTTTGGTTTTATTTTGTGGATTTGTGAGAATATCGGCAAATATGGGAGTCAACTTTAGACACGTGGCGCTTTTGTGAAGCTCTTTAGAGAAAGCTCAGTTATATAACTGATCGATAAAAGGAAAAGAAATTAGCCAATTTTCAGATCTGATCAACGAAACTGTTTCCATTAGACTTTCCATTGTTAATAAGGAATATAGGAGGCTGCATTTAAATTCAGAAAGCACAAAAGAGATACCCAAAAGCACCCCTACCTTTTTTTTCTTTCCGTTCTGAGCTCAATACAGCAACAGCACAGAGTGCAGTGAGTCGAAACAAATTGCAAAGCATTTAATCCGACTCTGCCAATTCGCAAAACAATCATAAGAAAGCATTACATTAGTTGGACCAGAGCTGGAGAAAAATATTGGACAATCAAATTTTTCTATAACGTCATTGCTATGACGATTAGCAAATTAAGTAGCTGAAAGCAAATTTAATGATTAAGAGATAGAAAAGCCTCAATAATGAATAATTACTATCTGGTCTATAGTTTCTTTTTGATTGAAAATGAATCACGAATCAACGGGCTTTTGAAGCAGAGTTCTATTTAATTATGTGTGACAATCGATCTATCAATATGTTTGAATACGTTTGATAAATGACATAGCCACAGTGTTAAATTACGTAGGACGCAATATACGATTACGTGTAAGGGAAACGATTCATCACAACGTTAAATTACCTGTGGCATTATATTCCATTACATGAGACAAGTGATCTATCACAATAATACTAGCAGCTCACAAAAGTTGTTTTCATTATTGACTACATAACATTAAGCGTTTTGAGCACAGATCGTAGTCGACTAAATCTATCCCTGATATTTTAATGGTACTTATTTTATCGAGTGCGGTAGGATGAAAGGCGTATTAGATCGCGGCGGGCTTTGAGCTCAGAACATAAAAACAGAATTAGCGAATCGTTAAACAGGGCCATGGAAACTGTTTCCAGTAGTCTTTCCATTATTAATACTATCTGCTGGTCGCTACTTCTCACAGAAGAAGGCAATATTTGAACTCACAACGCACAAAGCCAGATCACATTTTACAATGTATCTCGTCGGACGAGTTGCTGTGTGGTATCTGTTCCGCTTCTGCGTGTTCCCAGTTCAAATTCAGCCTTCTATTACCGGAAAATTAATGAGTCACGACCGGAAGGTAGTATTATCATTTTGCCAGTAGGCTGGCCTCGAATGACTGACAGATTGTATACCCCTACTCCAGTAGACTGTTCACTCATGGGAAGTATTGACCTAAAAGGTGACACCATGCACATTTTTAAATAGCAATTGAAATATGTTCAAGTATATATATCTATTTCGTTTCTGAATTTGTTTAGCAAG
The DNA here is from genome assembly GCA_964016885.1 of Eledone cirrhosa. Taxonomy (NCBI): domain Eukaryota; kingdom Metazoa; phylum Mollusca; class Cephalopoda; order Octopoda; family Eledonidae; genus Eledone; species Eledone cirrhosa. The sequence continues at coordinate 324,344,503 of OZ024741.1, read as the reverse complement.
ATTCTTTATCTGAAAACGTGTGTTGAAACCGATATTGTTATACTTTGGGATGGTCATGTTGCCATTAAGAATATATCAATATATATATCAATATATCAATATATATATCAATATATATATACAGTCAAGTTTGCAATTTTCAACTCAGTTGAAAATTGCAAACTTGACTGTCACCACATATTATGAACCTGAAGATTGCGAAAGCATGAAAGTACTTGTTCAATTAACACTTAGAATTTAATATTCTACCATACTATTTCATTATAATACCATTATAAATTTTAAAGGATTGTAAATAAAACGAGTAAATCAGACAAAGTTGGAATTCCTCTTATTAATATATATATATATATTTATATATATATATATGTAAAAGTTCTATTTAAATTGCTGGGATACAACAAGCAAATATCCGGGAGCTTCCAACAGTAAGTGTTGCATTTTTTAAGGGTATGTCAATATTTATTTATAAAACTGCTCTATATTATATTTTATCTGATGAAAGCACACCATAATTTAACTTGGTGTCCTTGAAATATGTATAATGAAATAAATATGGTTTTATAAATATAGTTTCCATTTGTTAATATCGTATATATATATATATA
>OZ024741.1:324333895-324341395 GCA_964016885.1 Eledone cirrhosa | reverse complement strand
ACCTTTAAAGGTTAGTGAGGTATAGATTCCTAGTAAAACTACCTAAAATAAGACAGCGGTAAGGGTGAGATTTCTCTTGAAGCTTTGAAGCTGTCGTATTTTATGAGTATTTCCATGCGTTGTTTTCTATTTCTATACGTAAATGATCATTTCTAGCAAATGTTAATCACACAAAATCTATCCTAACCTACTCATACTGAGTCGCCACACTGACGCCCTCCACGTTCTCAGTGTGACACACGCAGCCACCCAACCACCCGTTTCTTTCTATCTGGCTACTACTTCAAATAGCACAGACAACTGAATGCTACAGACTATTCGATGACACATAATATATATACTTATACATGAAAGGAGAAATATGCAGACCCACGAAATGAACTCCATCTATATACACGTAACAGTATCAATTATACACTTGGACTCTCCATCCCAGCCCCCCACCCCCACATAATGGACTATTCGCCTGCACTCTTTACTCATCTGGAAATATTTTTCCCTCCGACCTCCTCAATCTCCGAAATGTGCACTTTCCTGTTGAAGGACTTATGTCCGATACGTTGAGACATTTATTAACTTTTTTTTATTTGTTTATATTCATCCCTAAACGTACGAATCCAAACCTTGCACATAACATCACTGCTTCAAATGTAGCTAAATTACCTAGCCGTAGGAACACGTGCAACCCTGTAGCTAGTACTAACTGTAATTGTAGGAATCGGGTTGACTGGCCGCTATCAGGGAAATGCCTCTGCAGTAACATTGAATACAAATGTAAGGTTGAAACACCGACGTCCCGTAGGGCCTACATAGGGTTAACCGCTAATAGATTCAAGCAGCGTCTTTACATGCATACCCATTCTTTTCTTAACCTTTAAGAAGGAATATGACGTCACTTTCAGCTTATATCTGGAGTCTAAAAGACAACCACATCCAGTATAGGTTACACTGGGAGATCCTAGCTGAGGCTAGATCTTATAACGGAAATAAAAGACCATGTGACCTCTGCGCCGTTGAAGTCCTGGAAATACTCTACCCCAATGACCACATATTAAACAAAAAATCTGAGGCAATTTCGGCTTGTAGACATAAATTGAATAAAACTTTCCTCTATTACAGCCCCAGATTATACCCTAACGGATAGTACGAACAATACACGGATAATTTACGTCTTGATATGGTAGCTAAGTATATTTTATGTTTATATCATTACTTATTTGTATAGGTAAGTATATATTACCTGTATGTTTTGTGAAGGTACGTATACTTTCTTGTACGCATATTTACTTGTATTTGTTATAGGTGTATATATTATATTATATATACTGGTACATGTGTATATGGTTATGCGTATACGTGTATTTTGCGTTTGTGTGTGTGTGCGGGTTTGCACGTATGTAGGTTGTGTATATGTGTACTTTGTGTTTTGGTTGACGCACGTTGAACATATCTGTATTTACCTCGAAGTATGTGTGTGCGCGTTATATACGTATTTATGTGTGTATATTTATATACGTTTATATAATTATATGTATACACACACACACATATATATATATATACTTTTTTATATATTTGTTGTGTATTTGGTTTATACGTTCGTAAGTGTGCGGCTACAGGTGTTGTGCCGGTTTTTTGTACGTGTGCGCGTTTTTGTGTACGCGCTCGTATATGCATACCCATGGCGGGTGTTTTCGCGTATGCATGTGTATACACGTATAGGAATGCGTGCATGTATATATTTAATTGTTGTTGATTTCAATAACCTCTGTAATTTATTTATATTATTCTTAACTCTGAAGCCGAGAATCATTCGGTTTCCTAAATAGAATTTTAGTCTACGACTTTATTTATACCATAAACGTGGTTGTGTCTTTGCGTGTAATTGTTCTCTCTCCGCTCCACATAATGACGTATAATCTTCGCCTTTTTCGGTTCACTCCCCAGGGATTGTTTCCACGAACCAAAGTATCGTCTTCCTGTTTTCATTGGGTTGCAACGTTTTTCGAAATATTTACTTCTGCGTTCACAGATTGATTTTTTTTAGTTTCAGAAGATTCTGTTAAAGGTGAAAGCAGCGATTCTTTGCTTAAACTTTAATCTGTTATTTTAATAAATATTTGCTCTAGTGTTCTTATATATCTCTTATATATTTGATATATATTTATCCTTATCCAGCTCTCTTTGGATTTTAGTCTTCAAATTTATTATTATTACTATATATATTTATAGGAAAATGTTAAACCCCGACGGCAGAGCTCAATCCGTTTCGACAGCTATTTCTGGACTGAAATAGCCGTCAAAACGGCTTGAGCTCTGCCGTCGGGGTTTAACATTTTCATATTACCCACTCTACTAACCTAAGTATTGAGAACTCTGGTGTGTTATGGAGGTGTCTCTTTCGTTATATATATATATATATATATATATATATATATATATATATATATATATATATATATATACCATTTATGTTATATTGTTTACCAATGAGTAGTAAATGATGGAATAAATAAAAAGTCATCCATCGCTGATGTTTTATCCCGTGGCTGGTGCAGGAACGGAGTAAAATATTCGTTTAAACAAAACCGAAGGCCGGAATAGAAACATTCTTCAAAGTTTTAATTTTGCAAAAACCTATATATATAGGTATTTCAATTGCCTAGTTTCATCACCCGATCATGATGTAAGACTTAGGTAATTTTGTCATGTGTTGACTGCAAAATTAGTTACTTTAAGATAACAGGATTATGGTGAATGCAAACAGGGAATAGAAGAGAGATGTGTTTCGTGGATGGCTCACCAATTCAGTGTTATTGTAACGGCAAACCATCCCTGAAGAGCACACATACATCAATACTAAACATTGTGGGTTGGTAGGCAAGACAAAAAGGAATGGGAATTGTTAGGAGATTTTGCTGTCCTTAGAAAATGCCATTCATTAATCAAATCCAAGTATACGGCCGGTACAGAAATCTTGGAGTATTTAACCCTGGGTCAGCAGAGGTTGGCCGAAAATCATTGGCGTTGACGGTGAAAAATTAAAGGGTTAACATTGCTATAAATGTGTATATATATGTCTGTATGTGTGAGTGCCTGTGTGTGTGTGTGTGTGTGTGTGTGTGTGTGTGTGTGTGTGTGTGTGTGTGTGTGTGTGTGTGTGTGTGTGTGTGTGTGTGTGTGTGTGTGTGTGTGTGTGTGTGTGTGTGTGTGAAGGTGCATGGTTTAGTGGTTTGAGCGTTGTGTGTGCAATCAAGAGGTTGTAAGTTCGATTCTCTGATAGTGTGATACGTTGGATCCTTGAGCAAGACATTTTATTTCACGTTGCTCCAGTTTACTCAGCCATAGAATTTAGTTGCGACGTCACTAATGCTAAGCTGTATCGGCCTTAGAAAACATCGGTGGCGAGGAGAAGGGAGACTGGTATGCATGGGCTACAGCTGGTCTTCCACAAACAACCTAGCCTCGGAGAGAGACTTTCTAGGTCATTCGTGACCGAAGGTGATCCTCTCTCTCTCTCTCTCTCTCTCTCTCTCTCTCTCTCTCTATATATATATATATATATATATATATATATATATATATATATATATATATACGAGGTGTGTCAGAAAAGTTCCAAGACTGATGTCACAAAAGATTTATTTCAAACCCAAACTTCACACTGAGAGTTTTCTCCTTCAAAGTAATCCCCCTGGAGTATGTAACTGTAATCTTAACTCTCTGCAGCGATCAAACTTTTTTCTTCATAATTTTATATACATGTCCTCTGTTTCAGGTCGTCAAGCAATGAGCACAGAGCAACGAACAAACTTGAAGTTTCTGGTACGGTTGGGGAAGACTCCGTCAGAAATACTGTAGCAAGTGTATGGAGATGAGACGATGTCACGCTCACGTGTTTTTGAGTGGTGCAAGATGAACCTAGGTGCGGAAGGGCTTCAACAACCAGGACTGAGGTAAACGTTGAGCGCGTTAGGCAGATGGTGCGTAGCGATCGTCGGCTGACTGTTCGACTAATGGCAAATGAGCTGGGCATGAATCGGGAGAGCGTCTGGAAGATTCTCACTGAAGATGTGAACATGCGGAAAGTCTGCGCGAAGATGGTGCCAAAACTGCTGAACGATGACCAGAAGGCTAGACGCATGCAAGTGTGCCAGGACATCCTCGAGCGTCTTGAAACCGAACCAGACTTGCTAGGGACAGTCATCACTGGTGATAAGTCATGGATCTTCGAGTACGACCCGGAGAGAACCATTTTGAAGACGTGGACGACATCAAAAATGCCGTGATGAGGGAACTGCGGAGGATCCCAGAATAATCCTTCCAGGAGTGCATGCAAGCGGGGCAGAAGAGGATGGAAAAGTGCATTAGACTCCAGGGGGGGGGGGGTACTTTGAAGGAGAAAACTCATAGTGTGAAGTTTGGATCTGAAATAAATCTTTTGTGACATCAGTCCTGGAACTTTTCTGACACACCTCGTATATATATATATATATACATATATATATATATACATATATATATATACATACATATATATACACACACATATATGTATATATGTATATATATATATATATCTTGTTATACTTTGTTATACACGCATTTGTTTGTTTTCACTTCAATTTATTATAAATTTCTGGTTGGTTCGATAACCAAATAATTGTTTATATATTGTCAAAGCTCTTTCGTCACACATTTTGTGACCTCTCAATGACTGGATTTTTACTTTTGACAATATATAAACAACATCTGGTTATCGAACCAACCAACCAACCGGAAATTTATAATAAACTGAAGTAATAACTTCAGGTGCGTGTGTTTTTATTGTTGGCATGACCCTCCCAATGTATAACAATATCTATTTCAACCCATTAAATAAGAAATCTTGCAAAACAAATTAGAAAATGAAGTATATATATATATATAAATATATATATATATATATATATATATATATATATATACACGTTTATCGTCGACGTTTCTTCTGGGGGTTGGGAGCGGTTGTTGGAGGGAGGTATATTTGTGGCTACGGGGGAGGGGAGATTGGATAAGGAGTTAAAGAAAGTGAGGGATTGAAATAAGGAAGATGAATATAAGTATTATGAATGATGAGTTAATATTTTCTTACGTTTGTCATCATGCTGAGGCCAAACAGAAAGAACACTGTACACATGAGGAGACGGAATATGATGCTAGCTTTCTTCTTACGGAGGAACTGGGCGTAGTCATCTATTATTGCTGTAAAAATCAACTCAGAGCCAGAAAACTAGGAAGAAGAAGAAACAAAGCAATAAAAATAAATTAAACAACGTGGAAAAGCATATATAAATAACATTTGATATCTTTTTAATACGAGAGATAACATTTTTATTGAGTTCAGTTATATAATTGTTTCTATTTTAGGTACAAGGCCAGCAAATACCCAGTACATTACTGGTACTTTATTTTATCGACCCCGTAAGGATGAAAGGCAAAGTTAACCTCGGCGGGATTTGAATTCAGATCATAAAGGGACGTAACTCTATGCTTCAAAGCATGGCGTCCGACTCTCTACCGATACTGCCAATCCACGTTTACAATAAATAAGAAAAAAAGCTATTAAATATCAAATGTAAAGGAAAAAGGGGAGGTAACCGCAAAATCTACATCCTAGCTCCAACAGCTTCTCACGCGTCATGCTTGATGTTATCGGGCGAACCTTATCATTAAAGAACCGAAGAGGGCTATGGTGCGGATGCACCAGTGGGATTTTCTCTGCTAATCTGTCGTGTTGTTGGCAATAGACGTCAGAGATTATGTTGGTGCTCAGTGAGAGTAGCTAATATTGGATGATATGTGTCAATCCCACCAAAAGCTCAGTAGGGCTTTGCGAGCGTGGTGGCCAGCCTTTTCTTGTCGTTGTGGCACACACAATTTATAAGACGACGATGGCTTGGGCTTGACATATATGAAGACACACCATTTTTCATCACTACTGACAATGGAACGTAATCATTGGTTGTGCGATGGTAGAAGAACAGAGAGGTCCCACTCGCCGCCCGACTTTTACGATTACTGTCAAGCAGAAGGCGGGGCACCCATTAGTCCAGCTTCGACACCTTCCCTATTGCATGCAAGTGATTGATAATGGTTGTTTTCCATTGCCCAAGTACTTCGGAGAGTTGACGTGATATCTAGTGTGGGTCGGCTTCCACCAGTTCAGGCAGTTACTTGCCATTGTAGTCATATATATGGATGTCCTGCATGTGGTCGATCTTCAAGGCTGGACTCCCCAGAACGAAAGCGTGCAAACCAGTCTGAGGCACTGTGTTCAGTCATGGTGTGTGACCCAAATGGTTTGTTAAAGCGTCGACGCGATACTGCTGCGCTTAGGCCACATTTGAAGTCATAAAGTAAACAGTCACGAACAAACGATTTGGATAGATAGATGTTGCCGTTGGTCCCACTCTCATTTTGAAAAATGTATATATATCATGACTTAACAACTAGCACAGAGCTAATATTTATATATTACCAACCTACTAATTAAATAAAGTAACGCAATTCTTCAACTAACATGATCACCCCATCCACCACATATATGCATGAATATAATATTCAATGTGAGGAGCATATTTATGGATGTAAATGAATGTTAATATGTGCCTGGTTGTCCATAAATATTGGAATACGTTCGTGTACACGCTACTATATATATATATATATATATATATATATATATATATATATATATATATATATATATATATATATATATATATATATATATATATATATATATATATATATATATATATATATAGTATTAAGGATACTATTTATGGTTATGTATATACTAAAACCTTTTATAGTTATATATATATTATACCATAAATAGTTATATTATACCCTAAATGAGCTATATAATCTATATGCTGAGTGCAATGAATTATGTACAGGTGATGTATGAGTTATAAATACATGTATGACTTGATAGTCATATCAGTGTCTTTGTAAGTGAGAATTGATCTCTGGACTACCCTAGTGATATTTAACTTTGCCATGCAATCAGTCATGCAATGACCCAGAACTTACCAGGAGTCATATATAGAAGTGATTCTAATAGGACCCTGCCAGGTCCTGCGGGTGGACTACACTTACAAAGATCATTGATTTGGAGATCTGACTCTTCACGTGGAATGTTCGGTGGGGGCACTCTATGATAAAAGGTAATCATCCTAATATGAACACCTTTAGTACTTCTTGATAGGATACACTGTAATTTATAGATAAGATACTTAAATTTAGAAATTGATTATAACCTTATATGATGAGAACTCATTTGAAACACCATTAATGTACTTTAGGATAATAAATTTAGCTATAGGAATCAGCTAGTTACCTCCTCTTACGCATTAGCTCCCCTTAATCACACACACACTTCCGGAATATAATACGATGTCACCTCTCACAACAAAAACAACCTACTCTATGGAATCGAATTAAAGATCGACA
>OZ024741.1:324291395-324331395 GCA_964016885.1 Eledone cirrhosa | reverse complement strand
ATTGGAATAACTTTGATGAATATCAGAACTCTATACACACATATGTCGATGGTGATGATGATAGCTATGATATTTGTTTAGTGGTGATGGTGATATTGGTGGTGGTGAGGGTGATAGAAGTGGTGCTGGTGGTGCTGGTGGCGCTGATGATGGTGGTGGTGTGCATTCATGCTGGATGTCTTAATAATACTTCTCTATTTTTTTTATTCCTATTTACACTGGATCTCCTAATATTAGTTTCTGATTTAGGCACAAATCAAATAAATTTAAGGGAAGGGTAAAGTCGAGTAAATCAACGCCATTGCATTACTGGTGCTTTATTTTATCGATCTCAAATCACGCCAAGGTTAGCTTTGCCTTTCCTCCTTACCGGACCGATATAATAATGTACCAGTAACACGCTGGGGTCGATGTAATCGACTTTCCGCTCCCCCATAAATTCTTGGCTTTGTGCCTATATCAGAAGCCATTATGTGGATTGGCAGTATCGGTAGAGAGTCGGACGCCCTGCTTTCCAGCAAAGTTACGTCCCATTACGGTCTGAGTTCAAATCCGGCCGAGGTTTACTTTACCTTTCATCATTACGGGGGTCGATAAAATAAAGCACCAGTAATGCAGTGGGTAATTGCTGGCCTTGTGCCTAAAGTAGAAACAATTATTATTTCTAAATTTGGCATGTCGTTCAGCAATATGTCGATTATATCGACCCCAGTACTTAACTGGTACTTAACTGGGGTGGGGTGGGGGGATGGCAAGGGTGTCAAGCCGTCGGAATTTGAACTCTAATGTTGCTCCAATCCACCATTTCTGTTTTTTAATAATGAAGTCAATTTAATTAAGTTTTACATAGCTTTACACTTACCAGCGAACTGAACCCCAAACAAAGCATCATGAGGAAGAATAGAGCAGACCATACGGGAGCTGCAGCAAATTGTGAAAGCGCTTCAGGGTACACAACAAACACAAGACCCGGTCCTAGACGAATGAATGAGGAAACATTTGAACATTATTAAACATGTCGATACATATTTGAAGTTTTACATGTTGGTTTTGATGCACACACACACACACTCACACACACACACACACACACACAGACATATATATATATATATATATATATATGTGGGTGGGTGGGATGTGTGTGCTTGTATGTGTGAGTGTGAGTTTATGCATGTGTTGATAGTATATATAAATATATATATATATGATTTCACTACATATAAGAACCCACCACACAACTCCTTGCTTGAAAACTTCGAGAAAGACCTTTTTAAGTTAATCAAACACCTCAAATTTAAGAAATATAAATCTAATTTTCAAAAGGATCTTGATTCTACCCTATTGGATCTAAAAAAATCTAACAAAATCCATGTCCACTCTGACAAAACTGGAAATCTGTATCACATGGATATTGATAATTACAATGAGTTCATATATAAAGAACTCAGGAAAAATTATAAAAAAAACAAACAATGCGGCACTTACCAACATCAACAACAAAACACGCAACATAGTAAATAGGCTTAATATTGAAGATAGAACTGAACCTTTGGCACTGAAAAAACCACATTTTAACCTGAAAGATCACAAATCTAATTTTAACTCTAATCCTTCTATAAGGCTTATATGCCCTTCCAAATCTGACATTGGCATCATTAGTAAAATTTTTTTAGATAGAGTCATCCCACAATTAAGAAAACATGTTAATTTACCACTCTGGGAAAACACATCCCAGGTAATTAACTGGTTTACTAATATTAGAAATAAATCGTCTGCTTCATTTCTACAATTCGATATAGATGCTTATTATTCCTCTATATCACCTATACTCCTGAACAAAGCCTTGATATTTGCCAAAAATAGATCAAACTTAACTATGGATGACATTAATATTATCACACATGCTAGAAAAACACTACTGGAATTTCAGAAAGAATACTGGACCAGAAACACATATAGTAATCTATTCGACATTACTATGGGCTCCAGTGATTCTGCCCAAATTACCGATCTTGTGGGCCTCTTTCTTCTATTTAACATAAATACTTATTTTCCCCACCTTAAAGGTGGTTTATATCGTGACGACTGTCTTCTTCTTTCCAATAACCTTAGCATATCAGATATTGAAAAAATAAAAAAACTTATTAGAACTTTCCTCAAAGACTATTATAGTCTCGATATTACATTTGAAAACACAAGTAAAGTAGTTAATTTCCTTGATATAACATTAGACTTATCTACGGGTATCTACCAACCTTACCATAAACCTAGCCAAAACTTACATTACATACACTCACAATCTAATTACCCTAAATCTATCCTTAAAAACCTAGCATATAATATCTCACTCAGAATTTCTAACCTTTCGTCTAACCAGGATGTATTTGATCAAAATGCGACCTTTTATAACGAAGCTTTAGCTAGAAGCGGCCACAAAAACAAATTAGTATATATACCTTGTACCAATAACACTACAAACATACAACCCAATATTACCAACAGACACCAAATGAACTATACACACCTAAATGCCACTCACACTATATCCAAAAATACCAACATAAAACTTAATTTCTCTAACTCTTCTAATATACAATATAGTAACTTTCAAAAAACCATTCATCCTAATATTCCAATATATGTTAATAACAAAATTCCTAATAAACAGACTAAAACACCTAAATCAATGAATCTAACTAAAAATATGTGTAATAAAATCACTAATACTAATTCTCTTAATAAACATCAGGATACATCATATAAAAATAATAAACAACATCGAAACCGTAATAGACGAGTTACTTGGTATAATGCTCCATTTAATCTACAAATTAAAGATAATATACCTAAAAAAATGTTTTACTATCCTAGAGAAAAATTCCCGCCAAACCATAAATACCATCAAATTTTAAATAGATCAACGGTTAAATTCTCCTACTCAACAACCAAAAATATACAACAAAATATAAGTGCCTATAATGCATATAAGTGTAAAAAAACATGAATATACCACCAATACATCAAACTAACCATAATACTAAAATAAACCACAGCAAACCACCATCTCATTCACATACAACAAGTCGAGAAAATTCCACACCTAATTTGACTATCTCCTCTGATACAACATTCACGAAAGGTTGTAACTGTAGAAACAAAGCAAATTGCCCATTAAAAGGAAATTGCCTTATTAATAACATAGTATATAAATGTAAAATTAACACTAAGGACTCAACTTATTCATATATAGGAGCTACTTCTAACCAATTTAAAATAAGATTTAATACCCACAAACACAGTTTTAAAAATGCCGCATTAGCTAATACAACATCCTTAGCTGAAATAATTAATAATTATAGAAAAAGGAATATAGATTATAACCTGACCTGGAGTGTGCTCAAAAGGGTCACCCCTTATCAAAATAATTGTTTCTACTTTAGGCACAAGGCTAGCAATTACCCAGTGCATTACTGGTACTTTATTTTATCGACACAGTAAGGATGAAACTAATAGATATGAATGTAGATTATGTTCCCAGGAACTTTTTGAAATAATGAAATATAAGGATATCCTACTAAATAAGCGACAGGAATTAATTATATCATGTAATCATAAAATGAGAAGAACTTTTAAATATTATAAACCTAATTAATATACACTTTACAAATTATTATATTAACACTTTTTTTAAATTAGTTAACCTATAATTAATATCCTACTACTAATGAACTGCATAATTTTATTTCCCTTTTACAGCTATCTTTTCCTAAAATTTATACCAATAAGTATACATATAAACTATTTTAATTTCAGGTTATGAATCTATATTCCTTATAATCTATATAAATTTGTTATTTCTCACTAATACATTTACCCCCACCCAATAATAATAATAATTATTATTTTATTTTCCCTTCGTTTTTAACAGCATTCTTCAATTACATCTAACTCTTATTTATCATATCTATATGAATTAATATAAATTTATCAATATAAATATACCTATCAATTTAATTAATTTATTTTCTTTTTATAGATGTAAATTCCTTATGTTTTAAATAAGATTGATATTTTTCACTAACACATTGATCGTAAAATGTTATTCTCCTTAGATATTTACATTAGCATTATTCTTTTATAACATCAAATTTTCGTGTACCTTTTACCGACTTGACCTATTTTCATCCCCAAAATAATCTTTTCATTCAATATACTCTTTCCATTCAAAACTGAAATCTGCTTTCCTCTACCCCTAAATTAAAGTTCCATTACTACTATTCTACCATCTTGACCACTTACTACCTTTCTATTGGTCAATTCAAAACCTGTTCCCAAACAGACCTATTATATTAAATCTTTGTTGGTTTTTTTCAATAAACAAATATCATTATTTCTGAAGACAGCATATATATGTGTAGGTATGTATATTCCCTCTGATAGTTTGTAAAAAATTTACATAGATCTATATGATATACATACCAACACACACATATATATCCTAGAAACGATCGTAAAATGATGAATTTTTTAATATAAGGAACTATTTCTTTGTTTTTATTCATTATTTTTATTAATTTATCTTGACTCTGTTTTCCTGTGTTTTTCATCGAAAAAAACTTTTGAATACATCTTCTCTTTTCATGATATTTGGATTACATTGAGATCTTCATACGGATTGGACACTACCGTACATTTTGGTAGATTTATCTACATATATATATATTATATATATTATCTACATATATATATATTATAATTTTCTTATTTTACGTCTCTCATATTATTGTTCTGCAACCCCATGCATTGAACCACATTGTTAATAAGACAAAACCTATATATTTGCTTGCATTGATATGCATCTGTGTGTATATAAATGTTACTAGATATAAATTCCTTATAATTATCTCCAATTCATTTGTCGAGCAATATTTGGCCATGACTGCTACTATGGTAGTAAGCTGGCCGCTGTCTTAATAACCACTCGCTTTCCACTGATTGACCTCGATGTCACGTGATTGATTCTTTTTGAATTTGCCAAAGACGAGGAGGCAGTGATTTTCTCAATGGCTTGGAATCCAGTCCACGCTTTGCTATTTCCATTCCACTGAATTATTTTTTTAATAAGTTTCCAGTGTCCTCGCTATGCCTGGAGACCTATACGGAAAAAGACTTTCCTGATGACGGAATGATTTTCTATGTGTTTCTTCGGAAAATATATTTACTCCATTCCAGAAACTAATTAGTTGGAAGTGATTTTTTAGTAAGTAAGTTAATTTTATAATTTTCTTATTTTACGTCTCTCATATATATATATATATATATATATATATATATATATATATATATATATATATATATATATAGAGAGAGAGAGAGAGAGATGCGGGTAATACTGAAGATTATTCATTTTCTTAAGTATCATAATAGCTATTTTCAGTTCCATTAAATTAATAATTGTAACATTGTTTTTTTATATGCCTATTTTTATACATACATTTGGAGAACATTCTAATATATAAATCTATGTAATTCTGGAAAATAATTGTTTATCTATATTTTTGTATTTATATTTCATTTTATTTTATAGTATTGTAGCCCTTGTGGCCAATAAAGAAACCATTATATTATAAATAATATTGATACATATGAAGTATAATAGAGAAGCGTGATACTTGTGTTTTCTTGTTAGAGATTTTTTTGTATCGTTGGAAAAAATATTTTCAAACTAGGATTCTTATGAAATTATGAACTTTTATTTTTCCATTGATTATTTTATGTTTATATGCCTAACGTATAATTGACTAACTACTGTCCTCCTTATTTCTGGTCAATATACACAAATTCTCATATAACATTGCCTCTAATTTTTTATCATATGTCTGTTAATGTATGGATGTTCAGAAGTACTACATTTTGATATACTGTTTTTAATAAACCGCTTCTGCTTTGATTTTGCTTTTGATTGCGCTTGTAATTTGCAATGTATTAATTGGTATGGTAAGATCCCCATCTGTTGTATGAAGTTATCTTGTGTACGTAACTTCAAACAATATCTAAATTACTGAAGATATATAGAGCGATGGTCAAATGCCTCGTATGTATCGGGGTATTGCCCACAGATCTACATTGAAACCCATTTAGAATAAAGATAGGTTTTAAGTATAACGTGGTTCTTCTCTCTAGTAATATATATATATGGGGATCGGGAAATGAGCATAGTTAAAAAAAGGTTCCCATTTCTTCTTCTTCTTCTTCTTCTTCTTCTTCTTCTTCTTCTTCTTCTTCTTCTTCTTCTTCTTCTTCTTCTTCTTCGCGGGAGACTTGTATAGTTTAGCTGTTCACGCTCGGAAAAGGGAGGAACACCTCATCATCGTGTTGTTATTGTTGTTGTTGTTGTACCGCTCAATAGAATCTGATACCGTTGCGGTACATACTTGAGAAGTGATCATTAAAAAACATGGTTTATTGTGAAGGTAGGTGGCCTGGTGGTTAGAGAATTCTATCACAATTGTGAGGTTGTGAGTTCGATTCTCAAACTTAGCGATGTGTTATGTCCTTTAAAAAGTCACTTTATTCCACATCACTCTTTCGGCCAGAAGTTGCGACCGGTAGATAATATCAGCAACTGAAAGACCAATGAAAACATTGTTCCATTCCCCTAGGTAAGCGAATGATATCTGGGCTCTTGCCGATCGTGGATTGTCAGTTCCGGTAGAGCGTCGGCCAACATGCTTAGCGGCACGGAGGTGTGGCCCTTTACGTTCTGCCTTTCATCCTTACGGCGCCGATAAAATAAAGTACGAGTAACACACTGGGGTTGATTTACTCGACTTGCTCCTCCCCCAAAATGTTGGCCTTTTGCCTAAAGTAAAAACCATTATTATTCCTTCCCCCTAATTTAGGCGGTGATTGGCAGTCAGACAATCGGTAGGGCGTCAGACAACATGCTTTGAAGCATAGTGTTACGGCCCTCTACGTTCTGAGTTCAAATCCCGCGAGGTTAGCATTGTATTTCATCCTTATTGTGTCCATAAAATAAAGCACCAGTAATACACTGGAGTCCATTTAATCGACTTTCCCCTCCTCTTCAAATTGCTGGCCTTGTGCCTAAAGTAGAAACAATTATTATTCCTTCCCCTTCCTTTTTCTTACCCCATTCTTCTTCTACCATCTACTTCACCTACATTTCAACGTCTTTTACACTCCCTACTTCTCCATCTCCATCTCCCTTCTATCACCCACTCAGCATCCATCCTATAGAAACAACAAATAATGATACCGACCAATTTTATTTGACTTTCCTCATGATTTCACATCAAGTATAATCATGTAGAAGTAATTTCTATATAAATTAAAGATACATACATTCATGCAGCACACACACTTATATGTGTGTGTGTGTGCCTGTATATATATTTATGTGCGTGTGTGTATGTGTTTATGTCTCGAAAGATAGCGGTGTAACAAATTGAGATCGATAAAATAAGTAATAGAGACGGTGTGATCGACTAAAATCCCTTTAATGCCGTGCCACAGAATGGCGGTAGTCTAATGACTGAAATCATGAAAATTAACAGAAAAATAGATGAATCTATGCCAGGTCATCAGAGAATGTTATTATACACTTAACTTGCGCCCTATCCCGAAGGATTTTAACTTACATCCGTTTCATGTCATAAAGATACTGCTAAACTTTGAATCTAACATGTCTGCTTCCGTCCGTTCTTGGAAAACATTATACTTTTTTGTATCTATTATCATTGATATGATCTATTCTTCGATCTTCGATCATCTCCCAGTGGCATATTGGCGTATTTCAACCCACATTTTCTTGTACCCCTTTTCTTTTTTCTCTGTTTCTCTCTGTCTCGATATGTATATATATAAATGTATGCATGTGTGCGTGCATGTATGCGTGTCCATGTATACATACATACATACAAACATATGTACATACATACGTACATACATACATGCACACATACATACTCACACACACACGTACATATACTTTGTTTTATATATATTTCCGATATATTTCAGACATAATATCTTTAGAATCGTATTTCTTATCTTTCTCTCTTTCCACTTATTTGTTCGTGCTCGAAAACATTCGGACATTAATCGGATTTTCTAATACATCATCCGGCCACACATTCATTCAAACAATCATCGTATGTCTGGGTAGTATTATGTTAAATATATAACCATATTGAGCAGACGATATCCAGTGAGAAACATATTGCATATTTTATAACATCAATTTAATCATATATAAAACATATAGTTTTAGCTAAATCTCTTGTACCTATAAAACATCTCTCTCTCTCTATATATATATATATATATAAATATATATATATATATATATATATATATATATATATATATATATATATATATATATATATATATGATAATAATGGAGCTGCGGCGCTGCAAATGGGTTACATATGAAAAAGTTTGTCCTCATCAGTGGCCTTCCAACCGTCGTAAGCATTTCGTCGCATTAAAGGCCATATACCTCAGGTTGGTGCGAGCAACGGCTAAAATAAGTCGTTGGGACACGTAAATAAAGGGGACGCTAGGGTAAACAGACAAAATGGTTTAAGCAGCAGAAAGTGATGAAGAAGAAACAAGTCCCAGATTTCTATGAATATAAATTCGGTGGAATCGTGAACGAGAGAATAAAGACCATCAAACCTGGTTGAAATGTGAGCAAGGAAGGAATTTCGCACAGGTCTAACGGGAGGAAGAAGGGATCTGGTCTGCGAATTCGGTAAACATAAGTTCTGTGAAGTCGCAGACGAGAGAGAGAGAAAAAAGATTCATACCGGCTTGGCCAAGTGTCCGCGAGAAAAGGATTACGGACAGGTCAAACGAGAAGAAAGGGGAGGAGGAGAGGTAATGACAGAGAGTGAGTGAGTGAAAGGTGAGGAAGAGGCTAACAGAGAGAGAGAGACTGCTAGAAAGAGTAAAGACACAAAGAACGAAACAGACTGGTGGCAGCGGAGGAAAAAATATATGTGTAAATATGATAATAATGGAGCTGCGGCGCTGCAAATGGGTTACATATGAAAAAGTTTGTCCTCATCAGATGAGGACAAACTTTTTCATATGTAACCCATTTGCAGCGCCGCAGCTCCATTATTATCATATTTACACATATATTTTTTCCTCCGCTGCCACCAGTCTGTTTCGTTCTTTGTGTCTTTACTCTTTCTAGCAGTCTCTCTCTCTCTGTTAGCCTCTTCCTCACCTTTCACTCACTCACTCTCTGTCATTACCTCTCCTCCTCCCCTTTCTTCTCGTTTGACCTGTCCGTAATCCTTTTCTCGCGGACACTTGGCCAAGCCGGTATGAATCTTTTTTCTCTCTCTCTCGTCTGCGACTTCACAGAACTTATGTTTACCGAATTCGCAGACCAGACCCCTTCTTCCTCCCGTTAGAACTGTGCGAAATTCCTTCCTTGCTCACATTTCAACCAGGTTTGATGGTCTTTATTCTCTCGTTCACGATTCCACCGAATTTATATTCATAGAAATCTGGGACTTGTTTCTTCTTCGTCACTTTCTGCTGCTTAAACCATTTTGTCTATATATATATATATATATATATATATATATATATATATATATATATATATAACAAATTTAGTCCAGAAATATCCGTCGAAACGGCTTGAGCTCTGCCGTCGGGGTCATACTTTTTCATTTATATATATGCAAACAGCACGGACACTCTATCTCAAAATTATTTTTGAAAAGCATTTAGAAATGCGCAACCGGTAAAAACTTAAAAACTTAAAACCACAACTGAATACTAACCCATACAATCACTAATACTCTTTTATTCCTAATTAAACCATTTTTCAACTGTGAACAATTTGTCAGCATTTTCTATTCCGTTTACCAATATATATATATATATCCATTAGTGATGCCCTCTGGCTTCTCAACATTCTCTACTAGATATTTTGTTTTAGTCTCACTCATCGACACAGTCTCAACCTCCTGCATCAAATCCTCTGCCTCCTTCACTGTATTTCTCACCAAAACTAAGTCCTCGGCAAATTCAACATCCGATATCTTTTTCGCTTTAACTCTCCTGCTCTGAGCCGGTGCTACAGTAAAACCAGAGTCCTGGTGTTTCTCCAGTGCAAGGCGCATATAATAGTCCACTACGATGATAACAAGGTAGGGAGTCAATGTATTTCCCTGGAGCACTCCAGTCAGTATCTCAAAGAACTCTGTCATCCCATCAGATGTAATGACTTGGGCTTTGGTGATATCAGCTCCACTATCTTCTTGGGGATGCCATAAGCCTGTAATTCAATGAAAAGCTAGAATTGGTTGAGGACTTCCTGTATTTAGGAGTAAAGATTGGGAATACGGAAGATGATGTGGTTGTGAGGAAGAGCCACGCCTGGGCGGCGTGCCACAGCTTGAGATCGGTGTGGAAGTCGGACCTTCGTAAAGACCTGAAAATCCGCCTCTTCATTGCTGTAGTAGAGTCTGTGCTGCTGTACGGGTCTGAGACTTGGACAATTACCAATAAACTCACTCAGATAGTGGATGAGTGCTACACGAGAATGCTGAGGATGGCTCTGAACATTAATCAGTATACACTGAGGATGAAAAACTCAGAGCCCTATGGGAGCCTCCCAAAAGTCAGCTCAAAAGAGACACAGAGGAGACTGAGGTTAGCTGGACATGCTCACCGACATCCAGGGTTGACATTGCACTCAGTGCTCCTGTGGGAGCCCCTACATGAAACACTGGAGAGGAAGACCAAGGTTAACGTATGTTGATGCACTAAGGACAGACACTGATCTGTTGGAGACGCAGGAGATGGCAGCGATGATAAGGGACAGAGACCGCTGGAAAGAACTCATCATGGATCTCGGGAATTTTACCCGCCCTAGAAATATATATATATATATACATAGTATATATATATATATATATATATATATATACACATACATAGTATATATATATATATATATATATATATATATATATATACATAGTATTAGTATTATAATTACTACAACAAACAAGAAAGTTCAGAACCTTGGTAGAAGAAACGACTGAATCGTCAAATCAAGGAAATGAGAAAAGACATTGGAAAGCTTGAGTCTTTCTCTTTACTGAATGGGACATTACAAAACATAGACACTAAAGATAGATTGAAAATAAAATACAAAACTAGAGGGAAAGAGCTAGATGTTATCATAGAGGAAGTGAAGCAACGCATTGTAGCAAAAAGTGCAAAGATTAGGTGGTATGAGAACAAAGTTAGTCAGTATAGACAGAACCGCATGTTTGACAACAACCAGATGTTGTTTGAACAGCTTGAAGGTAAAGAAAGATGCAACGACGTGATCCCTGAGGCGGAACAGACTTAGACATTCTGGCGAGGAATATAGGATCAGGATGTTGAACATGGGAGTGTGGATTGAGACAGTTCAAAAGGAGATTAGTGAACAAGCACACCAACAACCTGATTTGAGTATCACAGTTGAAACTCTTAAAGGGCAGGTAAAAAAACTAACCAACTGGAAATCACCAGGCCCAGATGGTGTGCAAGTGTATTGGATTAAAAATATAATATCCCTCCACCCAGAACTGACAACCATGTTCAATGACTGCTTGATGTCGGGTGAGGTACCAGAGGGGTTGACAAAAGGTACCACAGTTCTGGCAATGAAAGACCGAATCAAGGGTAATGATGTTACCAACTATAGGCCTATCACATGTCTGTCGGTAATGTGGAAATTGTTAACAAGCATTGTGTCTGAGGAAATCTACTATCACCTCCACATAAACAACTTGTTACCGGACGAACAGAAAGGATACCGAAAGAAGTCCCGTGGTACAAAAGACCAGTTTCTTATTGATAAGATGGTAATGAGGAATTGCAAGAGGAGGCACACTGATCCTGCCATTAAATGGGTAGATTACAAAAAGGCATTCAACATGGTACATCATTCTTGGATAACCAAAAGCCTAGAGATCTTCAAGATGGCAGATAAGATCAGACAGCTATTAAGCAAGAGTATGAAGTCCTGTGAAACAGAGTTAACATCAGGTGGAGAATCCGTGGGAGGTGTGAAGATCAAGAGAGGTATCTTCCAGGGAGATAGTTTGTCCCCTTTGTTGTTTGTCCTTGCCCTGATACCCCTGTCCGTCATATTGCGAAAAGCGACAGCAGGATACAAGTTGGGAAGAGGAGAGCTTACCATCAACCACCTCCTCTTCATGGACGATCTTAAACTCTTTGGGAAGAGTGAGAAGGATTTGGATGTACTAGTTGACACTGTCCGTATTTTCAGCAATGATATATGTATGGAATTTGGTGTTAATAAGTGTGGAGTCCTAGTGATGAAGAGGGGTAAATTGAGCAGAAGCAACGGAATCCAGGTACCATCAGGTGAGATGTTAAAGGAAATTGATACTGAAGAAGGATACAAATATTTAGGTGTTCTGGAGGCAGAGGACATCAAGAACAAAAAAATGAAGGAATTGATAAGATCTGAAAACATAAGGAGAGTAAGGAACATATTAAAATGACATCTAAATAGTAGGAATGTCATAAGTGCAGTAAATTCCCGAGCTGTGTCTATTATTAGGTACAGTGCGAGAATTCGGAAATGGAATGTTGCTGAACTAAAAGAAAGGGATAGGAAGACTAGGAAGCTAATGACTATCTACAACATGTTCAACAAGAGGAGTGATGTTGATATACTCTACTTAAAGAGATCTGAAGTTGGAAGAGGCCTTATCAGCATAGAGGACCGTGTTTAGATGGAGAAGAACAGCCTGCACAAATATGTGGCTGACAATAGGGAGCCAATACTCAAAATTGTACCGAAGGAGAAGACAATAGACCAGGGGATGTCCAAGGAAGAAATAACAGCGAGGGGGAAAAGCAACCTTCATGAAAAATCCCTTCATAGCACCTTCTTTAAGGAAACTGACTTTAGAGAACCTCAGACATGGAACTGGTTAAAAAGAGGAGACCTTAAAAAGAGCTACAGAAGGAATGCCCTCAGAATGAAGTTGGTGAAACACCATATTGACAAGGAGGAGATAGCTCACTGTGTAGGATCTGCGGAGAGAGAGGGGATACTGTGGCTCACATTGTATCCGAGTGTAAACACCTAGCCCAGACTCACTATAAGGGCTGGAGACATGATGTGATAGGCAGGGTGATCCACTGGCATCCACGCAAAGTAAACAATTTACCACATTCTGAGAAGTGGTATGAGCATAAGCCAGAGTCGGTGATAGAAAACTATCAGGTGAAGGTGCTATGGGATTTTAGGATACAGACGGACAAGAAATTAGAACACAATAGGCCTGACCTGGTGGTTGTGAACAAGGAAAAAAGATCGTGCCTGAGTGTAGATGTAGCCTACCCATTTGACACGAGAATGCAAGAAAAGAAGATGGAAAAAATTAACCGATACCAGGATTTAAAGTGGGAGTTTAAAAGGATTTGGAACTGCCATGAAATCAAGCTCGTCCCGATTGTCATAGGCGTACTAGGTACTACCTGAAAGAGTTTCCAAGGATGGTTAAAGAAGTTTAGCCCCGCTTTTTCGAACAATTCAAAGGGCATGCTTGCTGGGAACAGCAAGAACCCTCCGATACATCCTGAATATCTGAGCCTGCAGGTAGTAGCTTGATATTTATTTCAACAAACCTTCCAGTTAAATAACATCAATGACTGAGACTCAAAGAACAATAATAATAATATAAAAGATGCACAAAGATACAGTAATAAACTACACATTTCAGAAGTTCCCTTTACTGCTGAAATGAATAACACAAAAAAAGCAAAGTAAGTAAAAATAACTGCAAAGAAAGAACTGCTAAAGAGACTGACTAAGAAATGGCAAGAAAAGCCTCTGTATGGAAAATACCAAGAAAGAGCTAACGATCCTGATATTGACAAACTTTAACCCAGCATTGGTTGGCATCCTCTGGACTGAAACCGGAGAAAGAAGGAGTGATTATATCAGCACAAGATCAGTGTCTGACAACAAAAAATTATCAAGCCAACATCATAAAAAATAAATGCAACCTATTATGCCGTGTATGTAAAAAACAACCAGAAACCATTGATCATATAATTTCAATGTGCAGTCCTATAGCTCCAACCGAATACTTAAATAGGCATGACAGAGCTGCACAATACATACATAAAGTAATATGTAAACACCCACCCCCCATCAAAAGAATTGGTGGGGGCATCAACCACCTCCCGTACTTGAAAAAGATCACATCTCAATCTTGTGGAACTTTATTCTCCAAACAGACCGAAAATATGATGCAAATAGACCTGATATAATACTGAAGGTCTTTAAAAAGAGGGTATGCCTGCTAATTGATATGTCCGTTGCAATAGACAAGAATGTACCTATAACACATTTGAAACATTGAGCAAGTATAAAGACCTGGAGATAGAGATTGGAAAAATGTGGAAGTTGAGAACCAAAACAATACCAGTGGTTGTAGGGGCTCTAGGAATGATACCTAAGGGGTCTAATTATTACTTATCCCAAATACCAGGAGAAATACAAAACATAGTACTAATGGGAACTGCCCATATACTGAGGAAGATTCTGTCAATATAAGTACATCACAAGTCTAAACACCTAAAGATGCATGTGTGTGTATGTATGTTCTTTCTTGAACATGGCGGACCTTGTTGTCTCTTGAGGTCACTGGTTGTGACTTGGTGATAATTCGTATGAACATAAAGTAAGATAAATGAAATAATAATGATAATAATAAGGATGGTTAAAGAAAATTAGTCCAGCCCCGCTTTTTGGAACACTTCAAAAGGCATGCTTGCTGGGAACAGCAAGAACCCTCCGATACGTCCTGAATATCTGAGGCTGCAGGTAGCGGCTTGATATTCATTTCAACAAACTTTCCAGTTAAATAACATCAATGACCGAGACTCAAAGAACAATAATAATAATAATAATAATAATAATAATAATAATAATAATAATAATAATAATAAAGTTTCGGATCCATATTATATTGTTGTATCGCTCAAATATTCAATTTTGTATTATATATTTTGTATTCAAAAAAAGAAAATGGTTATAAATGGAACAAAACACCCTCTGTCTACACTATATAGAACAGCCAAATAGCAGCAATTTCAATTTCACCAACACCAGAAACTTGATACACTACCTATCCCATCACACTAAATATAACAGCCAGATAACGGCAATTTCACCAGCATCATAATAATAATTACTATTATTATTGTCTCAAATTTAAAAAAAATGTTTAATTCAATTTTTACGGGAATATGTCAACACAAAATATAATAAAAATATATATTAAACATACGAACACAAACTCATAGATACTATATCAGTAACCACAACACCACCGCTGCCACCACCCCACCGCATCCATCATCGCCGCCACCACTCATTCAATGCTACCGACACTATTCCCCTGTTAACTTGAGAGAGAAAAGGGAAGGTGGCGGTATCACTAGACAAGAGAGAGGCTAGCAAAAGATATAAATAGATTGACTTGGTGACCATGCCACCGGCCAAACGTCTACATCAACAATTATGGGACTGCTGGCTCACCCCTTCCTCACCAACAATATAAAAAGCCCCGGCACCACCACCGACATAGCCAACAACAATAACAGCCAACTACAACAAAAAGTATATTATATTATTGTAATGCACTGGGTGATTGCTGGCCTTGTGCCTGGAGTGGAGACAATTATTAATAATTTCGTTCTTAAGCTACGCAATGCTCACATTAAGGAACCACTCATGATAATAACAATTTAAAAAAAAACAACAAAAAGAAAACCCCGTGACCAAGAAATACCGGGATGGCGGCCGGCGGGGAATAGCCATGTCTCTAGGGGAGAACGACCCCTCTAGTCTTGGTTGACACTCGTTCTAGAAGTGGTAACACGAAATGATTATCCCTTGGCGGATAAGGATGAAACGCGACAAAATAAAGTAAATGTCTAATGATAAAATCTCATACCGGATCGGCCGTCACCCGAGTAAAAAAGGGCCGCGTCCCTCAGAGAGGAACCAGACTGGGTTCGAAAAATCAGCTAATGGTTCAAACCTTCCCATCACTTCGGAGCTGGAGACCTCCCATAACCGGAATACTCCTACTGTTGGCTCTCCATGCTCACCACCAAGAAATCCAAAGAAAAAGAAAGAAAAATGGTCAAGGGAAGATAATAAAGAAGTCCTTGAGGCTTTCTACACTGCCATGTACTACCCATCAAATACATCGAATCCAGAACAAACATATATCAACTGGAAAAAGAAACATCCCGAAAACAGAGGCTATATTGACAGTAACAAACTAGCCAATATACGAAGAAATATTGTAAGAAAAAAGTTACTAACTGATATAGAAATTGATCAGATCAAGCTAGTAGCACAAAGTCAGCGAAGGGAAAATGAAGCATGTGTCAGTGAAAACGAGGTAAACTGTAACACTTCGAATCCCAGGGTTGGGGCGGAATCACTGGCAACAGAACAAATTAAAGAAAGGAGCGAAAAAGTGGAGGGAGTGCATGTTCAGGATGAAACTCCAAATGAAAATAATGAGATCGTAAATGATAAAGAAATGAATGAGAATGAACTTGCCAACTTGAATGATGAAATTATGATCGAATGGATGAAAATGAAAGAATCTGACATGTGGCAACGAGACACCCTCCCTAAAATCCAGAACTCTAAACAGAACCAAAAGATAATACACAAGACTAACATAATTCTCAAAAACATTATCATCACAAACAAACTAAACTTTACTGACTTAAATCATCTCTATTATGCATCGGCTAAAGTCACCACTCACTTATGTGGAGTGAAGATGAAAAAAAAAAGGAATTCCCACAAGAAATCTACTTGGCAAGATAACATCAATCGCCAAATAAACCTTCTCCGATCTGACATAGAAATTTTAACAAACTATAAAGTAGGTGAACATGTTAAACAAACTAAACTTAGAAAATTGAAAAAAAAAGTACAGTATAAAATCAACATGTGACATAGACATGCTGATAGAAATAATCAAGCAAAAAGTGTCGGCCAAAGCTTCTCGTATAAGGCGCTTTGAAAACGATCTAGATTCTATAAGGACAATAATATGTTCAAAAACAACCAAAGAAACTTCTACAGAAAAATTGGTAAGTCAACAATAACTGCTAATCAATACCACCCAAGGAGGAAGTGCAAGAATTCTGGGAAAAGATCTGGGCCGAAGAAAAAGTTCATAACATACATGCCCCATGGATAGACAGACAAATGAAAGAAACAGCTCACCTTGAAGAACAAACATGGGAAAATATAACAGTTGAACAGTTGCGCTTGGCTCTAAGAAAAACCAGCAAATGGAAATCCCCAAGAAAAGCCAAAATACAAAACTTTTGGATAAATGCCTTCACAGAGTCTCATGAGCTGTTAGCCCAACTTTACAATGAAATAGTTAAGGAGCCAGAAAAGATACCATCATGGCTAGTTAACGGCATTACATTCCTGCTACCGAAGAATGATGAGACAAACAATCCCAAAAATTACAGACCGATAACCTGCTTGACCACAATGTATAAAATTTTAACATCAGTCCTAACTGAATACACATATGACCACCTGATAACAAATGACCTATTTCCCATTGAGCAGAAAGGGTGTAAACGAGGCTCATATGGCTGTAAGGATCAGCTTCTGGTTAACAAAATGATAGTGGAAGATTGTCCTAATAGACACAAAAATCTATCGATTGCTTGGATAGATTATAAAAAAGCATTCGATAGTTTGCCACACAGTTGGATTGAAAAATGTTTAGAGATTTTCAAAATATCCCCCGTTGTCAGGAGGTTTTTGTCATTCAGTATGAAGACATGGAGAACGACACTCCTTTTGAATAGTGAAACAAAATCAGTGGAAGCTGGAGAAGTTAATATTAATTGTGGAATTTTTCAGGGTGACTCTTTATCACCGCTTTTATTCTGCATCGCACTTATACCATTAAGTAAAATGCTCAATGAAACAAAACATGGATATAGAGTCTATGACAAAACCATTAATCACCTGTTCTACATGGATGACCTGAAACTATTTGCAAAAAATGATGAACAATTGCAAGGGCTATTATCCACTGTGAAGCAGTTCAGTGATGACATTAAAATGGAGTTTGGACTGGATAAATGCGCCAAAGCAACGTTCACCAGAGGAAAGCTGCTGAAGAGTTCAGACATTAATCTTGATCGGGGGAACGTGATAAGAGAGCTGGATCAAGAAAAAACTTACAAATATCTAGGTGTTTGTGAAGGAGACGGAATCAAGCACTCGACAATGAGGGAAAGGATAAGGAAGGAATGTTACCGCAGAGTCAGAGCAATCTTAAGAACGGAATTGAATGCAAGGAATAGGATCGATGCCATAAACACGCTTTCCATACCAGTAGTAACCTACAGTTACAATGTCATCAATTGGTCAAGCACAGAGATCCGTAGGCTCGATACAAAAATCCGAAAATTCTTAACCATGCACAGAATGCATCACCCTAAGGCAGACATAGATAGAATATATCTCCCTAGGAAAGAAGGAGGACGTGGGTTAATCCAGTTAGACATTGCGTTGAAAACTGCAACAATTGGATTATCCACATATCTAACGGAATCACATGATTGGATGATCAAACTCGTTTTGAAACACGAAAGCATCAAAAGATCATATTCCATTACAAGAGATGCACAAAGATACAGTAATGGACTACAACTTTCAGAAGTCCCATTTACTGCTGAAATGGAAAACACAGAAAAAGCAAAGCAGGTAAAAGTAACTGCAAAGAAAGAACTGCTACAGAAACTGGCTAAGAAATGGCAAGAAAAGCCTCTGTATGGAAAATACCCAGAGCGAGCTAACAATCCTGATGTTGACAAAACTTTAACCCATCAGTGGTTGGCATCCTCTGGACTGAAATCGGAGACTGAAGGACTGATTATATCGGCACAAGATCAGTGTCTGCCAACAAAAAATTACCAAGCCAACATAATAAAAAATGGGTGCAGCCCATTATGCCGTGTATGCAAAAAACAACCAGAGACCATTGACCATATAATTTCAATGTGCAGTCCTATAGCTCCAACCGAATACCTAAACAGGCATGACAGAGCTGCACAATACATACATTGGATAATGTGTAAGCATTTTGACCTGCCCCATCAAAAGAATTGGTGGGAGCATCAACCACCACCCATACTTGAAAAAGATCACATCTCAATCTTGTGGAACTTTAGCATCCAAACAGACCGAAAAATAGATGCAAATAGACCTGATATAATATTGAAGGACTTTCAAAGGAGGGTATGCCTGCTAATTGATATGTCTGTTCCAATAGACAAGAATGTATCTATAAAAACATTTGAAAAATTGAGCAAGTATAAGGACCTGGAGATAGAAATTGGAAAAATGTGGAAATTGAGAACTAAAACAATACCAGTGGTTGTAGGCGTTCTGGGAATGATACCTAAGGGGTATAACGACTACTTATCGCAAATCCCAGGAAGCCCGCGTATAGGAGAAATACAAAAGATAGTACTAATGGGAACTGCCCATATACTAAGGAAGATCCTGTCAATATAAGTACATCACAAGTCTAAACACTAAGGATGCATGTGTGAATATGTATGTTCGTTCTTGAACATGGCGGACCTTGTTGTCTCTTGAGGTCACTAGTTGTGACTTGGTGATAACTCGTATGAACATAAAGCAAGATAAACGCAAATAATAATAATAATAATAATAATAATAATGATTTCTTTATTAACCACAAGGGTTTACATAAAGTAGACATTAAGGACAGTGCAGGACAATACAGGACGGTACAAATGGGCATTTCTGCGTGTAAAAAACAAAAACAGAGGATGTAACAAAAAAATTACAATGAAAAATTTCTCAATATGGGGAGACTTCGGAGGGACATTTGTGGAGAAAGCCCAGTAAAAGGACACGGTGACCCTGACCACCAAGGCAAGTGCCCTCTCCCAGTTTTCCACCTTTAATTTACAGATATATACTCAGAGTAGGCCCATTCACTCGGGCCATTCTTGCTTCTCTCACCCATCTTTCAACACAATGCTGGGAAGAGAGCACTTCCCTCTCTACCCTGATTTTCCTTTTCAGATGAAATTTGAAAAAGTTAATCAGGGCATCACCGAAGAGGTAAGTGCTCGTCTTCAGCCCTTTCAAACGTGTCCACCATACTATCTCTTTCGCCATGGCCACCAGACAGATAAAAACTTCCTGCCCTTCCCGGCTAAACGAAGAGGGCGGGGCAATCCTCACGATGGACTCAGCTGGTAGCTGGATCCGTCCTACACGCGACAGCAGGTGTTCGACATAAACCTACAAGTCAGCAATGCTCGGACACTGGACGAGTGCGTGCAGGACGGTTTCGTCGCCCTACGCGCATCTCGGACATGCCCGGCTGACGGCACCTCCATGCCTGTAGAGTTTATCCCGAACTGGCAAAGCTCCTCGGTAGCACTGCCAGGCCAGGAATTTCTGGAAGTTGTCCATAGGCCCCGGCCCGAAAGTTCTTCCAAAGAGATTGGCTAGTTGATTTTCGTCGACGCCTAGAGTTTCCCCAAGTACGTCATCGCTGTTCCCCTCCACTGATCCTCTATAGAACGCCGAGGTGGAGTTTCCACCGATCACATTGCCCGATTGGTCGAGGGTTGTGAGCGCCTGAAGACATTCCAGTCTCCAAGCGCTCCCTGTCGGTCTTCGCTTGACCCAGGACTGCAGCTCCGTCAAGGAGACGAGCTGGGGACAGACATGTCTAGCAAACGGCGACCACGACCACACCTGATCACCGTCGAGGAAGAGGTGGAGATGTCGTAGCCTGAGCGCGTGTCTGCGCATCATCAGCCACGGCTTGCCCAGCCCTCCAAGTAGCGGGTGTTGACAGCAGATGGAACGCCTGACCATCGGAGCGTGTCCGTTCCACAAAAAGCGAAAGAGCAAACGCTCCAGCGCAGTCAGGCGGGGCTTAGGACAAGGTACGACGGTGAGGCGGTAGTAGATGACGGACGCGATGTACGCGTTAGCCACCTGCCGCTCGACCTTTCAGGGATAGCTTCCGCTCCGCCAATTTCTGGTTGAGAGAAGCCACCCTGCTCGTCCCCTCGTCCCAGTTTTTCTCCGTCTGAAGGTCCGCACCGAACCAGACCACTAGCAATTTAAACGGTCCGTCCGTCCAGCGCCCAACGACGCTGTTGGACGGCATGGATCTGCCTCACCAGGTGCCGAGCTGCAGGCCCACTGACTTTTCCTGGTTGATCATTGCTCCTGTCACCGCTTCGTATTCTCTTAGTGTAGTGCCGATCGCCTCGATGTGTTTGGCGTTCGACACCACTACGGTAACATCGTCCGCATATGCTGACACGGATCTTCCGCATCCTAGTTCGCGCTGGACCCCCACCTCAACGTCTCCAGTTTGTGCAGTAATGGCTCGAGAGTCAATACGTACAATAGGGACGAGAGGGGACATCCTTGGCGGACCGAGCGCATGATGTTGAACGGTTCCGAAAGGTGACCGTTCACTCTCACCACAGAGCAGATGTCGCTGTGCATGGCAGCGATCCAGCCTCTGACGACGGGCCCAAAGACAACCGCCCTCAGGACTGCCGCTAGGTAACGATGGTCGACCCTATCGAAAGCTTTCGACTGATCTAAATTGATCAAGGACCCACCCGTGCCAGGTTCCCTAACTACCCTCTCTACTATGTATCGCATGAGGTGGAGGTTGTCTTCGATGGATCTGTCGGGAATGGCGCATGTCTGCGCCTCTCCCACCAGACCACCAACGTCAAGTGCCAACGACTTTGCTAGCACCTTGGCCAAAATCTTGAACTCTGTGTTTAGCAGAGTTATGGGCCTGAAATTGTCTATGTTATCCCTCTTGTTCGGATCCTTTCTCAGCAGCGCCACCGCTCCTCGGCTGACAGGGCTGGGAATTCTACCGTTCTGTTGCCAGTTGCAGTAGACGTCTGCCAAGAGGCCTCTGAACAAGTCTGGTATCTGTACGTAAAGTTCATAGGGCAGACCATCCAAACCAGGCGATTTACCCCTTGTGCAGCAAATCATTGCCTCCCGTACTTCAGCGGCTGTTATCGGCTTTTCACAACACTCCGCCTCAGTCCGTCGAGGTAGACACTAAAGTCCATCCCTTGATCCGGCCCACCGCTGCCCCCGAACAACTGAGCGACGTGTCGCTGAAAAGCTTCACACATTTGCCCGGGATCGAGTAGCATGCGCCCGTCGTGGTCCACCAAAGACCGGATCGTGGCTTTGTTACCACGACGTGCCTCCGCCACTCGGGCTCATTGAATGGATTTTGTCCCCTCGTGTCTGAGAGCACGCACCTTAGCTCTGACAACGCAGCCTTCGTGCTTTGCATTGAAGAATTGGTCAAGGGCCAATTTCGCCGCAAGTACGTCGTTCGCCATGCCTTTGCTAAGCGCCTCGTCTAATTTTCCAACTAGTTCTCCCTCTGCTCTATTTTTCTCTATAGCTAAAAAGCCTTACTAAACCTAATGGACTCTATTCTAATTGCTCTTTTCAGAGCAAACCACCACTTGTTGTTGACGATGGCCCCCGTCAACGCCCGCTTAACTAGTTCGCTAATCCAGTCTCTGTAGGCCTTGCGCGCTGGTAAGGACGCGTTTAGCTTCCAGTAGCCGAGTCCTCGTCTATGACGCCTATCTAAGTCAAGCACACAGATCACGAATTTGTGGTCCGTGTCGCTGACTATCTTGAATTGTCGACAGCCTATGCTAGACCTATCTATTTACCTACAAAATACTCTATCTAGATATGATCTGGATGACCCGATGCTGTCTGTCCAAGTCCACATTAGCACATTCGGGAAATCCAATCGGTACCTGTCAGACAGTTCAAAACGCCTGAGCAGATTGGTGAGGCTCTTGCACCCTCCTCCCATATCCGCTAATCCCACACAGTCCCAGCGTACATCTAAGATCCCGTTCCAGTCGCCCACTAACACTAAAGAGCGGGACGTTCCAAGAAAGGTCTCCAGACTCCCGGAAGAAATCAGGCCGCCCTGCTCCTGTCGGGGCATAGACGGCCACTAGCCTGAAAGCTTACCCGTCCCCGCTGGTCACGTTCAGCACCACCAACTTACCTTCTAGGGTCCAGGAAGATGGCCCGTATGGCGAGATTCAAACCTCTCCGAAAAAGCACAGCAACTCCACCCCGTGATCCAGGACGGCTGGGAGATGCGTACACATCGTAGCCGCCGAAGATCGGTGCGAAGGCCCGTGCTTCAGAGATTCTGTTCTCGCTGATGGCCACTACTTCTATGTTTAGTGACCTATGTTATGCTGCCTATTCTGAATGAGGTCATGTTGAAATGGAGTGGAAAAGATGGGAAAGACCACTTAACTTACTTCTCGTAGAGGAAGGATGGTTTTGTCCATCCTTTTCACTGCTTGTGGCCTCCTCCGGAAGGATGTCCTTATAAATCCTCCGATGTTTTGGGGATTTTTTATTTTAGTGTCGTGTACGTTTTCTCTGTGATGCGAGTGATTTGTATGTGTGGAGCTTGTGTGAACTTTTGGGGTGTTGTGTAGTCTTTTTCTGTGATGCTGGTGTTGTGTTGGATGTAGTGTAACAGTTGGTTGTTGTTCAAATTTAATGCTGTGTAGTGTGTATCGTTTTGGTTGTTTTTTTTTTGTTTTCGTTTGTTGTGGGTTTGTTTCTGTTTCGCTTTTTGGTGACTTTTCTAGTGTTGGTGATGGTGGTGTTGTGGTTAATGATGGTGATGGTGTTGGTGTGTGTGGTGATGGGGTTGGTGATGCTGGTGTGGATGATGGCATAGCTGTCCTAACTTTTTTGTTGATAGTTTATTTGTTTCCTTCTGTATTTTGTTTTTGGAGGGGGATGGAAGAGAATTATTTTCTTTTTTGGATTCTTTTTCTTTTTTTCTTTTTTCCTGATACCATTTCCCACTCCTCGTCGTCACAATCTGTCTCCAGTTTGTTTGACCGTGGTTTTTTTTTAACTATATGGAGTGGGCGGGGATCGTCTCCTTTCAAGGATAATTGCTTGCTTTATGGTTAAGTATTTAAGGGTTAGGTGGCTTACTCTTGAAGAGAGGAGCAGGCAGGGATAGGACCCCTACTTTCTGCTACATCCTTTTGAAACACATATAATAAATAGGCAACTGTTTCTATTAATTTCCTTGCATGTTCTTATGAGTTACAAAGTACGGATAAGATAATTTTTCAGTTATTTTTATTTATATTATTTTTTAGCAATTTATTTAGTAATTTATTTAGTTATCAATAATTAGTTTTTCAGTTATTTTTTTATAATTTCATGTTGAATGGTTTGTAATATTTTCTGATAGGAGTTTCCTGTATGTTATTTTTCACGTTATCTGTGTTTGCTTTAATCTGTTTTTGGTTTGAAATCCTATTTATAGTGATTTTATATCCGGTTTTAATTATCTTTTTATTTGGTCATATATTAACTCAGCGCGTTGCTTCATTCCGTTTGTTTATTGGTTCGTTTCGTGCGATAAGATTTGGATTAGATTAATGGGCGTTTAGAGTGATTTCACTTCATTAAGTGAGATAGTTTTTTTAGATTAAATTAATCGGTGATTTAATAGTTTGCCTTTGGTTACTGTACATTATGGTTATTGACTTTATTTCGATGCATACCTGCATATCGGATCAGATTCGACGAGAGTATAAGATCGGAGAATGTTTCCAGTGGTTGCAATGAGTATGTGGTTACATTGCCAATTAGGCAATGGGGTAGTAATTGCAGCCTGATAACGTTTGTGAATACCATACCAGTAATTGTTGAAGGTGGGTGGTTGTTTGACGGGTGGATTATGGCATGGTTTAGAATATCGAGATTAGATTTTGCTTTCCTTGTGCTATATGGTTTCGGGCATGAGGCCGGAAGTGTGTTAATTGGCTACATTTGATTCAATTTTTTGGATAACTATGGTTTATTCTAGATGTATATATGTGCAGGTTTGGGCAACTTACAGTCGTAATTACACACACACACACACAAACACACACCTCTGTGTGTGTGTGTGTGTGTGTGTTTGCATATATATATATACATATATATATTAGAAAGTGAGGTTTTCTTTAACAAAATGAAAAATAACCGAGGAGTCCTACAAGAGTGAAAGTATAAGGAAAAAAGATGTAATCGAAAATGCAACTGGAGCCATTTTTTTTTTTTAAATATATATTTAATTGGTTCCTTTACCGGTTTCGCAGTTCTTCTGCTTTTCAAAAGTAGGATTGAGATGGAGGGTTTGTGGTTTTTCTCACATCTGGTTGGTCTTTGAATGTTACTTCTGTTTTATATGGAAAAAGTGGCTCGAAATGCCTGGTTTTTAGAGAAGTAATTTGGTTGGCTGGTGAATAAGTATAATAAATTTCGCTCCAGTTCGCGTTACACAGTTCTTATTATATTTGCCTTCAAAGAGGGGGGGGGGGGGGCTCAGGTTGTTTTTTCATATGTGAGTGAAGTTTGGTTGGTTTATGCAGTTACATGAATAAGCAGAACAGCTTTCGCGCCAGTTTGTGTTTGAATTTCTTTTTACTTGAAAAATGGGACGGGGAGAATTGTTCTGGTTCAGTGAATATGGCTGGTGCGCTGGAGTGTGAGAAATCAGACATTCTATTGAAATAAAGAAAGTAGAGATATTTGTTTATTTGTGTGCTTGTGAGTGTGTGTGTGTGTGTATGTGTAGGAAGATGATTCTATTAGTAGAAATGGGGGAGAGAGTTGTGTGTGTGTTTATGGGTGTTATGTGTGTGTGGGAGTATGATTAGCATTTTTAAGAGGGAGAGAATATATATATGTTGTGTGTGTGTGTAGGAAAATGATTCTATTAGTAGAAATAGGGGAGGGAGCTGTGTGTGTATGTGTGCTATGTGTGTGTGTATGTGTGCGTGAGAGTATGGTTAGCATGTTAAGATGGAGGGAATATATATATTTTGTGTGTGTGTTGGAAAATGATTCCGTTAGTAGAAATATGGGAGGGAGTTATGTGTGTGTGTGTGTGTGGGGGGGGGGGGGTTAGCATGTTAAGGTGTTAGAGTATTAACGTATTTTAAGGTTTGTTTTCTAAAGTTGAAGGTGTTATGTGTGTGTGTATGTATGTGTCTGTTTTGATGGTTAGCATGTTATGGTGTTGACATAATGTATATTAAACTATATTTAATGCTGGTCTATATTTTTTAATAAACATGTTTTCCTTATATATTCGTATTTGTTCGGTTTTATTGTCAGCGCAAAGATAAAATGGGAAGACTTGGAATTTGGGTGTTTTATTACTTGCGCATATGTCTAGATATGCACTTAGTGGTATCTGTCTCGTGGTTGGATCTCGTTATTGTTGGCGATCAACTGTCATTTTGTTTCTGAGTGTGAGTTTAGTTAGTCCTATATAATCTTCATTGCATCCTTTACATTTAATGGCATAAAGTAGATTTTTTGATGAGCAAGTGAAGTTATTTGTTATAGAAATATTTTGTCCTGATTGAAATGTATAGGCGTTGTCTTCAATGAGGTGAGTGCAGGTTCCACAATTAGAGCGACCACATTTTTTGACAGTTGGTTGTCGGTTTGTGGTAGGTAATTTGGCATTGGTGAGTAATGTTTTTAGTGATTTCGGTTGTCTTTTGATTTTGATTATTTTGTGTGTTTCAAGGGCTTTTTTCATTCTTGGATCTTGTTTCAATAGTGGGATGTTCTTGTGAATAGTGTTGTAAGCTTACGCATTTCTTGGATTGTGTGTTGAGATATATGATAGAATATTGGGTGTACCTTGAATTTGTTTCTGTTTTCGTAATTCATCAATGCCTATGGCTTTAGCCCTTTCTATTCCATTATTTATTAGTAATGATGGGTACTGTCTTTCGTGTAGAATTTCCTTTAATTCTTGAAGTCTTTTATTTCGCGTTTCATAATTGGAGACAATTGTGCAAATTCTTCTTGCTAGGTTAAAAGGGATGTTCGTCTTCGTGTGCTTTGCATGGTCGGAGGTCAATAGCATTTATTGTTTGGAATCTGTTGGTTTGTAGTGTATGTCAATTTCAATGTTTGTGTCTTTTTTTAAGATTAAGATGTCCAGACATGGGAGTTGATCTTGGCTGTATTCCATTGTGAATTGGATGTGGTTATTGATTCCGTTAATTAAATTTTTGAAATCATTTAGTTGGTCGAGTGTGTGAGACCAAAGAATGAGACAATCATCCAAGTAGCGTTTTCAATTCTCTGATAAATATTTGTGGAAGTTCAATCCGTATTTTGATTTGGACTGTTCATATATCTGGACTTCCAAGTATGCCATGACTAAGTTGGCATAAGTTGGAGCGGCTTTTGTACCCATCGCAGTCCCCGATATTTGCTTGTAAGTACTGCCATCGAAATCATAAAAGTTGTTCTGTAAAATAAATTTTAATCCCTCAGTGATGAAGCTTTTTTCTATTCTGTCAGGTATCTCATTGGGATATTTCTCTAGCCAGAATCCTATTGCTTCTAGTCCGTATTGGTTTGGGATCGTTGTGTAGAGATGCATTACATTGAAAGACACAATAATAGTGTCGTTGTTGAAATGTTTGGGGAGGTGGTTTAAGAGGTCCAGATCGTCTCTTACAAGGCTTGGTATGTGTTTGAGAATTGGTTTTAGTAGTATGTCTATAAAGTTGCTTAGTCTGTGTGTTTCACTTTGAGGGCCGGCTACAATTGATCTTAATTTAAGGTCTGTGGGGTATTGTGTGTTCACGCTGGTTGAGGTGGATTGTTTACAGGCATCGTTAATTATTTTACACTTGTCGATCTTTGAAGTCCATAAAGGTTGCTGGTTTTGTATTCAAAATGTGTTAAATAATCGCGTTCCTTTTTAGTTAAGTCTTCCTGGTATCGACAAATGAATGTGTTTAATCTGGTCATCGTTTTTGATTGTTGGTAGATTATTACTCTTTCATAGTACTTAGTATTTTGTAAGAGAGAGAACATAGAATGTTTATATTCTTCAGCATCCATAATGACGACAGTTTCCTTATTGATAATGTCCGTATTGATTTTTAATTGATGGATAATCTCCCATTCCCTTCGACTCGTGTTGGGTTTGGGTTTAGGTTGCGGTAGTTCATGGTATGGGAAAGTTGCTATGTGGTCACAAATTCTAAACCACACCTTAAATTAAGACCAATTGTAGCGTGCCCACAATGTGAAACACACAGACTAAGCAACTTTATAGACATACTACTAAAACCAATTCTCAAACACATACCAAGCCTTGTAAGAGACGATCTGGACCTCTTAAACCACCTCCACAAACATGTTAACAACGACACTATTATTGTGTCTTTCGATGTACGGAATCTCTACACAGCGATCCCACACCAATACTGACTAGAAGCAGTAGGATTCTGGCTAGAGAAATATCCCAAAGAGATACCTGACAGAATAGAAAAAAGCTTCATCACCGAGGGATTAAAATTTATTTTACAGAACAACTTTTTTGATTTCGATGGCAGTACTTACAAGCAAATATCGGGGACTGCGATGGGTACAAAAGCCGCTCCAACTTATGCCAACTTAGTCATGGCATACTTGGAGGTCCAGATATATGAACAGTCCAAATCAAAATACGGATTGAACTTCCACAAATATTTATCAGAGAATTGGAAACGCTACTTGGATGATTGTCTCATTCTTTGGTCTCACACACTCGACCAACTAAATGATTTCAAAAATTTAATTAACGGAATCAATAACCACATCCAAATCAACTCCCATTTCTGGATATCTTAATCTTAAAAAAATACACAAATATTGAAACTACATACCAACAGATTCCAAACAATACCTGCTATTCACCTCCAACAATACAAAGCACACGAAGACGAACACCCCTTTTAACCTGGCAAGAAGAATTTGCACAATTGTCTCCAATTATGAAACGCGAATTAAAGGAAATTCTACTCGAAAGACAGTACCCACCATACTAATAAATAATGGAATAGAAAGTACTAAAGCAATAGGCATTGATGAATTACGAAAACAGAAACAAATTCAAGGTACGTCCAATATTCTATCATATATCCCAAGAAATGCGTAAGCCTACAACACTATTCACAAGAACATCCCACTATTGAAACAAGATCCAAGAATGAAAAAAGCCCTTGAAACACACAAAATAATCAAAAGCAAAAGACAACCTAAATCTCTAAACTCACCTTTGCCAAATTACCTACTACAAACCCACAACAGCTGTCAAAAAATGTGGTCGCTCTAATTGTGGGACCTGCACTCACCTCATTGAAGGCAACACGTATACATTTCAATGAGGACAAAATTTTGCTGTAAAAAAATCACTTCACTTGCTCATCAAAAAATCTAATTTATGCCTATACAGGGCAAACTAAACTCACACTCAGAAACAGAATGAGAGTTCATCGCCAACAATTGCGAGATCCAACCACGAGACAGATACCACTAAGTGCACATCTAGACATATGCGCAAGTAATAAGACACCCAAATTCCAAGTCTTCCCATTTTATCTTTGCGCTGACAATACAACAGAACAAATACAAATAAATAAGGAAAACATGTTTATTCAAAAATATCGACCAGCATTAAATATAGTTTAATATACATTATGTCAACACCATAACATGCTAACCATCCAAACAGACACATACACACACACTAAATGAACCTGAACATACGTAATACTCTAACACCTTAACATGCTAACCACACTCCCCACACACACATAACTCCCTCCCCTATTTCTACTAACGGAATCATTTTCCTACACACACACACACACAACTCTCTCCCCCACTTCTACTAATAGAATCATCTTCCTACACACACACACACACACAGACACACACACACACGCACACACACACAAACACACAAACACACATACACACAAGCACACAAATAAACATACATATCTCTACTTTCTTTATTTCAATAGAATATCTGAATTCTGACACTCCAGCGCACCAGTCATATTCACTGAACCAGAACAATTCTCTCCGTCCCATTTTTCTTAACCATTATCTTTTGTTCGGCAAAAAATTCTCTAAAAGGCTACAAAATAAATTCCAAAATACGGGCGCGAAATTTAATGTACTTGTTCACGTGGCAGTTATAATTTTATTTATAACCAATCAAATTACATTTCAGCACATCAGTCATACTCAGAACAAGTCTCTCCATTGCTTTTTCTTGACCATTAACTTTTAGGGCGGTGTATTGGCAGTATAAGTAGATGGTCGGACGCCATGCTTTGCAGCAAATTGTTACGGCACTTTATGTTCTGAGTTCAAATCCCGCCGAGGTTAACTTTGCCTTTCATCCCTACGGAGTCGATAAAATAAAGTATGCAGTAATGCACTGGGTAATTGCTGGCCTTTTGCCAAAAGTTGAAACAATTATCTTTTAAAGTACCAGTAATACACTGGATAATTGCTAGCTTTGTGCCAAAAGTAGAAACAATTATCTTTTGTTTGGCACAAAATTCTCTAAATGGCTATTAAAAAATTCAAAAATACTGGCGCGAATTTAATGTACTTGTTCACGTGACAATCATAATTTCATTTATAATCAATCAAGTTACATTTATTTAAAAAAAGCCTTCGTGAGCCACCTTTTTTTAAGTAAAAATAAATTCAAACACAAACTGGCGCGAAAGCTGATGTGCTTATTCACGTGACTGCATCAACCAACCAGACTTCACTCATGTATGAAATAACCACATGAGCCCCCCCCCCCCTGTTTGAAGGCAAATATAATAAGAACTTTGTAACGCAAACTGGAGCGAAATTTATTATACTTATTCACCAACCAACCAAATTACTTCTCTAAAAACCTGGCATTTCGAGCCACTTTTTTTCCATATAAAACAGAAGTAACATTCAAAGACCAACCAGATTTGAGAAAAACCACAAACCCTCTAACTCAATCCTACTTTTGAAAAGCAGAAGAACTGCGAAACCGGTAAAGGAACCAAATAAATATATATTTAAAAAAAAAAAGACTCCTTGTATTTTCGATTTCATCTTTTTCCCATATATATATAACGAAGGAATTGTGATAAGGAACCAGATGGACCATAACGCACCATAATCCACTTTTGAAACAAGGATGCACTGAAGTTACCATATTCTCTTACCCCAGCTGAAACTCTCGTGGCATCCAACAAAATCAGAGACCGTGAAGCGAGTATTCAGAACAACTTAAGCTAGAGTACTTACATAAACAACAAACTTGACATGGCCCACAGGATGTGTTCTTGGATTTTAATAACTTTCTGGTCGAAATATATTCATCCTTCTCTCCTCTACCTTTTCCTGTCCCCACTCTGAATACTGTAAACAACCGTAGTTACCTTACACGAAACAGATTGTTATGAAAATTGAAGCAGCTCAGAGGGCAGTAATAAAAAAATATATAGAAAGCAAGACTATAGGGGCGACTAGAAAAACCCAAACTCTACTCTCTACAACGACGTAGTGAATGCTACATTATCTGTAAGATGGGGAAAATATTCCAACAACACTACCCAAATGATGCTGTCATCA
The DNA here is from genome assembly GCA_964016885.1 of Eledone cirrhosa. Taxonomy (NCBI): domain Eukaryota; kingdom Metazoa; phylum Mollusca; class Cephalopoda; order Octopoda; family Eledonidae; genus Eledone; species Eledone cirrhosa. Next base: position 324,299,693 of record OZ024741.1, on the reverse strand, counting down.
ACTTTAAAATTCACCAAAGACTTAATCCCTGTGCTATGCCCACTAAAAAAATCGAACACATATCCCATAACATGACTACTAAACAACTATTTCATCTCAACTGGTTTCGATCTCATTAATATCATACAAAAATAGATTGAAACGGAAATAGATCACATACAATTGAAAATGTGCCTGAATAAACTGCTCCAAGTAATTCTGGAGAAACCCCTTGCAACTAGATATGCCTTCGGAAACTCTTTACTAGAATGGGCCATGATGTCCAAAACATGACTGATATGTGAATCATGATCTGAAAGACTTCACCAGGTGATGAGATGCTATTAAGTTAGACATGGCCTGAGCCAATACTTGCCAAGACTTCTCAAATGATGTGTGTATGTATGGATGGATGGATAGATGCATGGATGGATATATTTATGTATGTGTGTATGTATATGTATGTATGTGTATAAGACCTCTCAAATTATGTGTGTATGTATATATGTACGTATGTAAGTATGTATGTATCTATTTTATAGTTGAGACAGTAAACAAAAAACAAAAAAACAACAACGCGGGAGTGAAGAGGCAGTACAAAATGTTAACATTAGTTTCACGCTTGAGAGTGGGGGGGGGGGGTTGATGTATGTATGGATGAATGGATGGATGGATAGATGGATGTATTTATGTATGTGTGTATGTATATGTATCTATGATCATATTTCATAGAAGTGTAAGTTATTCAAACGCAGAAATAGCTGTAGAACATATCGGTCGACAAGATACATTTCAAATATTGTTTACATATAATGAGCCATTTAGACTTCTATAATAGATGGAGGACGGTGCTCCTCATCACACTTTCCCACTTACTGCTACTTTCACTACTGCTTCTTCTGTTCTCATTTGAAGACAAGACTGCCTCATCATCTACCTGTAGCGTTCCAGACCGTACTCCTTCCAACTGCTCCCTTCTTTACTTTTGTCATGATACTCTCTTACCATGCGAAATCATGTGGTTAGTAGAAAGCTAATGATGTAATTATCATTGACGCTATTGTTTGTTTTTGTCTGCATATGATATTCGAATGTGCCTTTCTCCCATGTTATACCTTTGTTACTCATGACAATACATTTTTCGTCACATTCTACACTTTCTATCCCTCTCTGTCCCTCTTTTCTTCTCCCTCCCTCCCCCATCTCGTCAAACGCTATACGTTCTCTCACTTTCGTCCCCTCTTTTCTCTCTCTCTCTCTCTCTCTCTCTCTCTCTCTCTCTCTCTCTCTCTCTCTCTCTCTCTCTCTCTCTCTCTCTCTCTCTCTAAAGGGTTCTTTTATTCAATTCTTTATGCTATGATCATTAATAGCAGCCAGCTGTGTTATAGCTATTTCTGCGTTTGGGTTCCTTACACTTCTATGAAATACATATACACTCAACGCCCCAAATCGATAATTCTAAACATTTCATATCATGTTGTTTACACGCACACACACACACACACACATACACACATATATATATATATATATATATATATATATATATATATACATATACACAAATATATATATATATATATATATATATATATATATATATATATGTATGTGTGTGTGTGTGTGTGTGTGTGTGTGTGTGTGTGTGTGTGTGTGTAAAGCTTTAAAAAATGAATGTATTTGCCTATATAGTAACATATTAAATGTATTCAATATTAGACAGCCAATATTCGATGGCAAAGATATATTTTTACCGGAACGAATGGATGTAATATAATGTACGCTTTGGTTGGGATTTTAACTGAAACATTGCTGGGTATAATCGGATACAAAAAGACAATTTAGACCACACCAGCACAGTGCTATATTATTTCTTCTAAGTTACTATACTATAAGAATAACTCAGTGACAGTAGTGTTGTAAATGAAGTCAATGCTATGGATCCTTAAGTCCTGATGCCGCCGTTGATACGCCGTCGTTGCATACAGTGAATGCTGAGGTATTTTTAAGTATGCCTCTCCACGCTTGAATACCACCGATTTCTTCCACAGAGAGAGAAGGGGACGAGAGAGTGGGAGAGATGGATTAAGAAAGGAAGCGAGAGAGTGGGAAGAGAGACAGAAAATTTCACCTCGGAACGATTTCAACCCGGACAACATAGAACTGGAATGAATATCACCAAGTATTTTATTCATCATTCTAACTATTCTGCCAATTCTCAGCGTTTGTAACTGAATACCCGAAAATAATTTAGACCAGTCAAGTCCAGACCAATCCAGTTCTGCGCTCTATTCTTTTACTCGCTACTACAGCAGAATGAATAATAGAATTAGGAAATTGATTCAACAGACGTCGATATGGTTAGTGTTAGTTCCAAAACGTCAAACAAGGACAATACTTCTTAGAATATTAATTACATACGCCATTTTCGACGTCTTCGCTATTCTTAACATTGATTCCATAATTCAAATATTCTCTCATTTCCGTCATTTCCTTTCTATAGGCTTTATTCAAGAGTATTAACTTCTATTTATACATTGGCCTCCTGCAGTCTCTCTCCTTCTACTCTCCCTATTCTCTCTTTCTTTTTCACCCCATAGTTACACTATTCTCTCTTTCTCTTTCTCCCTCTACTGTCTCTATTCTCTTATTCACTTTCCCTTTCTCCCTCTGCACTTCATTTATTCTTTCTCACTCTTTAGTTCTATATATCTCTCTTTCTCTACCCTCGCTCTCTCTCTCTCTCTCAGTGTCCATCCTCTCTATATACCTAAACCCCTCTCTTTCTCACCATCTTTTTGTCCCACATTCTCTATCTCTCTGTTATCTCCTCTCTCATCTATTTTTCATCTCCCTCTTTCTCCCTTGCTTACTCTCTTTCTCATTTCCCCCTCTATCTCTTGTATACTCTCTTTCTTATCTCCTCCTCTATCCTTGCTTAATCTCTTTCTCATCTCCCCCTCTATCCCTTGCATTCTCTCTTTCTCTTCCACGCTATATTCTATATGTCTTTCTGTTGTCTCTCACTCTCCTACCCCTCTTATTATCTCCCTTAAACACTGACAAAATAAACTTAAGATTCACAGACGCACACATACATGTATTCACATATATACACACTTACATATAAACATACACACACAGATATACATACCCCAAAACATACACAGAGCATAATTGATTATCCTTCTTCAAACTTTGTGTCTAACGTTAATTAAAAATATGAAGACATTGACGATGATGATGATGGTGGTGTTACTGTTGCTGCTGTTGTTGTTATTGTTCATGTTGATGATCATGGGGATGAGGACGGTGGTGATAGGGGTGGTAGTAGGGGTGGTAGTAGGGGCGGTGGTGATGAAGAAGAAGAAGAAGAAGAAGAAGAAGAAGAAGAAGAAGAAGAAGAAGAAGAAGAAGAAGAAGAAGAAGAAGAAGAAGAAGAAGAAGAAGAAGAAGAAGAAGAAGAAGAAGAAGAAGAAGAAGAAGAAGATACCACCACCACCAACAACAACAGCAGCAGCAAAACCAACAGTAACAATAAGAGCAAAAATTATGTTACAGAAAAGAAGTGGAGTTAAGAATAGGAGAAAAGATAAAGAATATCATTTAAAGCTGAAATATGAAACATAAACATAAAATAAAGGGGTGCAAAACAAAACAAATGGTGATGGGTGATAGATGGTGGGTTGGTGGGATATTTGGGTGGTGGATGGGTGTTTAGTTGGTGGGTTGTTTGGGGGGCAGCGTAATATCATTGATTTTTCTTCTTGAAATTTCCTCCCGAGAAGATATTAATCATATTCAAGCCGGACTACTAATTATGATAACCTGTGTCGCGTATGTTGGATTTCCGGTTTGTCAGTAATCTCTTAATCTTTCATTCTTTCCAAAACCGAAAGTTCCATTCTGTGAAGGCTTGTGGCTTAGAGGATAGGGTGTTCAACTCACAATATTAAAGTGCGGCTACAGGAGCCGATAATTAATTCATTCATGAATATCACTCATTAAAAGATACTCCATAACTCCTTGTGGAGTCGTAGAGGCACCGTTATACGGCGTGTCTAAGGTAATGTTAAACCTGGCGGAGCCCAACCCTTTCCAGGTCTGAACACAGGCCTGGCTGGTACTTTTTTTTTATCGACGTCGAAAGTGTGAAAAGCAAAACTGACCACAGTGGGATTTGAACTCAGAGTGTGCAATGAGGTGGGACGAATATCGTAAACCATTCTATCTGACGTCTTAAAGACTCATTGTACATTGACAAAACAAACATGAAAATGATTCATATTGGTTAGGGTGTTCGTAGGCTAGTGTTTAGGGTATTCCGATCCTGATGGTGTGTTCTATCCTTCGGTAAAATAGTTCGTTTCGCATGCTTCCATTTCACTAAGCTAGAGAAAGATTAGTTATACCTTAAATTCAAATGGCCAATCTTCTCTCACATTAAGACACGCTGAATCTTCCAGAGAACTATGTAGATGGCATTACTCTATAATATATGGCTTATATATAGTTATATAGTGAAGGCGGTGGGTAGTACGTAAGTATGTTCGCCTCCCGATTCTTTGCTGAGGAATTCGATTCACGTGGATACGTTTTTCTTCCGATAATCTGTGTTGGCTATTTTGGATTTTGACTGTCTGTAATCTGCTGAAAACTCCGAATTATCTGTAATGGTGGGGCGTTGGATTAAAGATAACTCGGTATTTATTCCAACTCACTGTGCTCTGATCCCGCTGTGGCCAACTTAGCCATTCATAATTTCGAAGACGATAAAATAAAGTACCACTCAAGTACTGCGTCAATTTAATTGTATTTCTATTCTTACTAAAATTACTAGACTTGTGCCTACAATTGAAACCATTATTAGTCATTTAGGTTGCGGAGGCTATAGTTCACATAATTAAATATATATGTATATTGTTTACCCTGCATTATTTCCGACGAAGAATGCTCTAATTGATCCAATCAACGGAAATGCCTTCTCATAAAACTAACATGTAAAAGGATTAATATCCCACAGACCCATGCACCAATAATGTAGTTCTCGTGGCGATTCAGGCTGATTCCTTGAATTACAATAACAAGTCATTTCACAGGAGAGTGGACATTGATCAATGTAAAATAAGACATCTTATTTTCCGCTCCGGAAATAGAAATGACAGCATTATGATCAGGAACTGTGCAACCGAAACACTAAACCACACGCCGCCAGATGTCTATATGTATATCATATGTCTGCATGTGAATGTGTGTGTAATATGTGTATATATGTGTATGTATGTATCACAACATCCTCTCTTCTATTTCCTCAATGATTCGGGGACACAATCTATGAGCCTCCGCCTCTTCATATATATATATATATATATATATATATATATATATATATATATATATATATATATATATATATATATATATATAGGAATGAGTAGGACCCCGACGGCTGAGCTCAAGCCGTTTCGACGGCTAATTCTGGACTAAAATTCTGGACATTTTTAGTCCAGAATTAGCCGTCGAAACGGCTTGAGCTCAGCCGTCGGGGTCCTACTCGTTCCTATTACCCACTCTACTACCCTAAGTATTGAGTACTTTGGTGCGTTATGGTCCACCTGGTTCCTTACCACATTTCCTCCGTTATATATATATATATATATATATATATATATATATATATATATATATATATATATATATATATTTAATACATTAACAGAGAAGGCTTTAAGCAATACTCAGACCGGCTTCCGTCTCACTCAACAAACATTAGGATATACCTTAGTATAATCCCAATTATACGTTTGGGGTGTTAACTATACGTATTTTGCGGATAGCCAGTTGTATTATTTTATAGGAGACATAATTAAAATACATCTCTCTTTCCAAACGATCGTTTCATTATAAGTTTTCTACAAATTTGGAAAAAAATGTCCAGGTTATGTAGAAGCCTACACATAGTCCGTATATATATATATATATATATATATATATATATATATATATATATATATATATATATATATATATATATAAGTATATATATGTATATCCATATATAAATAAATATATATATATATATATATATATATATGAAAATGTTCAAAACCCCGACGGCAGAGCTCAAGCCATTTCAACGGCTATTTCTGTCCAGAAATAGCCGTCGAAATGGCTTAGCTCTGCCGCCTGGTCTTGAACATTTTCCTATTACCCACTCTACTACCCAAAGTATTGATTACTCTGGTGCGTTATGGTGCACCTGGTTCCTTACCACACTTCCTTCGGTATATATATATATATATATATATATATATATATATATATATATATATATATATATATGGGATAACAAATTATCGTTACAAGTAATCCAGTTAGAGGTTGTAAGTGTTGTGGATAGTTTTAATGTACGGCGTTGTTTGACTCAACAAGAGGTTTCCTTAGCTAGATACCGAGTTCTCGGGAATCCTATGCAGGTCATTCTTGGGGTAATAATAACATGGTCCACAGTACAAAACGGGTTTTATTTACAGTATTAACAATTGTTTCCTTGATTAGGAATGACAAAAGGCCGTTAATCACTCAAAGCTGTGTCACTCGACCTTAAATACAGTATATGCCTAATCAAATCATCGGAATAACTGAAACATTTACACACGGTGTTTGAATTTATACAACGGAGAATTCAAATAACAACATCAATAATAAAGAAAGAAAAAATGAAAAATGAAAAATAATATTAAAGAAATTAGAATGAAGATGATAAAAAATAAGTTAAAAAAATATATACGTGAAAAAAGATGAACATAATACGATTGTTGATAATAATGGTGGTGATGGTGGTGGTGGTGGTTAAAGTTATAGTGGTGAGTAAGTATAAAGATGCGATGAGGGTATAAATACTATTAATATGAAAATAAATATTAAATATATACATATGTATTGGTTAAATCACAGAAGGTTAGAATAGGAAGAACAAAATAATAATAAATAGAAGATGAAAGATAAAATTAATAAATTCGAAATTAGGTGAAAGGTGAAGAGATACAGGATAGAATACAAGGGAAGAGGTGAAATAGCTTTAGGGAGTGAGAGTGAAAGAAAGGTAGGGAGATTAATGATGTTGATTTAGTGATTAGTTGGTCTGTTAATAATAGTGGGTTGGTAGGTAGATATTATAATTGTTTCTACTTTAGGCACAAGGCCAGCAATTACCCAGTGCATTACTGGTACTTTATTTTATCGACCCCATAAGGATGAAAGGCAAAGTCAACCTCGGCGGGATTTGAACTCAGATCGTAAAGGGACGTAACTATGCTGGAAAGCATGGCGTCCGACCCTCTACCGATACTGCCAATCCACCGCCCTTGTAGATATTATAATAGACTCCGGGTAGTTCAGCTTGAGTTATGGGATTGTTGGATCGAATCATGCTGGTTTGAAATTTGCGAATTTAGTAGCTGCTTTGTGCCTACAGAAAATTGATCGTTCTATTTTGCTGTTAAGCAGCATTTTGTCATACTTTAAAATATGGAACAGGTCCATATTGCAAAGTCCGCAGTGGGACATTCCAATTCTGTAGACCTTTGCTCCCGATAATTTTGACCAGCTAATCCTGTTTTCTTCGTTTGTGTCTTTAAGCTGCCATATTTTATAAGCCAGCGTTGTTGGGTTCTCTAGTCTACGGTTCTTCATAGAATGTCTGTGAACATAGCATCTTTTTTTAAATTCCCCAGCCGTAGAACCTATGTAGTGCCATGCTAAGTTGTCCGAATTGATAGTACACAGGTCCAATATATTTGATTCCCGGCATCTATTTTGTAGTGGGCACTTATCCGGTAAGTGGCAGTTACATTTGGAGGCCTTCCTGTGTGCAGGTTCTCCGTTGTGGTTTTGTATGTTGTTATGTATGGGTTGAGATTTAGGTTTGTTGATGTTTTGTTGTGATGCGTTCTGATGTGTGTGTGGTCATGATGTTGTTATGTGTTTGTGTTTTGTATTCGGTGTTATGGTATGTGTATGTAGGTTATTTTCATTAGAGATTCTTCCATAGTTAATTTTTATGTATGTGTGATTCTATGCTGGCTGCAGTAGAGTAAGATAGTTTGATAGTTTTTCTGTTAAAGATTCTATGGTATGTGTGTAGTTTATGGAAGTGCTTGTCAATTAGTTTAAAGAATGCAGAAGGTTGTTTGGTTTTTATATAGGAGTTGAATATTGGATTGAACCATAAGTATTTCCTATCTCTGGATTTTTTATAGTTCCTAGGGGTCCTTATATTAGTATTCGGTTCAGTTATTTCTGGTGCTCGTTGTGTAT
>OZ024741.1:324283895-324288895 GCA_964016885.1 Eledone cirrhosa | reverse complement strand
CGTACAAACACACACACTCACGCAACATTCACGCTTAGAAAGGCATACATGTACTCACTTTCATTAAAAACCATACTACACAGTCACTCACTCGCACACGCACTAACTCTCTCTCTCTCTCTCTCTCTCTCTCTCTCTCTCTCTCTCTCTCTCTCTCTCTTTCTTTCTTTCTTTCTTTCTTTCTTTCTGTCTTCCCCATACACACACCCTCACACACACACACACCCCTTCTCACCCTACACACATGCTGTCTCCTTCGCACACACACTCTCTCTTTCCCTTATCTCTCCCTCTCACTGACACTCTCTCACACACACAAACACACACACAATGAAGTGTCTCTTTTATCTAACGGCTGAATGACTTTTAATGATTCCAGTTTATTGGATTATGTGCATAAATATGATACAATTGAAGACATCTTGCACCGATTTAGTAGTAGTGCATGCTAATTGTTTCAGCAGGATCACGTGTTTAAATAAATTATTATTTGTTTGTCTAATATTATTATATGCTGCTCTTATTCACATTTATTTCTTGTGAATTGTTTGTTTAACAAATTATAGTTTCTGTGTGTACAATGAGTCTATGTTTATTTTTCGCCTAGGCTTCATTTTATCTTCGAACAGTGCAAACATAGCTACAAATGTTTTCTTTTCGTAAATACTGATGTAAACGTTTTCATTTTACAAATCCCGCTGTCTGTTTTTTTGTAGCATACAAAGAAAAAGAAAAACATCTTCGCTATTTTTTTTTTTTTTCAAAGAAATAATCATTATTTGCCGAAAAAGCACTTAATCATCATCTGCTTTCATATGATTGAATTAAAATTTGTATTATTACTTAACACTTTCCGGTTATATCCTAAATTAAATCTCTATTCTCTTCTCTTTTCTGCATTCTCTAGCTCTCGTCTCCTCATCTACTGATTCACTGAGTCACTCTCCAACTCACCCACTAACTCATTCACTCATCCAATTAATTACTTAATCTCATTCTCTCTCTTAACTCTTATTATGTCGGCACATTATCTCACGTTCAACCGCCAGACATGTTGAATTATATTGAACAAAATTTAAATGTACGACATATATTATAATATCTGTCAATCGTTTACTGCGTTGTATATTGTCTTCTTTTATTGCTACTCTAGTGTTCAGCTATTTTCAAAAACACTGTCAAAGTGTTGAATTAGATTTCTTTATAGCGAATAAATTTATTCCTTCGGAGAAATTAATGTTAATATCGTTCCAAACTTCATCGAGTCGGTATTTGTTAAGTTTTCATTATTGTTACGTAACTGAGAATATGTTATACCCTGGCGGTCTCACAGACAAAATTTCCCGTTCGGATGTTTGTTTATATATTGTCAAAACTTTTTCCTCACACATTCTGTCACCTCCTAAGTCACTGGCTTTTTTATTTTGTGTCTCTCCTTTGTTCTGTTCTACACCATCTTTAGGACAGAATAAATCAGAGATTCAAAATGAAAAAACTCAGTCACCGAGGAGGTCACACAATGTGTGACAAAAGAAATCTTGCAAAGGAAATTCAAAAAACGATATATATATATATATATCATCATCATCATCATCATCATCATCATCTTCATCCTCATCACCATCGTTTAACGTCCATCTTCCACGCTAGCATGGGTTAGACGGGTTTGTCTCACTTGAGGCTAGATTGGTCGGGTGACCGTGTCTCGCTCGTATAGAACTGTTTCTGGCTAGTTTTCAACGGCTGGATGCCCTTCCTAACGCCAATCACATTTACAGTGTGGACTGGGAGCCTTTTTACTATGTCTTCTACACGACCACTTTACTGTGTGGACTGGGTGTTTTTTGTTGTGACACCTACACGACCATTTTACAGTGTGGACTGGATGTTCTGTGGTACCAATATAACTTTATATAGAGAGGGTGGTCTGGGTGGAAATGGAAAGATGAAGTAGGGGGTATGGCGTGGTGTGTATATTGGGTTAAGTGATGCCTACTGACTGTAGGTTTAAGTTCGTAAAATTATGCAACGTTTCACACACACCCACACACACACATATATATATATATATGAGCCAAAATCACGATTTTAGACTAACTGAAATGAGTCAGTTTTACTCATATAGTTTTGACCTAGAGTTCTATATGCAAATGAGGCTAATCAGCTCATCTACATAGGCATCGAAACTATATATTATCAGCTTTCAAAGTTCATAGCGAAAGGCTTTCAAATTTATATTCGTAAACATACTGTATATCATTAGATATACAAAATATATATACTTATATATATATATATATATATATATATATATATATATATATATATATATATATATATATATATATATATATATATATATATATATAGAAGGATTTAAATGGATACAGTTCAGTTAAAAGGAATTTATTGACACGTGTTTCAATGACAGTTACATAACCTGAAAACAGCTGCTATCTACAAAGTATTAGTTATGCAGACATTCAATATTTCAATGTTATTATCAACTGTCATATCATCAGAATAATTTTATTGAGAACCTGTATGGTTTTTATAGAGAATATTAGGAGGGAAGGGGTGAAGTTGTTAGAAGAATAGTTAAGGGAGTGGTTTTTTGATAGCAGTGAGAATTTTTGGTGGCAGCGAGTAATTAGATTCCCATCTGTTGTTTTGACATTTTTATAGAATATATTATTTGGCGTTGGTTATTTTTCTAAATCTATAGAAGGATTAGAGATAGTAAAGATATGCATGGTTGGTTTTGTGTTTGCACTTAATTAACATTCAGACTTAAATTTTTCTTTCAAGTGTACGTATCCTTTCGCCCACGCATTCACACACAAACATATATGCACACCTCTACAAAATACATATACTCATATACACACACTTACATGCTCATACTTACATACATATATACATGCACATATATATATATACATATATATACATATATATATGTACATACATACGCATTCATGTGTATACATTTTCATACTCAACTTATCTTTATATACACACGTATAGACACACACATATATACATACATACTCCTGTCTATGTATATATATATATATATATATATATATATATATATATATATATATATAAACACTTTAATACATGAATACACATACATCTAACAATACACATCAAACATATATATATATTTACTTATTTATATACATTTTTCCATATATATACATACATGTGGTCGATTTAGACACATTCATTATAGCATATTCGTACCTATTCTCATCAGTATATCTATCCATTATTAGTGTGGTAATTTAAGGTTATTAATATACATATATATGTTGAGAAGAGATTGTTTTTATATTTTTCTAACTAGATTGAGGTTTATATAGTTGGGAGGATGTCCCTCTTTTATGTAATATTTAGCTTGTAGTGGGGAAAAAGGGTTTTAGTTCGGTGACGGCAGAATAATGTTCGTTCAATTCTGTTATTAAGCAATTTCTTCTTGTGTGTGATTATGTAATAAATCTCAAGATTACACAATTTTCTCTTGGAAAAGCTTTGGGTTTTAGCTAATTTCTCCCATTTTAGGGTAAACTTTTGATCGCTATCCCTGAGCGTCCAAGCTTTTTCTGCTAAAGTTGTTACATTTCTTTGGCTCTGGTGTTTTATTGAGTAAGAATGCCTATATAATCGAGATTTAAACGATGTTGTCGTTGATCCCACGTAATACCATTCGTTGCCTCCGGATTTAATGGTACACTTATAAATGATATTTTTTTCCAGGCAGTTGTCAGGATAGGTGCAGTTACAGTTGTGTACGTTGGGTTTACTCTGGAGTAGTATTCCGGACGAACTTAGGTGTGGTTTATTTATGTTCTGTAGTGTATTGTCTACTGTTTTTTTTTGTGTTCTTTGTACTTAAGTTTTTAGTGTTTTCGTTTAACCTTCTAGTATTGATCTTTTTTATGTGTTGTTCAAGGTTTAACGCTGTAGAGTATGACAGTCTTATAGGGTTTAGGATTTGTGGTATTTGTGTGATGTAGGAAAATGTCTCTTAATTATTTTAAAGAAGAGTACTGGTAAATTTGTACTAATGGAACTATTGTATTCAGGGTTATACCATAAGTACTCTTTGCATCGCTTTCTATTAGTTTTGTTTGTTGGTTTACTGGAGTGTATACTATGGTAGTAAGTGTGGTTTGGTGTTGTGTTATTATATCTACCTATGTGGGATTTATTTTGGGTGTTTTGATTGTTGTCATCTATATACTCTATTTTGTTGAGGTAGCCTGCTTTACTAAGGGCGTTATCGTAGTACTCGGCGTGTTCCTTAAATACTTGTATATTAGAAGATAGACCCGAGATTCTAAGGGAAATATTTTTAGGGATAGATTTAATTATAGAGATGGGGTGGTTAGACCCAACATTTACGTACTTGAGATTTTCATTCAATTTATGAAACGGTTTAATCAAACCAGAGTTTAAATTGAGTGTGACATCCAGGAAGTCAACTACTTTAAGGTTGTATTCATATGTTATAGTTAGTCCTATTTCGAGTAGTAGTTTTTTTATATCTTTGCGTAGTTTTTCTAGTTTTTGGTTATTTACGTTTTTAACTAGGAGGAGACCATCGTCGCGGTATATTCCACCGTGGAGATTACTGAATTTTTCCTGGAGTCTAAAGGCGATAAATAACCCCACAATATCAGTTATTTCCGCCGAATCGGTAGAGCCCGTTGTTATGTCAAAGTTAGAGGGTCTATCTTTACGAACCCAATAACTGTTCTCAAATTTGACTATAGTTTTCCTAGCTTCTAATATAATCTTAATTTCATCGTTTTTTAAGGTTGATAATAACATTGAAATATTGAATGTCTGCATAACTAATACTTTGTAGATAGCAGCTGTTTTCAGGTTATGTAACTGTTATTGAAACACGTTTCAATAAATTCCTTTTAACTGAACTGTATCCATTTAAATCCTTCTATTTTCTCCGGATTACTTTTGAAACTACAACTGGA
>OZ024741.1:324278895-324281395 GCA_964016885.1 Eledone cirrhosa | reverse complement strand
TGTAACATATGAAATATGTAAGAATGTAGTGCTTCTCAATAAACAAGCTCAATAGACTTGATCTGGAGCAATAATAAATCATATGTAAAAGATATATGAATATATATAGAGAGAAAGCACCATATATCGTAGAGAAAACACAGTATAATGTATATATACTAAATACATATTTCAAGGAGGAATATGAATTCAAAATGGAATCATTAGAGACCTTATAGCTCTATTTTGAATTCCGTAGATTGTAGTTTAATATAACTCTATGGATCTGGTTATCGATCACAAACTATAGATTATAATTAAACTACGGGAGACTCAGAATACTCATCAGAAGTGTAGTCTACAGCATAGATTGATTTTAAATTACTGTCTACGGAATACGAAATGGCGCTATAAGGTCTCTAATGATTCCATCTTGAGTACTATTCCTCTCCGAACTATGCGTTTACTCTACGACATATGGTGCTTTCCCTCTCTAAAAATACATATATCTTTTACATATATCTTTTACATCTCTCTCTCTCTCTCTCTCTCTCTCTCTCTCTCTCTCTCTCTCTCTCTCTCTCTCTCTCTCTCTCTCTCTCTCTCTCTCCCTCTCTCTCTCTCTCTCTCTCTCTCTCTCTCTCTCTCTCTCTCTCTCTCTCTTATATTATATATATATATATTACATATATATATATATATATATATATATATATATATATATATATATATATATATATATATATATATATATATATATATATATATATATATATATATATATACATATATCTGTCACTATACATTAATACGCGATTGAAGCGCAGAAATAAGATTTCGCGCTTCAGTAATGTCAGCTGGCATTAACGACCAGTTACTCCCCTATTGCTATATTAGTGGTGATGTAAGAAGGAATGGCGGAAGAGAAGCAAAGAAAAAAATCAATACCTGAGACTGTTATTATAGAATTTGTTGTAACTCGACATAGCAACTAGGCCTCCTGTACACGTACACAGAGAGAAGAAGATTTGGACGACCGCGTCTTTCCATACCTAATGATAGCAGGAGACACAACATTATTTATTCGTAGTATTAGTATTAGTATTAGTATTATTATTATAAACAAATAAAAAGAAAGTTGTTGGTGGTAATGATGCTGGTGGTGATGATGATAAGGCTAGTGGTATATAGGGTGATTGTGTATGTTGATGAAAGCAGGTGTGATGTAAATAATATTATTGTAAATATGATTACTTATTGTTTACAACAAACATTTGACATTCGTATATGTAAGTTTATATAGGATATTATGAACTTGCAAGCAAATTACACACACATGCATGTATTTATGTACCTATGTTTGTTGTGTATACTATATGATTATACATATGCGTAAATAAATATACATACGAAATATATACCATATATTTATATATTCATATTATATAATAATAAGGAATTGACGGACCCACCATATTTATTAAATATAATATATATATATATATATATATATATATATATAGTATTAAGGATACTATTTATGGTTATGTATATAATAAAACCTTATATATATTTTTTATACAAACCCCAAATAGTGAAAGATAGTCATTCATTACTATCTTATTACCAGTAAGATAAATAGCTCAATGTAATAACATCGGTTGTTTTACAGAGCAGTTATATAGAGATTACAATAATCAAAGTTCAGTTTAAATCATTAATTTGCTTACAATTGTTTCCTCCAAACCGAGGTTTGGATTCTTCGGAGCAACTATTTAGTGATCTATAACATACTTGACCTCCTTTTGAACACACGAGACATAAAAACATATGCATATATTGACCCACAGTGGGATGACATCCATCATAATGATATAGCATGGCAATTTACATATAAAGGTTAAAGGATAAAAATAAAAATAAAAATAAAAATAAAAATAAAGATAAAAATAAAAATAAAAATAAAAATAAAAATAAAAATAAAAATAAAAATAAAAATAAAAATAAAAATAAAAATAAAAATAAAAATAAAAATAAAAATAAAAATAAAAATAAAAATAAAAATAAATAAAAATAAAAATAAAAATAAAAATAAAAATAAAAATAAAAATAAAAATAAAAATAAAAATAAAAATAAAAATAAAAATAAAAATAAAAATAAAAATAAAAATAAAAATAAAAATAAAAATAAAAATAAAAATAAAAATAAAAATAAAAATAAAAATGAAACATTGGCAGTTTATGAAGATAAAGCAAGAGGAAAGTTTAGAGTATTCAGTGTATGAAACAATCTCACGTGTAGCATGCACGCGTGTCTTATTTATACAGGATTAGAGTCAAGTATGTTATAGATTAGGTCAAGTATGTTATAGAACACTAAATAGTTGCTCCGAAGAATCCAAACTTCGGTTTGGAGGAAACAATTGTAAGCAAATTAATGATTTAAACTGAACTTTGATTATTGTAATCTCTCTCTCTCTCTATATATATATATATATCATAATATAAATTATTATATGGT
>OZ024741.1:324251395-324273895 GCA_964016885.1 Eledone cirrhosa | reverse complement strand
GTGTCAAAGGCCATTGTCTAGTCAACAACAAAGACCTGGTAAAAGTCCATACATTATTCGATATACTTCTCTTGTAGCTGACGAGCAGAAAAGATATGCACTGTTCCTCTTTCGTTTCTGAACCCACACTGCGACTCAGGAAACACATTGAAAGCAGCCGTTGAGATCAATCTATCCATCAAAATTCGACACATGACTTTACAAATTACTGAAAGAAGTGATATGCCACGATAATTGCCACATTTGTCTTTCCCACCCTTTCCTTTGTGGAGAATCACATTGAGCGCATCCTTCCAATCTTGTAGGACACTCTCATCTTCCCACATCTTTTCCATGAGGTCAGTCAGGCGCCGCGGGAAGTTTTCACCACCGCACTTCAAAACATCTGCACTCAGATCATCCATACTAGGAGACTTACCACAATTCAGCTTATGCACAGCAGAAGTCGCTTCTGCAAGGGGAGGTACATCAGCTATCTCATGCTTCACTGGTTCAATAGGAAAGGAGCAAATGAAATCATCATCAATCTGGGATGGCTGGTGCAAGAGCTCATCAAAGTGATCTTTCCATCTGTCGAGTATGAATCGCACAGTAGCTGTTTGCCGTATTTTGATCTCAAAGGTTCCACTGGTGAGCTGAAAGGGCCATACACTTCTCTGAGTAGAGAGTGCAGTAGTTTCACATTGTTGGCATCAGATGCCGCTTGAACCTCATCTGCTTTGTTGCTCCACCAGGTATTTTGCATAGCCCTGAGTTTCTCATACATACATACATACATGCATACACACATACATACATACATATATACAGGAAGCTCCAGGAAGCTCCAGAGTGAGAGTAATATAGATAAGGAAAGTAGTCTATCTTGGACCAACAACCGCTATATTGGCTCCCACTTTGAAGGATACGCTTTTGCAATCCAGGAACAGGAGATTAGCACGAAATACCTGATTCACAAAAGAGATAGGGATGCAGGCAAAACACCTAGATGTGATAACAAGTGCAGACTCAGCAGAACTAACATCGAGGATATCACCCATGTCATCCAGCAGCTGTCCAAAGATGTCATCGCGGTACTATCTACCTATGAGGCATGATGTAGTGGCCAAAACACTGTACAATGCAGTTCGTAAAAAAGATAGCCCCGATAATAAACACATTAAAAGCTACAACAATGTGGAAGATATCCATGTACATAATATGAAAGAGTACTTGTGGAATGTTCCAGTAAAAACCCCAATAAAATGCAGGCATAACAGACCAGATATTATAATATGGGACAGGGAGAAGAAAACATGCACAGTAGTGGAAACTAGCTGCCCAGCAGATGCCAATATAATATCAAAGATTAGTGAAAAGAAGAATATTTATGCAGAACTGATGAGAAATCTGCAGATACTCAACCCTGATTACACCTTCAGATTTATGCCTGTGATTATTGGGGCACTGGAATATGTTAGTAACTGCCTCAATACAAATCTTGAGAAGCTAGGCTTCACAGGAACAGAAAGAACACAACTAGTTAGGAAATTACAAGTACAATCCATTAATGGAACAGTAAAAATATGTAAAACATTCCAAAAATGTTGCATCTAATAACTGCATATACACATGTACAGATACAAAGCATATACACATGCACACGTACAACTCAAAACATACACATCAACACATACAATAACATCCATATCTACACATGCATGCATACATACATATCTACCTAGTTGATGTTGTGTAAATTCCAATGAGAGAGTCTTGTGTCTATGTTAGAAACCGACTCTCTCTCTATTGGTAAAACTTTGTGAAATTATAAAACCAGAAGAACATACATAAATACATACATACATACATACATACATACATACATACATACATACATACATACATACATACATACATACATACATACATACATACATACATACATACATACATTCGTTTATATACATTTATAATTTTTCTCAAAGCTGTCAAATATTACAACAATCACAGATATCTGGTTTTAAAAGTCTCTTGACAAAGTGATTATTTCCAGTCCAATCCCTTTCCGTAGCACATTGACCAAGTTTCATCTATTTAATACAGCGTCAGATTCGCCGAATCCCTTTGAGTGAAATTTGATACACAGTACGAGATCTTGTCTGTTATATCAATAGATATTTGTCGATTTCGAAGGTGACAGTTCTAGATTCTCGATCAAGGAAACAGCCTGCTCATGCAATTAACGGGCAAGTTGAGCATTACACAGACCGTTATTCTTAATTTGACTCGGTGTTATTCAGCGGGACACTGTGTGTGGAACTGATTCCTTGAATTACAGGTACAGTACATCCGACAGAGCAGTCGACGAATTGGCAGAGTCATTAGAACGTCTGATAGAATGCTTTGTAATATTCATTCCGGCTCACTGCAATCTGAATTAAATTTCCATCGAGGTCAACTTTACCTTCCATCTTTCGTGGTCGATAAAAAAGTAACAGTCTAATACTGGGGACATGTTCCTCTATATCTCTTTCTCACTTCTCTCTGTTATTCTCCCTTGGAGAAATACGCTGTGTTCAGACCTGGCGAGGGGGTGGGCACCGCCAAGTTTAAAACTAAATGCCCAACAAACATTGTATGATACTGCGGAGCCTCTCCGATCCCACTGGGATATATGGTTCACGAGAGAGAGAGAGAGAGAGAGAGACGCCTGGCCTTCAATACAGTTTCCATGGACTGAATTTCCCATATAAGGCTGTGGTCGAACCGATACTATGATAAATGCCATTTGCTTAAGATGCCACGTAGTGAGATCGGACCCGAAGAGTTATGATTCCTAAGCGAATTTCCTAGGTATTCGACCATTTTACATCCAAAGTTTAACGTTACCACCTTGTTTATAAATGCCTTTTGTGGCGACCTCAGTATTGCACGTCTCCGAACAATTCCCCTGTCTAAGAATAACTTCTGTTCCTTTCTCGCCAGTCACTGTCATTCTGAAGGATACTTTCTTTCCATCTCTGAAAAAGGTATTGGAAAATAAAACCAAAAAGCAAAATAATTGTGTTTGTAGCATAGAATTTCTCTTACCTTTCCAAGGGATTTTATTCCGCGAATAAGAACAAGGAAAACTACTATCCAAGTCAATAAAAGACATAGAGTCAAATCCCACTGTATTGCACCATAATTATGCAAACCAGTACTCATTCTCAATACGCCATTACTGCAATAGAGATAAATATATAGATGTACCAATATCTCTCTCTCTAAATATATAAACACACACACACACACACACACACACACACACACACACACACACACACACACACACACACACACACACATATATATATATATATATACAGTATATTATAGGAAAATGTATGACCCCGACGGCAGAGCTCAAGCCGTTTCGACAGCTATTTCTGGACTAAATTAGAATTTTTAGCCTGGTAAATAAATAGCCGAACTTTTCAAAGGGTACTTCCTTATATGCGAAAATTGTAGTTGTCAAGAGGATTGGTCAAAATTTCTTGTAAACACAATTAAGTCTATCACGCTGCTCTAACCATCTTAGAAACATCACCAATAACCTGGTTAAAAACATATCCCACCGCATATCTCGTTTGTCCGCTAATGAGCAGATATTCGACGAACATGCGCCTCATTACTACAAGACCCTCAAGCGAAGCGGCTTCCGGGAGTAAATATCCTTTTATCCAACTTCCCTTAGAGGAACTAGCAGGCTACGCCGCCGCTCCCGCCACGTAACGTGGTTCAAACCTCCCAGAATGCTGAGGTGACAACACCTATCGGGAAATCTTCTTTAGGCTCCTCGCAAAACACTTCCCACCACAGCACCACTACCACAACATAATCAACAAAAACACTATCAAACTCTCCTACAGCACCACACCCAACTTCGCACAAAACATCGTCTCCTCAAACAACAAAAAACTCAACCCCTATGGAAGAAACAACCTAGACATTAGTGGAAAGCCGACCAGGAGGTGTAACTGCCCTGATAGATCTACGTGCCCCCTCAACACCATATGCCGAGAACGTAAAGTGATCTAACAGTGCAACGTGAGGACGCACACCTCCAACAAAGCTTATATAGGATTAACCGCTTGTGACTTCAAGACCCAGCTCTACCAACACCGACATACGTTCCGAAACCCGATCCAGCGACATGCCACTACACTTTCGCGCCACATCTGGGACCTCCAAGATAATAACATAACATACAATCTTACTTGGAGCTTACTGTCCAGAGATAACTCCTGCACGGGAGGACGCCGTCCGTGTAACCTATGATCGGAGAAAACATTACAAATGCTGTTTACGAAGGACCAACTCCTAAACAAAAAAGACGAACTGGTAACTGCATGTAAACACCGATTGTGTAGGACTTACCTCGCCCTCAAACCCCCTAACGACCCGGGTGGGTAGACAATGGCTGAAACATTCCACTTGCCGAATAAGATAGGGGAAACTCCAGCTTACATAGGTAGATGTACCTCTTTTCTTTTCCTCTCTGTTTTCTTCTTCCCTCTGTCTCCTCCTACCACTTCCTTCCACTCCCGATATCCTTTCTCTTTCTTTTATCCCCTTTCGCCTACCCCGAGGCAGCCCATCGGGCCTCTGTAGCTTCAGTACTCCCACGCCAGTAAATTAAAGATAGCATTGGCCGAATACGCAATACTAACTAATCATAGCAGCTGTGTTAGACCCCAGAGATTTTGTATTACTTTTTACTACCCAATTCTATAAATTTAAAAATTCTTATTTAGTATCTTCTATTCTCAACTTATTAACCTATTCTCTAGCATTGGCCGACAAAGCAACACCAACTAATTATAGCAGCTGTTTTAGACTCCACAGTTTTTGTTTTTTATCACTTCTTACTATCCAATTTTATATTTTTATATATCTTTCTCTTATTTTTTATTGTCTCCAAATCTCAATTGATTTACCTATTCTATAACGTTCCTCCTCTATTTTCTCCAGAACCCTTTTTCGCCTACTTCCTCTGGCCTACTTTCATACACAATCCTTAGAATTTGCTGTATAGATTTCCCTTTCAACGCTTGACCAGCTCTACCCACTCTCCCATTGCTCACAGGCAAGTTCAGCCATCTCCACCTCTCACCCACTGCCATGATAGACTTAATTGTGTTTACAAGAAATTTTGATCAACTACAATCTGGCCATATAAGGAAGTACCCCTTGAAAAGTTCAGCTATTTATTTACCAGGCTAAACATTTTAATTTAGTCCAGAAATAGCCGTCGAAACGGCTTGCGCTCTGCCGTTGGAGTCATAGATTTTCCTATTAGCCACTCTACTGCCCTAAGTATTGAGTACTCTGGTGCGTTATGGTCCATCTGGTTCCTTACCACAACTCTTTCGTTGCATATATATATTGTATATATATATATATATATATATATATATATATATATATATATATATATATATATATATATATATATATATATACAGACTAGACCCCTTCTTCCTCCCGTTAGACCTGTGCGAAATTCCTTCCTTGCTCACATTTCAACCAGGTTTGATGGTCTTTATTCTCTCTCGTTCACGATTTCACCGAATTTAAATTCATAGAAATTTGGGACTTGACTCCTTCTTCCTCACTTTTCGTTGCTTCACCAATTTTGTTTGTTTACACTCTCGTGACCCCTTTATTTACGTGTCCCAACGACTTTTTTTAGCCGTTGCTCGCACCAACCGGAGGTATATGGTCTTTAAAGCGATGAAATACCAATGATGGTTGGAAGATCACTGATGAAGGACTAACTTTATTCATATATATATATATATATATAATTAAGTCAAAGATGTACATCCATATATGTATACTGAAATACTAGTATGTATATTGTTTGAGCGTCAGTCATACAAAAGTGAGTTACAAACGAAACGAAATTTAATTTCGTTTCGTTATTTGTTTTTATATATATATATATATATATATATATATATATATATATATTTTGTTGGTTTGTTGGTTCACCAATTTTTATTGATATTATATATATATATATATATATATATATATATATATATATATATATATATATATATATATATATATATATATATATATATATATATATATATATATATATATATATATATGTATATATACACATACATACACACACACACACACATATATATATATATATATATATATATATATATAACGAAGGAAGCGTGGTAAGGAACCAGGTGGACCATAACGCACCAGAGTACTCAATACTTTGGGTAGTAGTGTGGGTAATAGTAAAATGTTCAAATTCTGCCGTCGGGGTCTTGTACATTTTCCTATATATAGTTATCAAAGTTCACACAGTTTGACATTGTCGATGTTTACCCGTCGATCTCAGAGACCCTGTTAAACAACGCGTTGGACTTCGCTACCACTTATACCACCGTCGATGGTTTAGACAGGGAAATCATCGCTCACTGCCGGAAAACCCTCCTCTTCAACGACGGAGTAGCCTGGGCAAAGAAGTCTACATCTTCAGACCTGTTCGACATCTCCATGGAATCGTTTGACAGTGCTGACGTATGAGACTTGGTTGGCCTTTTTATCTTAGACATATTACGTGTTAGATTCCCGGACTTCCACACGGGAATATACCGTGACGATGGACTGAATTTATCGAGCCATAAAAGTGGTCACAACCTCAACCGGTTTAAAAAAGACTTAGCTTCTACCTTCAATGAGTTAGGCCTTAGGATCACAGTAGCTACCAACCTCTCTAGCGTAGATTTCTTAGACATTAATTTAGACCTTCGCACACCCACCCACAGACCCTTCCATAAGCTAAACGAGAAAGTTAATTACATTCACAAAGACTCATGCCACCCTCCCACTGTTTTTAGAAACTTCGTTAAGAATATCAGTACTAGAATCTCAAATCTCACCTCTAATAAGGCTATCTTTGACAGGGCGGCACCCTACTATAACACGGCGTTGGCTAACAGCGGCCTCTCACAACCTATCACCTACTCCCCCACTAGCAACAATACCATTAAGAAAAGTAAGCGCATCAATAGACAATCTATCTCGTTCTCTCCTCCCTTCTCACTCAACGTTAAAACCAATGTAGAAAAAAAATGTCTAGCCCTCTTAGATAGACACTTCCCCATAGGTCATAAATACCGCTCCATCTTTAACCGACACAAAGTTAAACAAGGATACTCCAGCGCTAAGAACATGAAGG
Source organism: Eledone cirrhosa (assembly GCA_964016885.1). NCBI lineage: Eukaryota > Metazoa > Mollusca > Cephalopoda > Octopoda > Eledonidae > Eledone > Eledone cirrhosa. Next base: position 324,266,658 of record OZ024741.1, on the reverse strand, counting down.
CCCACATCACCAGCAGCCCTAGGAGCAACACCCCACCAGGGTGCTCTTGCCGTAAGCCTGAAGCTTTCCCCCTTCAACAGCAATGCAACACACCAGCTGTAATCAATGAAGCTGTGGTCACTTCCAACCGACCAAACGAACCACAGGAGGTCAAATCCTATGTGGGCATGGCGGAGGGCCTATTCAAGGAGCGTTTCCTGAACCACCAGTCTACCTTCAGAAACCCGGATAGATGTTCATCCACGAGACTCGTGAGCCACGTATGGTCCCTCAAGGACTCAAGTATAGGCTACTCCATTCAATGGAAAGCCATCACTAAGTCTAAGCAAGGGGAAATCCGACGTGTGGCTTATGTATTGAGGAACGAATATCTATCCTAAAGAGATTACGCAATAGTGATTGCCTAAACACGAAAAGTGAATTTTTCACACGTTGTCCACACGTCACCAAACATCTATTGCATAACTACAAGGCTCCGGACTGATTCTTTGTAATTTTATTTCGCAGTAAATTATGCTCTGGTACTTACATAGAGCACTCTTCACTCCTATGACTTTTTCAATTTTCAATATATATATATATATATATATATATATATATATATATATATATATATATATATATATATATATATATATATATATATGCATATATAGACACACACATATACACATACATATATATATTCATATAAGTTTTGTCCCAAACGTTATCTCCTTCAAATTATGACACTTAGCAAGTCACACAGTGGTTTCGACGTTTTTTATATTGGTCCTAGCAGTACCGGATGTCATATTATGTCAGTGTTCTTTGCTCGTCAATTAGACTTTTTATATGTTTTCCTCAGTCCCAAAAGGATGACCCTTCAACTTCGATTTCAAACTAGGGAAGAGGTAGAAATCAAACAGAGCTAGATATTGAAGGTAGGGAAGATATAGAAGAGTGGTGATGCTTTTCCTTGCCAGAAATTATCTAACTGAAAAAGACGTGTGAGCAGGCTCGTTATCGTGGTGCAGTATCCAATCTCTTCTAATGTCCTATCCGACTCACTGGACCCATTTTCGAAGTCATTTCCATGCATCTTTGTAAAAGTGCAAGTAAGTGTCTATCCTGGAAGTAAATATTATTTGTGAACAATACCACGTCTACCGAAAAAAAATGATAACGATCGTTTTCACCCTGGATTTTTTTCTTGCGTGCTTTCTCCGGGTGAGAAGTTTTCCTTTGCCAGTCCACGCTTTGCTATTTTATCGCTGGATCGTACACGAACATCTCCTGTTATTACTTTATCCAAAAAATATGGTTCAATAGCGAATCTTTCTAGCAAATCCTGGCAAATTCCCTACTGGTTTGCTTTTTGCTCCACAAACAAGTGTTTTGGCAATACATTTTTCTCATATGCAAATGTCCTGTTAAAATTCTGAGATGCATTTTTAAGCATGTCCTTTTCTTCTGCAATCATCCTAACACTTAATCGTTGATCTTTAGCCATCACTTCTTACACCACTTCCACTTTATTTTCATTTATTGAAGAAATTGATCTTGCAGAACGAGATTCACCATGGACATTTTCGCGGCTCTCTTTGAAAGCTTTGCTACATTTTAAAAGCTTATTCTCGATAGATTGGCATCTCCATAAGTCTGTGTTAATGAATAAAATGTTTCCGTCGCAGATTGGTTGAGTTTCACACAAAATTTGATCGTGTATCGTTGTTCGATATTTTCCTGTATCGCAGATGTAACAGAAGTTATAAACACGCCTGTACATATACAACTATGACTCAATCGACTATGATGAAAAACGTATGTCTGTAAAGACAAGGTCTTAACAAAAAGGCTTTTATACACGAAGGAGTTGTTTCATTTTCAGATCGTACATAGGTAAATCAGAATTCTTACAGACACACATTATGTATATATATATATATATATATATATATTCCAAAAACAGTAAATGAAAAGCAAACAATAGAAAATAGTAATACTATCCATCACTGTTAATGTGACAATTTCTGTAGTCTGGGTTTTATTCATCATCTCATGCATTCCTTCAACGTGACCTTATCATTCTGCCCATTCATGCCAGCACCAGGAAGCATTATTTTCGGTAATAGACAGAGAGTTGTCCTCACAGAGTTCACTTGATGTTTACGTGAAAACCTTCACGCTAAAGTACGCAACGAGCCACTGATGCGACTTGAACAGACAGCTCCATTGAATACATTTCCCTAGAACCACTTTGTGGACGATTGACGATATATGTGGATCGACCACGGGGAATAAGTAACGGGAGATGAAGCACGGAGGAGACATGGTCTGGTATAGAATTTAAAAAATGAAAGAACGGCATTGTATAGTGAAAATTGACGGGCTACACTGCTAGTATATATAGAGACGTAGTATAATATGCTTGCCCTGGGTATCCTATAGTTGGATAGCCCTGGGAAACACGCCATTTTAACGCGATCTTCTCCCACTCTCTCACTCACACAAATACTTACTAGAAATATTCTTCACTTGGACTGATTGATTTTGTCAAGTTTAACATTTCCTTAACATCTGATAGATTCCCTGTCCAGTTGATCATGACGTTGTCGTGCAATTCAGTGATGTTTCCTGCCAATCATATTATAATAATCGTCATCATTATTATTGATAGATATATATATTTCTTTATTAGCCACAAGGGCGCACAAGAAAAGGGGACAATACAAAGACACATGCCGGGTATTTTACATACAATCGTGTAAAATATAAAACAAACAATTATAACAATCGTCGAAATCCCCAATAGGGGGGAGGCGCCACAAATGGGTTGTTTAATACCCTGTCGATAGAACAACCCTCAACTTCAGGAGCGTGTTGTGCAAGTGCCACTTTCTTCCTTTTGCTCTCTTCTTTAACCCACAGGTTTATATACAGAGAAGGCCCAACCACTCGAGCCATTTTTGCCACATTCACCCACCTTTCAGTAAATTTACTGGGGTGCAGTGCCTCTCTCTCCATTCTGATTCTCCTTCTAAAGTGATACTTAAAGAAGGGAATCAATTGTTGTCCGCAGAGAAAGGCATCTGTCCTCAGTCCTCTCAATCTCGTCCACCATATAACCTCTTTCACCATAGCCACTATACAGAGCAAAATCGCCTCACTTTCGTTTTTGAAATAAGTTGTCGGTTTGATCCTTACTATGGACTCGGCAGTCAACTGGATTTGTCCCATACGCGACAGCAGTTGTTCGGCGTAGTTCCACAGGTCGGTTACGCCGCCCGAACAGTGTACAATTGCGTGCAGGACGGTTTTAATGTGCTGCGCGCATCTTGGACACGTCCTCTTGGAAGGATCCGTGCCGAGGCGTCCGTGCTTGTAGATCTTGTCACGAACTGGTAGAGCTCCTCGGTAGCACTGCCAGGCCAGGGACCTATGGAGTTTTCCATAGGGCCCTGGCGGAAAGTCCTACTAAACAGATTGGTGAGCTCATCGTCTTCGACGCCCAGGGTCTCTCTGAACACGTCGTCGCCCTTGTAACGTACAATCCCTCTATAGAATGTTGAAGTGGAGTCTCCACTGATTGCTGTGCCCCCTTGCCAGAGAACTGTGAGAGCCTGAGCGCATTCAATGTGCCAGGCGCCCATCGTTTTCGGTCTTTTCTTGACCCAGGACTGCAGCTCCGTCAGCAAGACGAGCTGCGGGAAAGCCTGTCTCACAAACGGTGCCCACACCGGTAGGGGTGGCGGTGAGGATTACCTCGAGATGCCGCAGCCTCAGCGCATGTTTGCGCATCAACAGCACGGCATTCCTAGCCCTCCGTTGGAAGGGTGCTGACAGCAGACGGATCTCCTCACCAGCGGAGCCTGCTTCTACCACAGAAACTGGAAGAGCATGCGTTCCATCTTGGCGAGGTGTTCACGGGAACAAGGCACGAGAGTCAAGCGGTAGTAGATGACGAACGCTATGAAAGTGTTCGCCACCTCGGCTCGACCTTTCAAGGACAGTTTGGACTCTGTCCACTTCTGGGTGAACGCAAACACCTTGGCCGTGACCTCATTCTCCACCTGGAGGTCTGGACCGAACCAGACCCCGAGCAATTTCTCCGGTCCGTCCGTCCAGCGTCCAACGACGCTGTTGGACGTCATCGGTTTGCCTCTCCACGTACCGAGTTGCAAACCGACAGTCTTGTCCGGGATTAGTTTTGCTCCCGTCAGCGTTTCGTATTCTTTCAGTAAATTGCCGATCACCCCGATTTCTGAGGTGCTCAACACCATTACCATGCCCTGGTCAGCATAAGCCGACGCCACTTTGCGCAGTCCCGGTTCTAGAGGGATGCCCTGCAACTGCTACAATTTCGACAGTAGTGGCTCTAGAGTCAGTACATAGAGAATGGAGGAGAGAGGACATCCCTGTTGAATGGAACGCGTGATTGCGAACGGCTCCAATAGGTAGCCGTTCACCTTGACCCTCGAGCAGATGCTGGTGTGCATCGCCTCGATACATCCTCTGAAAACGGGACCGAAATCGGCCACCTTGAAAAGCGCTTCCAAGTATCGATGTGTCATTATGGCAAGAGCGGTTGGTTGGTCCATAACACATTTTGAACTGCTTATCCTCAAGAACTATGCCTGTAAATAATATTATTCTTTCTTTCCCATTACCTTATGATGTTCCACATCACCCCCTTTTTTTCTTTTTTCTTTTTACTTCAAAAACCGTGTTTGTAAATAATATTATTCTTTCTTTCCCATTTCCTTAACATGTTCAACATTGCATTATTTTCTCTCCAACATTGTATACCAATACAAATTCACCTCTTTCATAATGCATAAAATGCTGAAACGATTAATAGACAATTATTAAATATTTAAATAAATAAATAAATGCCATTGTTAATAGATAAATTAACTAATACCTTAACACTTCACACAAAGTAAAATATTTTCTTTTAAACATTTTCTAACCCAGAAAAAAGAGAGAAAAATAAAAGGAAAAAAATATATTTGTCCTCCTAATAATCGTCTTTTTCTCCCTATTTTCACACACACACACACACACACACACACACACACACACACACACACACACACACACACACATATATATATATATATATATATATATATATATATATATATATATATATATATATATATATATAAATATATATAACTGTACGGCTTAATTCGGGATGTTTGTTTACAAGCACACCGAGCATTATAATAAATGTTCGGTGAATCCATACATACATATATATATATGTGTGCATGTATGTATATATATATATATACATACTACTGTACGTCTGTATACATATATGTATGTACGTATACATACTTATATTTAAGTAACAGCCGTACTAAGATATATATATATATATATATATATATATATATATATATATATACATAAACGGAAAAAATGAAACGAAATTTCATTTCTCACTCTTAGTACGGCTGTTACTTAAATATAAGTATGTATACGTACATAAATATATGTATACAGACGTACAGTAGTATGTATATATATATACATACATGCACACATATATATATGTACGTATGGATTCACCGAACATTTATTATAATGCTCGGTGTGTTTGTAAACAAACATCCCGAATTAAGCCGTACAGTGTCTAGCAACCATCGTTGTTCATTTGTTCAACACTGAAAAGGAACGCTGTACTAGTTTCAAGCTTATTAGCTATAGTCAGCAACGTATACCTTCTTGCCAGATGGTTGAACGTATACATACTTATATTTAAGTAACAGCCGTACTAAGAGTGAGGAATGAAATTTCGTTTCATTTTTTCCGTTTATCGTTTTCGGTACCCCGGCCGATTAACTCACTGGCTATGCAAATTAGGCTGCTCAGCCGTTAATATGCATAAGGAAAGTATATACTTCAGACGTTCAACCATCTGGCAGGAAGGTATACGTTGCTGACAATAGCTAATAAGCTAGAAACTAGTACAGAGTTCCTTTGTCAGTGTTGAACAAATGAGCAACGATGGTTGCTAGACACTGTACGGTTTAATTCGGGATGTTTGTTTACAAACACACCGAGCATTATAATAAATGTTCGGTGAATCCATACGTACATATATATATGTGTGCATGTATGTATATATATATATACATACTACTGTACGTATGTATACATATATGTATGTACGTATACATACTTATATATATATATATATATATATATATATATACATAAATAAATTATGCAATTATCAAAGTTGTGTTCAAATCATTTAATAGCTGACAATCGTTTCTTCCAAACTCTCGTTTAGAGTGATCGGCGCATTATCAATGTTTGCACATATAATTAGCCTCCTATTCAACTGAACAATATTATAGATACATATAAATTGATGTTGTGAGCAACAGTTTCGTATTTACAGGGTCGAATGGATGTGAGATATATTTTACGAGAATTGTTGTTCAGTTGAATAGGAGGTTAATTATATATGCAAACATTGATAATGTTCCGATGATCCCAAACGAAAGTTTGGAAGAAACGATTGTCAGCTTTTAAATGATTTGAACACAACTTTGATAATTGAATAATTTATGTTTTTTCCTGCTCTGTAACACAACTGATGTTCATACATTGAACTATTTCTCTTACTTGTAATAAGGTAATAAGAAATCACTGACCTTCCTGTTTATAGTTGTTTATACTATATACATAACTATAAATAGTATTATTATTATTTACTGCTCCATACAGTTGAGCTAACATACATTCAATTACCACTATGCATATCAAAGATCACCTTTCTATGTCCACTAAGAACATACAAATACCACCTAAAGATACATATGAAAAATTATTGATCAATAGTGTCAACTCTTTTATCAATAGAGTGAGATGGAGGACATTCCATTACGAAAGAAAACGTTCAGCCAAAAACAGGGATACGAATAACTTCGACAATTACAGCTTTAAAACATTTAAAAGCCCTCCTTACAACACATTATTAAACTCCTTTGAAAATGATCTAATTAAACTAGTTAAGAACATAAAATACAAAAAACATCATAATAGAAACAGCACCTTCTCATACTACCTTAACTCCACTATTAAAGGATTTAATAAAAAAAAAAATTCCTAGTACATGCAGATAAAACTAATAATATATATAGTTTAGATTACAATACTTATAGAACATTTATATATAAGAAACTGCATAGGAGCTACAAGAAAACTACTACTAAAAACCTAGAAGATATAAATATTGAAGGCCGTAATATAGTGAGTAAATTAGGACTTCAGAAACATACACAGCCATACACCCCTGATTCCCCAAGATTCCCTCTGAAGAACCATAAAAATACTTCATTAGTAACTCTTCTAGACTGATTTGCCCTTCCAAGTCTGACATTGGTATTATCAGCAAGAAAATATTAGATAAAATCATCCCACAATTTACGCACAAAATATACCTTCACCAATGGGGAAATACGGGTGAGGTTATTGAATGGTTCAAGGGTATTAAAGAGTGTAAAAATAAAAAAGATATACAATTTGATATCAATTCATACTACACCTCTATTTCCCCTATCCTATTAAATAAGGCTATAATTATGGTCATGAACAATAGTGACCTGACTAGATCCCAAATTGATGTCATACTTGCGGCCCGAAAAACAAAAATTACATTTGAAGAACAATTATGGATCCGCAATGATACGCATAACAACTTCGACATAACCATGGGATCTAGTGACTCGGCGCAGGTCACCGATTTGGTGGGCCTATACCTACTTAATGAAATCCATAAGAGCCTACCCTACCTCAACGGTGGTTTATACCGCGATGATGCGCTTCTTCTTATAGACTATAAAAAATTCAATATAGAAAAAACTAGGAAACAGTTACACAAAATTTTCAAAAACTTCGACTTAAGTATCACCTTAGATAAAAACACTAAAAACGTCAACTTCCTTGATGCTACCCTTAGCCTAGACTCTAGAATATACACACCCTATCATAAACCTAACGATAAACTAATTTATGTGAACACCAACTCTAACCACCCTAAATCCATATTAAACTCTATTACCAAAGGTATATCTAATAGAATGTTTAATCTATCATAAAATGAAACTATATTTAACAATAATTCACAATACTATAATGAGGCCTTAACTAAATCAGGACATAAGAATGAGATTGAATTCCTACCTATAAAATCACATAGTTACAACATTATTTCTTACAATATGGCCATGAGGAAAAATAGTAAAAACACTAGCCACTATAACTCTAAGACGAAGATTAATACCAAACTTAACTCGCACCAGAGTAAACACCACGATAATAATATAAACAGGGATATAAATACCTAAAAAAACATTACTATAAACAAAAATAGAAGGAGAACTAATACATTCTTCAATCCCCCTTTCAATCTAAACGTCTCTACCAACTTGCCTAAGGATTTCTTCTCAATCATAGAAACAAATTTCCCGACCGGCCACAAGGCTTATCAATAAAAATACAATTAAAATATCGTGCTCGACCACACCTAACATAGCATACCATATAGCTAGTAGTAATAATATGAAGATTAATAACTATTTCCAACTAATTAAAACACAACAGGAGGTAAACTTAGTACCTGTAAACAATAGTAGTAATAATAGTAATAATGATAATAGCACTAATGAAATCAATAACAATACGAATAATAGACATCATTACCCTAGTGCTATCCCTAGCACCCAGAACTCTTCACAACATAGGAACCGGCAAGCTAACACCCAGAATAAATGTAACTGTAGAACTAATAGAACTTGCCCCTTAGGTAATAATTGCTTAACAAAATACATCATCTACTCATGCCACATGCACCGTCAAAGCAAACAACTCTTCTAAAACATATATAGGTTCTACTTCGAACAACTTCAAGACAAGATACAACTCTCGCCTCCACTCTTTATAAAAGCACAATCTAGCCAGCTCCTATATATGTATTTATAATTGTATAATTAAATGCTTAAATTACACAACATAATAATAATAAAGTATATATACATTTATAATTAAATATAAAATGTAATAACATTGTATATTAGGGATTATATTATTACACATATAGCATATCTATTATGACATATTAACAGCTATATAATCCTTCATAACATATACCTTGTCCAGTAATGTATAGATAATAATCTAAAGAGACCTTTAATGTATGATAGTAAAATACACTGTATTTAAAATCAGGTATAAATATACAACGTTATGTAACAGAGATCCAATGGTATCACATTATATTGTGTATTAGAACAAAGAATTTTAATAACTGAATTGAACTTAATTAACTAGATACCTCCCCTTACGCATTAGCTCCCCTTATTCACTTCCGGAAATTAACGATTGAAAATTTAACGTTTGATCAAATATAGTCTATGAATATGAATTCATTAAGACTAATTTACAATCCATTGCTCTAACTAACTTAAAACATTCAATATAAACATTAACTAAAATTTAATTCAACATATGTCATGGAAAAGTCTGCAAAAACTGTGTCTCTCAACACACATTAATTCGGACACTATCAACATTCAACATCCACCAGAGATTCTAATACATTAACATATTTGCTTAAAGTGCAGTATTTATTCATCTATATATACATAATAGCTTTGCTTGTCTCCTTCTCATGTATATGACTTACGCAGTTGCACTATCCACACGCCTGCATATGAATTGTTAATGCACTCTTCCTTTCTTAAAACTACTTCCTCAATGCCTCTTTAATAATTGGACTATTCCCTTGTTTTATCTGTTGCATGTATTCCACTCCGTGCTTTTGATTTTAATTTAATTTGAATTTGAATTTGAATTTGAACTTGAATGCTGGTACAATTATTGTACAATTCTCGTAAAATATGTCACATCCATTCCACCCTGTAAATACGAAACTGGTGCTCACAACATCAATTTATATGTATCTATATTATTGTTCAGTTGAATAGGAGGTTAATTATATGTACAAACATTGATAATGCTCCGATGAATCCAAACGAGAGTTTGGAAGAAACGATTGTCAGCTATTAAATGATTTGAACACAACTTTGATAATTGTATAATTTATTTATTTTCCTGCTCTGTAAAACAACTGATGTTCATACATTGAGTTATTTCTCTTACTGGTAATAAGGTAATAAGAAATTACTGACCTTCCTGTTTATAGTTGTTTATACTATATACATAACTATAAATAGTATTATTATTATTATATATATACATACATATTATTTCCTATTATGCTGCACTTCAGAGGAGATGAATACACACACACACACACATCTCCTCTGAAGTGCAGCATAATAGGAAATAATATCTATGTATATTTCTGAAGACAGCATGTATATGTGAAGGTATGTATATTTCCTCTGATAATTTGTAATATTTTTACATAGATCTATATGATATACATACCAACACACATATACATCCTAGAAACGATCGTATAATGATGAATCTTTTAATATAAGAAACTTGTTCTTTGTTTTTATTTCATTGTTTTTATTAATTTATCTTGACTCTGTTTTCTTATGATATTCATCGAAAATTTTTGAATGCATCTTCTCTTTTCCTGGTATTTGGATTACATTGAGTTCTTCATACGGATTGGACACTACCGTATATTTTGGTAGATTTATCTACATATATATATATATGTATATATGTATATATATATATATACTGTCATGTGGCTGTGTGGTTAGAGAATTGGATTCACAATCTTGAGGTTGTGAGTTCGATTCCTGGACCGGGCGATACGGTATGTCCTTGGGCAAGACACGTTAGCTCTCGTTGCCCCTACTACCTGAAGTTGCGACCGATAGATCATACTAGCAACTGGAAAGACCGATGAAAATATTGTTTTTTCGGTACGATTTGAGGAAAGTCGATCGATCCTTTTATATGTATATATATATATATATATATATATATATATATATATTTATTAAAATAACAGATTAAAGTTTAAGCAAAGAATCGCTGCTTTCACCCTTAACGGGATCTTCTGAAACTAATTGGTTAGTTTCAGAAGATCCCGTTAAGTGTGAAAGCAGCGATTCTTTGCTTAAACTTTAATCTGTTATTTTAATAAGTATTTGCTCCACGGTTCTTATATATTTGATATATATTTATCCTTATCGAGCCCTCTTTGGATTTTAGTCGTCAAATTTATTATTATTACTATATATATATATATATATATGTATGTATACATATGGGATTTTGTAGTTATATATTTGCATATGAGTAAGGAAGCGAAGAAAAGATTGTCCAATATTTGAATTGAATAGAACAACTGAACATGTTATCAGTCGATCAAATAGGGATAAAAAATCTGATTTGAGATAATGCTTTTCTACCATATCGGCGCTCTCTCTCACACATACACACAGGAATACGCAAACACACACACACATACATACACATACATACATACCAACATCTCCAGTTTTTCCATCTAGATCGGAATGTGGTTCGTTTACAGGAATTGAAGAGCAAAAGACAACGAGAAGATATGACAAGCGAAAGTTTACCATGTAAACATTACTACTCTTATGGCCATCACTACTAGTACCACTACTACTGCTACTGCTACTACTGATTGTTATGGTAATGATGATTACGATGATGATGATGATAATAATAATAATAAAAATAATAATAATAATAATAATAATATTAATGCTATCTTTATTAACCACAAGGGTTTACATAAAGTAGACATTAAGGACAGTACAGGACAATACAGGATGGTACAAATGGGCATTTCTGCGTGTAAAAAAACCAAAAACAGGATGTAACAAAAAATAACAATGAAAAATTCCCCAATAGGGGGGAGACTTCCGAGGGACATTTGTGGAGAAAGCCCATTAAAAGGCCACAGTGACCCTGACCACCAGGGTAAGTGCCTTCTCCCAGTTTTCTACCTTTAATTTACAGACACATACTCAGAGTAGGCCCATTCACTCGGGCCATACTTGCTTCTCTCACCCATCTTTCAACAAAATGCTGGGAAGAGAGCACTTCCCTCTCTACCCTGATTTTCCTTTTCAAATGAAATTTGAAAAAGTTAATCAGGGCATCACCGAAGAGGTAAGTGCTCGTCTTCAGCCCTTTCAAACGTGTCCATCATACTATCACTTTCGCCATGGCCACCAGACAGATAAAAACTGACTGCCCTTCCCGGCTAAAGGAAGAGGGCGGGGCAATCCTCACGATGGACTCAGCTGATAGCCGCATCCGTCCTACACGCGACAGCAGGTGTTTGACATAAACCCACAAGTCAGCAATGCTCGGACATTGGATGAGTGCGTGCAGGACAGTTTCGTCGCTCTGCGCGCATCTCGGACATGCCCAGCTGACGGCACCTCCATGCCTGTAGAGTTTATCCCGAACTGGCAAAGCTCCTCGGTAGCACTGCCAGGCAAGGGATTTCTGGAAGTTGTCCATAGGCCCCGGCCCGAAAGTTCTTCCGAAGAGATTGGCTAGTTGATTTTCGTCGACGCGTAGAGTTTCCCCAAGTACGTCGTCGCTCTTCCCCTCAACTAATCATCTATAAAACGCCGAGGTGGAGTTTCCACCGATCACATTGCCCGATTGGTCGAGGGCTGTGAGCGCCTGAAGACATTCCAGTCTCCAAGCGCTCCCTCTCGGTCTTAGCTTGACCCAGGACTGCAGCTCCGTCAAGGAGACGAGCTGAGGAAAGACGCGTCTAGCAAACGCGTCTTTCCTCAGCAAACGACGACCACAACTGATCACCGTCGAGGAATAATAATGTTTTCTTTATTGGCCACAAGGGATGACATCAAGAAAAACATTACAGACGGCACAGGACGGTTCGATGTGGGTTTTGTGTGTGTAAAGATTTTTATTATTTATATAAGAAAAGCCGGTGGATTGGCAGTATCGGTAGAGGGTCGGTCACCATGCTTTGACGCATAGAGTTACGGCCCTTGCCATTCTGAGTTCAAATCCGGCCGAGGTTAACTTTGCCTTTCATCCTTACGGGGTCGATAAAATAAAGTACCAGTAATACACTGGATAATTGCTGGCCTTGTGCCTAACGTAGAAACAATTATTTATATAAGAAAAGAAAAAAAAACATAAAAACATATATATATATAAACAATAAATATGAAAATTGAAACAATGAAAAATTCCCCAATAGGGAGAAACCTCCGAAGGTTACTCGTGGCGAAAACTACACAAAAGATCACGGCCATCCTGACAACCACGGCAAGCGCCCTCTCTCAATTTTTCATTTCTCAAACTACAGGCGTATATTCAGAGCGGTCCCATTCACTCGGACCATTCTCGCTACATTCACCCACCTTTCAACAAACTTGCTAGAAGGCAGCACTTGCCTCTCCACCCTCAAGTGATACTTGAAAAAGTTAATTAGGGATTCGCCGAAGAGGAAAGTATCTATCTTTAACCCCTTCAACCTTGTCCACCACAAAATCTCTTTCGCCATGGCCACCAGGCAGATGAAAACCACCTGCCCTTCCTCCTCGAAGGAAGACGCCGAGACCAGCTGCACAATGGACTCAGTCGATAACCGGATCAGTCCTACACGTGACAGCAACTGTTCCACATAGCTCCACAAGTCAGCAATGCTCGGACACTTAACGAGTGCGTGCACGACGGTTTCATCTCTCTGCGCGCATCTCGGACAGGCTCGGCTGACGACACTTCCGTGCCTGTAGAGCTTATCTCGAACCGGCAGCGCTCCCCGGTAGCACTGCCAGGCCAGGGATTTTTGGAAGTTCCTGGGCTGAAAGTTCTCTGGAAGAGAGCAAACAGCGGATTTTCTTCGATGCCCAGGGTCTCTCCGAAAACGTCGTCGCTCTTCCCTCCACTAGTCCTCTATAGAACGCCGAGGTAGATGTTCCACCGATACTGGTGCCCAGCTGGCAGAGGGCAGTGAGCACCTGCAGACATTCCAGTTTCCAAGCGCTATCCCTCGGTCTTTTCCTGACCCAGAACTGCAGCTCCGTCAAGGAGACGAGCTGTGGGAAAACGTGCCTGGCGAACGGCGACCACAACTGTTCACCGTCAAGGAAGCACCAGATATGTCGCAGCCTCAGCGCATGTTTGCGCATCATCAGCCATGGCATACCCAGTCCTCCACGCAACCGGTGTTGACAGCAGATGGATCGTCTGACCATGGGAGCGTGTACCTTCCACAAAAGGCGGAAAAGGAGGCGCTCCATTTATGTGATAGTGGGGCCGGGGAAAGGGACGATGGTGAGGCGGTAGCAGATGACGGATGCGATGTATGCATTCGCCACCTCCACCCGGCCTTTCAGGGACAGCTTCCTCTCGGCCAATTTCTGGGTGAGGGAGGCCACCCTGCTCGTCACCTCGCTCCTGTTTTTCTCCATCTGGAGGTCCGGTCCGAACCAGAGCCCGAGCAATTTAACCGGTCCGTCCGTCCAACGCCCCACGACGCTGTCGGGCGGCATGGATTTGCCTCTCCAGGTGCCGAGCTGCAAGCCCACCGACTTTTCCTGGTTTATCTTTGCTTCTGCCACCGCTTCGTATTCCTTGAGAGCGGTACCGAGCATCTGGACGTGTCTCGTGCTCGACACCATCACAGTGACGTCGTCGGCGTAAGCTGACTCGGATTTCCCGCATCCTAGTTCGTATGGGACGCCCCTTATCACCCCCAGTTTGTGGAGTAACGGCTCGAGAGCCAATACGTACAAGAGGGACGAGAGGGGAAAACCCTGGCGGACCGAGCGCATGATGCTGAACGGCTGCGACAGGTGACCGTTCACTCTCACAACTGAGCAGATGTTGCTATACATCGCAGCGGTCCAACCCCTGAAAACGCTTTGGATTGATCCAAACCCCTATCGAATGCTTTGGATTGATCCAAGTCGATCAGGGCCCCACCCGTGCCAGATTCCTTAACCACCCTCTGCATGATGTATCGCATGAGGTGGAGGTTGTCGTGTATGGATGTGTCCGGGATGGCGCATGTCTGCGCCTCTCCCACCAGACCCTTGACGACAAGCGCCAACCTCGTTGCTAACACCTTGGCCAAAATCTTGAACTCAGCGTTTAGCAGTGTTATGGGCCTGAAGTTTTCGATAACATCCCCTTTGTTCGGGTCTTTTTTCAGCAGCACTACCGCTCCCCACTCATAAACCTGGGAATGCTCCGGTTCTGCTGTCAGTTGCAGTAGACGTCTGCCAAGAGGTCACTGAACAAGTCTAGCA
>OZ024741.1:324231395-324243895 GCA_964016885.1 Eledone cirrhosa | reverse complement strand
GGTTGTTCTTGCTGATGTTGTGGTTGGTGTTATTGTCGCTGCTGCCGTTGTTGTTTGCGCTTGTCTTTTGTTATTGTTGTTTTAGCTGTTGTTGTTTTTGTTGTTGCTGTTGTTGCCAATACCGTTGTTACTCCAACTGCTGCTGTTGTTGTTGTTGTTTTTTTTGTTTTTTTTTTTTTTGATTCACCTCAGGCGACTGAGGATCCTCCTCAGAAGCGCTAGAGGTGCGATTGGGAGACGGACTAATTCCTCTAAGGATGTGCCGAGTTGGTGATGGTATCTCTCGATCGCCAATGCAGGGCATCGTTTGCATGCCAGATTTGACATCGGTGAATGGAGATCGCCGCAGGACGGATGGTAGGCACGACATTATTCCCCCGACAGAAGCCACACACGAATCCTTGAAGACTCTTTTTCTGTATTCGAGTCAGGCCGCTGCAGATCCTGTGGAAGATACGTCGGCAAGTCGAGCAAGAAATGGGCACGAAGTCTTGTCGGATCGTCCTGGAACATCCCGCGCAGGATGGGCCAGGGTTCGACTCGACATCACCCGCCATAATAAGTAACTTCCGTAGATGTAGGGCGGGTCCTACAGTTTTTGTTGTTGCCGTTGTTGTTGAGCCTGCTGCTACTGTCAGTTGTTATTGTTGTTGGGGCTTCTTTTTTGCTACTGTTGAGGCTGCTGCTGCTGTTGTTGTTTATGTTGTGCTGTTATTGTTGTTGCTGTTATTGGTGTCGCCGATGTTTTTGCTGCAGCTTCTGCTGTTTTTTGTTGTCGTTTCCGTTGCTCTTGCTGCTGCTGCTTTTCTTGTTGTTATTGTTGTTGTTACTGTTGCTTTTGTTGTTGGTGGCTTTGTCAAGGATATTTATTGTGATGGAGCTGGCAACATTCTTACTATTAGTCTTCAGAGTCTAATCCGAATTAAACTCATGACGCACGCTTTTATTATGCAGAATTTTGCAGTTCTGGCTGGTTTTATAGGTTTTTATAGACGTCAATAGAATTTTAAAATTCAAATATTATGAAGTCTGCTTTCCGAAAGGCAAAGACATGCTATATATGCACTTTGCAACAAAAAATTATTTTTTTAAATATATATTTAAATGTGTGAAAAACAACAAACTTAAGGGAGCGATGTGCTGTACGTGTCAACAAACGAACGAACATATAAATAATAATAATAATAATAATAATAATAAAATAATAATAATGGTTTCTTTATTGGCCACAAGGGCTAACACGAAGAAAAACATTAGAGACGACACAGAACAGTACAGGACGATACAAACTGGGTTTTGGTCGTGTAAACAGGTTATAACAAAATCGGGCTAGAAATTAAAAAAATTCAAACAACAAAAATTCCCTCAAAAAGGGGAAACCTCCGAGGGTCGCTCATGGCGAAAACCACACAAAAAAGACCAAGGCCACCCTGACTTCTCTCAGTTTTCCAACTCCTCAGTCCACAGGTGCATACGCAGAGCGGGCCCGTTCACTCGGACCAGACACGACACTTTCACCCACCTTTCAACAAACCCACTAGAAGACAGCACTTGCCTCATCACCCAGATTTTGCTCTTCAAGTCAAACTTGAAAAATTTAATCAGGGATTGGCCGAAGAGGAAAGTGTCCGTCTTCAACCCTTTCAACCTTGTCACCACACAATCTCTTTCGCCATGGCTACCTAGGCAGATGAAAACTGCCTGCCCTTCCTCCTCTTTAAAGGAGGATGGCAGGGCTATCTGCACAATGGACTCAGTCAAATAACCGGATCCGTCCTACACGCGACAGCAGCTGTTCGACATAGCTCCACAGGTTAGCAATCGTCGGGCACTGAACGTGTGCGTGCAGGACGGTTTCGTCGCCCTGCGCGCATCCCGGACAGACTTGGCTGACAGTACCTCCGTGCCTGTAGAGCTTATCCCGAACCGGCAACGCGCGCGCGTCGCACTGCCAGGCCAGGAATTTCTGGAAGTTATCCATAGGCCCCGGTCTGAAAGTTCTCTTGAAGAAAGCGAACAGCTGATCGTCTTCGACGCCCAGGGTCTCCCCGAGAACGTCGTCGCTCTTTCCCTCCACTAACCCTCTATAGAACGCCGAGGTGGATGTTCCACCGATAGTACTGCCCAGCTGGTAGAGGGCGGTGAGCGCTTGGAGACATTCCAGCTTCCAAGCGATATCTCTCGGTCTTTTCCTGATCCAGGACTGCAACACCATCAACAAGACGAGCTGGGGAAACGCGTGTCTGGCAAACGGCGACCACACCTGTTCACCGTCAAGGAAGCACCAGAGATGTCGCAGCCTCATCGCATATTTGGTCTCATCAGCCACGGCATGCCTAGTCCTCCACCCAATGGGTGTTGACAGCAAATGGATCGTTCGACTATGAAAGCACGTCCCTTCCACAAAAAGCGGAAGAGAAGGCGCTCCATTCTGGTCAGAATTGGGCGGGGGCAAGGGACGACGGTCAGGTGATAGCAGATGACGGACGCTATGTACGCATTCGCCACCTCTGCCCGCCTTTCAGAGACAGCCTCCTCTTGGTCCATTTCTGGGTGAGAGAGGCCACCCTGCTCCTCACCTCGCTCCAGTTTTTCTCCATCTGGAGGTCCGGACCGAACCAGACCCCGAGCAATTTAACCGGTTCTTCCGTCCAGGGCCCCACGACGCTGTCGGGCGGCATGGAATGCCTCTCCAGGTGCCAAGTTGTAAGCCCACCGAATTTTCCTGGTTTATCTTTGCTCCTGTCACCGCTTCGTATTCCTTGAGAGCGGTGCCGAGCATCTGGACGTGTTTGGTGCTCGACACCACCACGGTGACGTCGTCGGCGTAAGCTGACACGGATCCCCCCTCATCGGACACCCCTCATCGGACCCCCCTCATCGTCTCCAATTTGTGCAGTAACTACTCGAGGGCCAGTATGTACAAGAGGGACAAGAGGGACCGAGCGCATTGTGCTGAAAGGTTGCGACAGGTGATCCTTCACCCCCAAAAATGCTTTAGATTGATTCAAGTTGATCCGGGCCCCACCCGTGCCATGTTCCTTAACCACCCTCTCTATGATGCATCGCATGAGTTGGAGGTTGTCGTGGATGAATCTGTCCGGAATGGCGTAAGTCTGCGCCTCTCCCACCAAATCACCGACCACAAGCTCCAATCTCTTTGCTAACACCTTTGCCAAAATCTTAAATTCTGCATTTAGCAGAGTTATCGGCCTGAAGTTGTCTATAACGTCACCTTGTTCGGGTCTTTTCTCAGCAACGCCACCGATCCTCGGCTCACAAAACTGGGAATGCTCCCGTTCTGCTGCCAGTTGCAGTAGACATCTGCCAAGAGGTCGCCGAACAAGTCTGACATATACGCATAAAGCTCGTATGGCAGACCATCCAAACCTGACGATTTACCCCTCGTGCTGTCAAACATCGCTTCCCGTATTTCACCTGCTGTTATTGGCTTTCCGCAGCACTGCGCTGCGGTCATCGAGAGCCGCGGCAGTCCGTCGAGGTATGCACCGAAGTCCATACTCCGATCCGACCCGCCGCCGCTCCCGAACAATTGAGCAAAGTGTTGATGAAAAGCGACACACATCTGCTCGGGTTCGAGCAACATGCGCCCGTTTTGATCAGGCAAAGACCGAATTGTGGACTTGTTGCCACGTCGCGCGTCCACTACCCGGGCCCATTGAACGGCTTTCGTCCGCTCGTGTCTTAGAGCACGTGCTTTAGCTCTGACAACGCAGCCTTCGTGCTTTGCGTTGAAGAATTGGTCGAATGCCAATCTTGCCGCAAGCACGTCGGTTGCGATGCCTATCCTAAACGCCTCTTCTAGCTTTCTAACTAACTCTCCCTCTACTCTATTTTCTTCTATCACTACTCCTTTGCTAAACCTTATCGATTCTACTCTATTAGCACTTTTCAGTGTAAACCACCACATGTACTTGATTATCGCACTCGTCAACGCATGCTTAACTAATTCGCTAATCCGGTCTCTGTTAGCTTTGCGCGCCGGGAACGACGCGTTCAGTTTCCAGCAGCCGGGCCCTTGCCTATGGGGACTATCTAAGTCAACTTAACAGATCACAAACTTGTGGTCAGTGTAGTCGACTACTTTAAATTGTGGACAACCTACACTAGCCTTATCTGTTTCCCTACAGAATGCCCTATCTAAATACGATCTGGATGACCCGATGCGGTTTGCCCATGTCCACATTGGCACTTCGTATAATCCAATCTAAACCTTGCAGACAGTTCAAATCGTCTGAGCAGGTTGTTGGGGCTTTTACACCCTCCTGCCCTGTCTACTAGCCCCACATAATCCCAGCGTGCATCTAAGATACCGTTCCAGTCGCCCACTAACACTAAAGAGCGGGACGTTCCAAGAAAGGTCTCTAGACGTCTGAAGAAATCTGGCCGACCTGCCCCTGTTGGGGCGTAGACGGCTACTAGCCTGAAAGCATTGCCTTCGCTGCCGGTCACGTCCAGCACCATCGACTTACCTTCTGCGTCCAGGAAGATGGCCCGTATGGCGAGATGCAAGCCTCTCCAAAAAAGCACGGCAACCCCTCCACCCGATCCTGGAGGGCTGGGAGATGCGTATACATCGTAGCCGCCGAAGATTGGTGCGAAGGCTCGTGCTTCGGAGATTCTGGTCTCGCTGATGGCCATCTCATCTATATTTAGTGACCTGAGGTCGTTGATCAGGTGACCCTGCCTCCAAGATGACCCTAGGCCACGTACATTTATACTGCCTATTCTAAGAACAGCTTTGTTGGATGAGAAGCGGGGTAAGTGAGAAAGTATCACTTACCTTGATTGTGTGGTGAAGGGACAGTAGAACCGTCGCTTTGGCTGGCCATGGGTATTTCCAAGAGGATGTCGGTGTATATTCTCTTGGTAACCGACTCTCTGAAGTCTCCAACTGCGTTGGGGAATTTTTGTCTTGAAAGTTTGTAATGTTCTATTTTGATTTCAATGATGTTTATGTTTGTTGGGAGAGTTCTTGGTGTTGCTGGGGTGTAGTAGTTTTTTTTTCTTTGATGTCTGTGTGCTGCTTTATATGTTGTAAGAGTTCTTTATTTGCCATGTTTATGGATGTGTACTTTTTTGGAGGAGGGGTGATTTTGTGACTGTTTTCTTATTGTTGCTGTTGGGTGTGTGTGTTTTGTTGTGGTTGCGATGTTGGTGTTTTTGGTGATGCTGGTGGTAGTGTGGTTGTTGTTGGTGCTGACGCTTTTGGAGGGTGAAGCTAAGGGGTTTTTCATTTTTTTTTTTGTGGTAGACTGTTTGCCACTTCCCTCCCACCTCATACTCCATGTAAGATTCCGTGGCGTCTGGAAGGGGTATGTCTGGGATGGCCTCGCTGCACTCCTGGTCAATCTGTATTAGCATTTGCATGCCTATTCCTGACCAGTTCTCTCATCCCATTCTCTGTATTTTCAGTATGGTGGTCTTCTCCTCGATTCCAGCCAGTACAGACGCGGCTAACCAAGGTATGGGCACGTCGAGCGGGACCTGGGTCACTTTGACCCTCACAATTTTCTGCCCGCAGTAGGAGGCCACCAAGACTATTTACTCATACTTTAGGGTTTCCAAAGAGTGAGATTACGCCTGTTGGGGTGTGACGATAATTATGTCTACTGTGGCGAAATTTTTGCCTAGGGTGCTGTGGGTGTTGCGCGCCGAGACGCACCCCAAGGCCTTTTGGATTTGAGCCTCCATGGCTCTCTCCACCCGATGTGACATTTTGCTTACCGTGCGCAGCTGCTGGTCTTTGAAGAAATCGGGTGGAGGTTTCAGGGAAACTCTATTGTCGTTTCTCGACACCATGGCTCTTGCGACTGCCATCTCCTCTTCTGTGACTAGCACTGTCTCTATATTTCGGGCCACACCTGCGAAAGAAGTGGCCCCTTTTTCAGCGGTGCCATTATTGCTGCAGCTACTGCTGCTACTGATCTTGTTGTTGGTGCTGTTGCTACTGCTACAAATGTTGTTGTTGGTGTTGTTGCTGTTATCACTGTTGTAGTTGGTTGTGTTTTTGGTGGCACCGTTGTTGTTGTTTTCGGTGCAATTTGTATTGTTGCTGTGGTCATTGTTTACTTTCATGATAGTGGTGTTAATATCGTTGTTGCATTTGTTGTCATTTTTTCCTTTTGTCTGTATTTTGTAGTTGGTGTGGTATTTTTTTCAAAATTAGTGTTTTCATTGTTGTTGTTGTTTGTGGTGGTGTCTGTTGTATGAATTTCACTAACCCTCCTCTTAACTTTTACCTCGTTGTCACACGACAGCAGACATATTACGGGGGGGGGGGGGGCAGCCATGTTTTTTTTAAAGTAAAATGTTCAAATATTTGGGTCAGAGCAAAGACTAAGGGCTTATATCCCTTACACAACAAGAAATGTTTAACAACCAATAATTTTAACAGGCAAATAAAGCGGCTTACTGGGAGCGAGCAAAAGACGTCCGATTAGACCAATAATAATAATAATTGTTTCTACTTTAGGCACAAGGCCAGCAATTAGCCAGTGCATTACTTGTACTTGGTAATTGCTGGCCTTGTGCCTAAAGTAGAAACAATAATAATAATAATGATGCTTTGTCAAAGTGATCATTATACAAATTAGCATCAAATAAAACTTTTTAAATGTTTAAAAAGATGTTAATATCGATTTCCGATTTATCGCCAAGACTAGAGATTTTCGATGAATGGGAGTGTTGATATTATTTTAACAGCGAAAATTGTTTTAATTACACACAACTGTTAATCTGAAACGGATCGTTGTACTCTGCTCTCAGGTAATACATTTGTATTACAATTTGTTGTTTTTGCATTGCATGGTATTTTTTAGTGGTATGGAGATGGAATGGTAGAATTGTTAGAATATTACACAAATGCAAGTTTCTTTTACGTTTTGAGTTCAAGTACAGTCGAGGTAAGATTTGCCTTTCATCCTTCCGGAACTGACAAAATAAAGTAGGGAGAAAGTATTGGAGTCAATACATAATCGAATTTCTCCTTCATTCCGCAATTGCTGGCCTGTTAAGGAAGAACTCATTGATCCTTCATTTTTGTCTTGAACCATTTCCCTTTCAGACTTCCACCACAAAGATATCCATATATACACATGGTATAAAGGAAGCCGAGAACAGAGATCAATAACTGAATTTGCCATTGCTTCTGATCTCTTCAATTCTATGCTGGACGTTCGTGTTAAGTAAGAGGCTGAGCTGCCAACTCATCACCATCTGGTTATTAGCAATTAAAACCAAGAAAAAACCCCAACAAAACTCGCAGGCCCAGCACAACCAACAGGATAATTATTACATTGGCTTGGCAGTATAGAGTTATGGTCCTCATCCTGAGGGTGTCGATAAAATAAAGCACCAGTAATGTACTGGGGTATTGCTGGGGTAATGCTGGCCTTGTGCCAAAAGTAGAAGCAATTATTACATATTCAGTATTTTACTTAAACG
Organism: Eledone cirrhosa; assembly: GCA_964016885.1. Taxonomy (NCBI): domain Eukaryota; kingdom Metazoa; phylum Mollusca; class Cephalopoda; order Octopoda; family Eledonidae; genus Eledone; species Eledone cirrhosa. The sequence goes on along the minus strand of OZ024741.1, from coordinate 324,236,428 downwards.
AGTAAAGCGATCGACTTGCCTGTGTCGTTAGAGCGTTGGATATATGTCTCGGATTTTTGCATTCAGGTCTCAAATACTACCAAAGTTCCCTTTGCCTTTCGTCTTTTAAGAATCGATAAAGAACATAGCAACACAATGCTGATACAGACCACTCTCCTTCCAGCTGATATCCTTGATCTTCCGCTAGACCAAGGAAGGATGGGTCCAGAGGATGACTGTGTCTTCTCCTGACTGCATAGAATACGTAAAATCCTTACATCAGCATGATACATACTACAAAGTCATACTTGTTTGTGAATGAGAGTTGTAGACTTTCTAGTGGGTGGGTTTCTGATACTAGAGGAATGAACATAAAGAAGATTGCAACATATTTTGAAATTAGAACTTAATGGGAAGTAAAGATCTATTTTGACAGGATTTAGGGGAAATAGTAATATTAAGATAATGTTACCTTTAAAAGCTGGGCTGGCTTTCCAGATACTTAACGGTCCGAGTCCGGCAAACTGTCCGATTGATATTTCCATGAAAACGTAAGGAATTCCCAAGAAAATGAGTGATAAAATATACGGGAGTAAAAAGGCACCTGGAAAGAAACGTCACATAGAAATAATTAAATAATTATCGCACTAAAATTATCGGCAGAATGCTACGAAGGATAAGGTAATTTTTGTGTTATAGGCCAAACACACCATCAGTATTGGGTGAGGAATGGGAAAATTGGTTGCTTACCGAATTAAGTCATTTATTCCGGCAGACTTGCCGAATCAACCATTGCCTAACACAGCAATATTCATTGTAGTAGTAGTAGTAGTAGTAGTAGTAACAATTCAGCTTTATATCCGACCGATTTCGATATTTTAAGAAAAGGTAATTAAAAGACACACCTAATGCAATTCATTAATATATTTCCATCCATTATCTTTTCGTAGTTTTTTTGGTTATTTAGCTCCATGACTGCGCTGATTGCTTTCACCGAGTGTATGCAACTATATCATCATATAATTCGTCTTCTAAAAGACTGTAGTGTGTGCTCTGTTGTTAGTATAGCAGCCAAATCTTGAAAAATCTTTGGCTACTACTTCTAGCAGGGCAAACGACCACATAGAAGCAATTTATATATTCTAGAAACTTGTAATTTCAAACTGATGTGAATGGTTCTTATGAACGGGAGAACTGAAAAGAGTCTTTGGTTTCTTATATAGGCACACGACCAGCAATTTTGGGGAAGGAGAAAGTCGATTAAATCGTGCGTGACTGTTACTTTATTTTATCGACCCCGTAAGGCGGAAAGGCAAAGTTAACCTCGGCGGGATTTGAACTCAGATCATAAAGGCCGTAACTCTATGCGTCAAAGCATGGCGTCCGACCCTCTACCGATACTGCCAATCCACAGCCCTTGTGTTAGTTAATAATTGTTTCTACTTTAGGCCAGTGTGTTAGTTAATAATTATTTCTACTTTTGGCACAAGGCCAGCAATTATCCCAGTGCATTACTGGTACTTTATTTTATCGACCCCGTAAGGATGAAAGGCAAAGTTAACCTCGGCGGGATTTGAACTCAGATCATAAAGAGAGGTAACTCTATGCTTCAAAGCATGGCGTCCGACTCTCTACCGATACTGCCAATCCACCGCCCTTGTGTTAGTTAATAATTGTTTCTACTTTAGACACAAGGCCAGTGTGTTAGTTAATAATGATTTCTAAATTAGACAGACTGCCAAACATTTGTTGAACATTGCCTACCGTATTTCCCGGCGTCGAAGACGCTATTTCTTTCTGAAATAAGTCTCGAAAATATACCATGCGTCTTGAAGGCCGAAGGATGCGTTTCTCATATGCATATCTTAACTCCAGAGAAAGGTTATCTATGCTAGACAGTAATCTAAACTCCTGTATAAGTAGTTGAGAAATATATATTAAGAAAAGAAGAAATCTACACCGTCAGTTGGAAAACATATCTCTGCTACACCTTGTGAACTTCATATAAAACGGTGTACTTTACGTTCAGAAATCAAATCCCGCCATAAATGAGAAGGATAATATAAAAACGGGGTTTATCGAGAGATTTCTCTACTTGCTCTCAGTTTCCTCAGCATAGTCAGAGGGAGAAATTCATGGTATTTCTACATCAAATTCAATCTAGAGTGACAGGTCAGTTAGAAGACACCTCAAATTTGGTGATTTGTCTCTGAGAGATGCAGGGTTTCAATATCCTTAAATGATACAACACATTGCATAAGGACTCTTTTGATTTCACGAATACATTCTCTACATACGCGCAAAATATACAAGACATACAGTTGCTTTTCAGAAAGGATTAGTAGTTAATTCTCTTATAAACACACGCACACACATATATACACAATCTCGCACATATACATAGACATTTACACATATGTAATGAATAAACATACATTGATGCTTGTGTAAAATACTCTAACATATCTATGTATCATACAGGGAGAAAAAGGAGAAAAAATGGTTGAATATAGCAAAAGAATTAAAACAGTAGCGTTGATAGACACACAAATTATATATAGTTTAGAATCATTAAATGATTCGTCATCACGAAAGGACGTCTGTGGTGTAACGGTTAGCATGGTCGCCTTCCAAGCAGTCGACCCGGGTTCGACTACGGGTCGAGGCAACTTTAGTTTTTCCATGGAGGTGTTTTCTCTTTTCAATCATAACATTTCTTTTTTTAAATGTAAGTATGGGTTATATCGAATAATAATTGTTTCTACTTTTTGGCACAAGGCCAGTACATTACTGGTACTTTATTTTATCGACCCCGTAAGGATGAAAGGCAAAGTTAACCTCTGCCGGATTTGAAATTAGAATGGCAAGGGCTGTAACTCAATGCGTCAAAGCATGGCATCCGATCCCCTACCGATACTGCCAATCCACCAGTCCATATCGAATAATAATAATATTCGATTCGTTTGCAAGCAAACGACCTGACTAAGCTATGCTGTGTTTTGAAGGCTATCGTCTTCCTTTTGTTCAAATTCAAATTCTATTTCTTTTTTTATATATAATTCAATTAAAAGAGGGAAAGGACAGAGGTGAAAAAGTATCAAATTCTACTACATCAGTTCAACTTGTGTGCCATGAGCCCTGACGTCAGAGAGCAATGATAAGAGAAACCTTGACTGGATTCAGAGAAAACTTAAAGCAGCAGCTTTGGTAGAAACGAGGATTTTGTATAGTTCAGTATCTTTAAATCATTACGAACTTCGTATGAAGCGTCGGTGGTGTAACGGTTAGCATGGTTGCCTTCCAAGCAGTCGATCCGGGTTCGACTCCCGGCCGACGCATTTTTAAATTTCTTTATGTAGACAATTTTCATGCAGATTGTTCATATTTTATTTTCATAACTTCTACTGCATGTTACATGTCATTAGACTATCTATATCTTCCTAAAAGTCAAGTATAAGTAGTTAAGAAAAATATATTAAGAAAAGAATAATACTATAACCTCATCTGGACAGCATATCTCTGCTGCATCTCGAGAACTTGTTGGATAACGGTGAACTTTACGTTCCGATATCAAATCTACTTAGTTAAAGTAGTAAATAAACAAAAGTTCATTCCCGTATGAACAGATTATGTTAGATGAGGCAACACGCGAGTGATATTTTACATGTTGTGTATGAATATTGCATGTATTTTCACTCCCTTCAAACAACACGATTTTAAAGGAACGTTATTAAGTGACAAAACACGTAAAACTGCGGTATGTTAAAAGAGTTTAGCTGCAAATATTCATAACAAGACTGCCGTGACCACTTTCTCATTTTCTATGATGAAACGTGTTGCATTCAGTCAGCAACATAGGCTTCCTCCTTGTTATATGAAAGCCATGGTCTTAACCAGTTCAAACCTTGAGCTGCTGACGTTAGGAGTGATCCGTAACTTCAGAAGATTTGACTTTAAATCTTTAGCACTGCCGGTATTAGGGAAACCTCAAGGAGTTGACACTTTTACACAATCGGCTACAAGCGAGAAGTGATTGAATATGCCAAAACACATGGAAAGAGGGCTGGAGAGAGGCATATTGGGGTACCTCCAACTGAGAAAATGATCTGCTACGATGGAGGAAAGAAGAGGACCTGTTGAAGCCTGCATAAAGACTTAAACGTAACCTGCATCAGTTTGCAGCTAAGTGGCCAGAACTGGAGCAAGAGATGAAGGACTGAATAGTTGCGGAGAGAAATTCGGGTCTTGTTATATCAACAGAAACGATTAATAATGAACCAAAGTGACCGCAGTAGCACGGCGTCTAGATGATTTTCGTGGCACATCAAGTTGCTGCTACAGTTTTTTGAAACGGCGCGGACTGGCAACGAGAATGAAAATAAGAAAGCACAAAAAATACCTGAACATTATGATGACAAAATAATTGAATTTTACAGTTTCATAATCAGTACGAGAAAAGAGACTAACTACGATCGAAAACATGGATGAGGTGTCACTAACGTTTGATGTGGTAACATTCGGGAGACGGTCATGGTTAGCCAACGTAATGGATAGCCTAAATAAGGGTTATGACGAACAGCCAAAATAAATGCTAAGAATATTCTAAGTGGCGTGATGGCAGTTACAGCGATATTATTTCATTGTATCTGTAAAGGTAACAAGACCCGAAGTGCCGGGACCTTATTTTCATGTTTATCATTTTTTTCAAATTTTTGGTTGTCAAACTTGGTGTGATTCCTCGAGGGCGAAGCGTCTTTGTGTTGACAGATCTCTTTTAACTTTATCGTCCATTACCTCATCAGACTATTACCAGCAGTTTTTTTCCACCACTCTGCATAATTAATTATTTTTACATTAGAACAACACTTAATAAATCAACAACAGCAGCAACAGCAACAGCAGCAATTAATTATTTCCACCCCACGTCCCCAGACACAGAACTCTCTACACAATTTGAAAAATAAATCATTGAGGTTAATTAGTAATTAACCTCAGAAATTTATTTTTTGTAAATATGCTAATTAATCCACACCTGTTTTGTGAGCGTAACGTTT